>JAOCZM010000015.1:600000-950000 GCA_026122235.1 Vinca minor
TTTTCTAGGATCTGAGCTTAAATTATTCGACTTTCGAGTTCGTTTTACTAACTATTGACTGGAAATTCAAAAAAAAATTAAAGATGAGTCTTGACATGTTCATACGAAGGCCAGGCGCTGAACCTGCAGAATATGGTTAGTATTCCCAATAAAGCTGTAAATAAATTGTTTTATTTATGTGTTTAAACTCGTTTACTGAAAAGTTTTTGAATCTATGAATGGGTTTTGAATTAGCTGTCATTTAGTGGCTGAGTGCACTGGGAATCTGTGTTAATTGGCATCTTTTGATGAGTGTGTTAGTAGTGCCCTAGGACCATTAGCACATGTTGTGCGTTTTATTATCTTTTGAGCATGTAATTGAATAGTTAATTTTGCTTTTGATTATCAAATGTGTGATTTGATAGTAAAACTCATTAGCTTATGTAATTACTATTCTAGAAGTCCCTAGTTTTATGTTATGCTTAATTACTATGAAATAAAAATAGTATGATTGTTGATTGATGATCTTGTTTTACTGATCATGTGTAATGGATACAAATCACATCATAGATGCAATATATAGGGATACATTGTATTGGACGTGATCCGTCAGAGAAGTAATACTTCATGGTCTTAAGTCATAAGTATTACTTCCTCAATACTATTTTAGTATCCTTAGACCATATGTCTTCATTGATTCTAGTATGAATGGAGCCACATTTTGACTCAGTCGAACGTACTTGTAACAGAGTAATCAATACGACTGATGATCGGATGTAGTGTCCTATCATAGCTTGAATGTGAGAGACATTGTAAGGAATTTGTCCCTCTCTATTATTAGAGAGAGATATCCATGGGCCCCCTCGATAGGGAAAGACTGTTTAAATGCATGGCCGTGCTCAAATGTATTTGATAAAGTGGTTATCAAATGCTATTTGTCGAAACAGTCTACCTGGAGATCGAGCATAAATACAATTAAGCTTAATAAGGGTGAGACCACCATGCCTTATGCTTAATTAGGATATCGTGAGACAAAAGGATTAAATAGTAGATTGATATTAGGTTCCGTTGTATATTCATTCACTTTGGGTAGTCACAATGTCCTGCTAGGGACCGCTTGTGATTTATGAACTCACACTACTACTAAGTGTGTTTTCATTGCCATTGTGATATGAACCTACAGGGTCACACGCATAGACGAGCTAACGAGCTTCATGTCCAGATTGAATGAATCTAGAATGTGTCTAGGTTCATTGTATCTGACATTCACTTTTCTGAGAATAATAAAGTGTTATTATTCGAATTAGAGATAAGGGGCATTTTCGGTATAGCTGGAATTACGTGGGAGTTATTATCCGATAAAGACTCCCACTACCAGCAGAAGTCTAGGGAACGTGGGAGTTAAAGACTCCCACTGCCGAGAGGAGTTAAGGATGTGAGAGTTGGTTATGGGAACAAACTCTCATACCTTATATAATGATCTCTTGGCCGAAACCCTAGCCAATTAATTTTTCAGCCGAAAAATCACCAACTCTCTGAAATTCAATTAATTTTTCTCTCACAATTCCGAAACTCAGAAAGACGTAGAGCTAGCACTCGCTGCCCGTCTCGTCGCGTGGATACCGGTAGAGGGATATTCCGCAAAGGGAATTCCGTTGGTGGCAGATTAGCATCCAAGAAACGTCATCCTCCATTCAAGAAGTAGCTTCTTGAACCCGAAATTGTAAGTCTTTTCTTGTTGTTTTTCGATTCGTTTTGTATGAGCGGATCCTTCAGGGGAGGACTCATGGGTGTTTGGAACGAGTTTCCGCCCATGAATCCCTTCAGAGTGCAAACAAAATTATGTGGATTATATCTTTATGTCGTTGTATTCAATAGTACTGAGATAGTTATTTATACTTTTATTAAGTGGTGGTCCCCGCACTTCACATGTTTGCTGTCTGCAGTGACTAAGAATAATATATGCTTTTGAATAATGTTGTTTAGATCAGAATAGTAGTCCCCATAAAATTTATTCTGCATTTGCTTGTTTGACTATTTAATGTAAACTGATTTAGGTTTCATTTGCATTGTGTAGAGGAAGGTGATGGTAAGTTCACTATTAAAGTGAACCATGGTGGGACTGTTTTGGAGGTGGATGGTTTACAACAATATGATGGAGGTCAGGTAACATATTTTGAGCACTGTGTTAAAGAGACCCTATCAATAGTAGTTCTTTATAAGATGGCTTACTTGTTAGAATATAGGACGTATGTTGGGTACTATTGGAGGGTTTCACACTTATATGCTAATGGGGGTTGGAAATTTATGATTACTGATGATGATGTGATAGCCATGGCTACATATGCTGAAGAGACTAGCTTTGTAGAAGTGTTTTTTAAGCATGTAGATAGTACAACTGAATTTGAGTTTATAAAATATCTTGAAGTAGATGGAGAGGTTCCAATTCCTAAGATAGAAAATGTGATGGCTGCTGCAAATGAGGAAGTCTTGTTTGATGAAGCAGAAGTGGTTGATTTTACTGCACCAGAGTACAATTCGCTGATGTAAATCATGGAGTTCCAGAAATAAATACCCCAGATTTGGGTGCAAATAAGGGGGAGGGTGAGACCAGTTGTAAAGCAAATGTAGGAGAGTTCAGTACACCACCACAATTCTGCAACAGTTTCCCTTCAAGCACTGGGAGTGGTGGGAAAAAAAAGGGGTGGTTACTAAGAAAAGGGTGTTTCAACCAGTTGAAAGTACTGGTTTTAGTAAGGATGATGAAGAGGATTATGAGTGCAGTAGTTTGGTTGACTCTGATTATGAAGAAGATGACAACTTGTGGCAAGAGTTTGTAGATGAGGGTCTTGAAGATTTTGACAAGCATGTGGAGGAAGAAGTTAGGAGGCAGTATTCAGAGTGTGTTGGCACAAGTAATGCAAAGAAGAATCTTAAGAGGAAGTTGTTCATAGATGTGATGGCTGATGATGACAGCTGGTTTGAAGATGCAGACCTTAATTTTGGTATCAGCTTTGTCAAAAGAAGGGAGGGATGTTGCTCATTATGTTGATAAATGCTACGGTATAGAGGCATTCAAGAAGGCATGTGCTCCAATCATAGGTCCAGCAAATGGACCAAATAATTGGCCCAGGTCTGATAAGGGTCTTGTTCTGCCACCAACTAAATTGAGGCAAACAGGAAGACCACAGTTGAACAGGAGGTTGGAGCAAGGTGAAAAAGGAAGCAAGAAAAAAAAGGTTGTCCCAACTACTACTACTGATGGAAGAGCAAAACTACTACTGATGGAAGAGCAAAACTACAAGAAAACTGGGCATAATCAAAGGAAGTGTCCAGAGAAAATAGCTAGTGTTGGTGAAACTTCTTCAAGAATGTCCCAAAATATGAATAGGTGTAGCAAGTGCCAAGAATTTGGGCACAACAAAAGATCTTGCTCAACAAACCGTGCATCAACTGATGATCCAACTGTTGATTACTATTCTGATATTGAAGAGATGTTTGCTCAAGACCAAGCACAAATGGAAGAAACATGGGAGGAATATGTTGTTGAGGAAACCCAGCAATTTACCCATGAACAGGCTCCTCCTCAACAGAATGAGGCTTCAACTACTAAGGTCATTTGCTTGCTTTAATAATTTGTCTTATAAAGTTAATAAAGGAATGTCTAATGTATTTTTTTATGTTTCAGGGTACGAAGAAAATGAGGGAACCATTTAAATGTGGCTTCTGTCAAAAATTAGGCCACACAAAAGCTTCATGTGCTGAGAGAAAAAGAGGCTTCAAGTAAAGATGACTTCACACTGCTGAAACTTAGCAAGATGATTTGACCATTAAAAACATTTTGAACTTCACCTGCATTTTTGTACTTGTAGTAAATTTTGTTTTGATGGTCAAAGTTTGGATTTAATCTGCATTTTGATTGTGGGTGCCAATTTGGCACTATGTACTAAGCCACAATTGCAAGTATTTTGGCTTCAGCTTTTGACTAAGAATATGGCATTCTATAATGTTGTCTAATGTGGCATTCTATATTTTGGCTTCAGCTTTTGTATTCTAGTCTTCTCAATGTTCTGATCTGTCATACTTTGGATTTAGTCTGCATTGTTGATAATGGCTGCCAGTATGGCACAAGGTACTCAGTCACAATTGCCATTATTTTGGCCACAACTTTTACATATTAATATGCCACTATATTATGTTCTGTATAGTGTATGTGTTGCACTCTTCTCTGATGAAGAAATTCAATAACTGGTTCAAACAAAAGATAGATTCATTCCAAGGAACATTCATAATCTATTACATTATGATCGGTAATTAAACAAAAAATAAACTAATAACCTAGCCAAACACTCCATAAACACTATGATTTTTCATTTCTTCAATTCCAAATCTTCCACAACAGGTTCATGTTAATGACCCATGCCACCATCAATGCAGCCCACAAGTGCCTTTCCCTTCGTTCCATTTGTCCCAGCTTTGATTTTAACAAGTTGGATTTTTTCTTCATTTTTGAACAATGGCTGCAAGGTGGAGCTTCAAGCCATTGGAAAAAGTCACAATGAACAGCTTTCTACAAACATAATCATCAAGGAATTATATTCAATCGATTGTTTTAACAACCAAAATCTTGTAATTTAAGAAGATTACATTAAAAAATGAACTGCAAAATCTACCATTAAACTTACATCATAGTTCTTGCATCCCCAAAAAAGTCTACCTGGGTTGGCAGAGGTTTTCGAGGTCTTCAATACAGGGTATTCACCACAGGAACACCTAATTGGACCATTAATTGAAGGTGTTGAAGAAGGCATTTTGCCAAAGCTTGTATGATGGCTCTTGAAAAAACTCTGAAGAAGAAGAAGTAAAACAGTGAATGATAGAGATGAAATCGATTTGGGAGTTTTTTTGAGGTTTTACTGAAGTGGGTTAGTAGAAATGACGCAAATAACCCTGTTAGTAAGACAAAAAAGTTGACCAGATGATTGGACAAATGGGGAAATAACAGAAAATTGGACGGAAGTCCTTTAAAGGCAGATCATAAAAACATTCAGGACGTTAAAAGTCAAAAATATACATAAGGGATGTTAAAATTGAATGATAAATACATAAAGCACTAATTTGGCCATTTTGACTTAGAATTTGTTAAGAAAGTTAAAGGAAACTTCTTAGGAAGTACATTTAGCACTGTCAAACGGGCCAGCCCGGTCCAGTCCATCGCGGATTCCCTTAAAACGGACCGGACCGGATTTGGACCAATTTTTGCGAACCAACGAAATGATGGTCCAAGCCCGTCCGTTTGAAGTCCGCGGGCTAACGGGCTAACCCACGGACCAGAAAATTTTTCACTGATTAATCTGAGCCTGCTTTAAACAAAATAGACATCCAAAATTGAAAAATAAAAAAGTCCAAATTCCAAATAAATAAAGTTCCAAAATAACTTAAACAAAAGAGTAAAAATCACTAACATCCAAACAACAAACATAATGTCCAAATTAAAGCGTCCATAATGTAAAATTAAATGTGTAAACTTAAACAAAAAACAAAAACACACATTCAAGTTCAAAATCAAATAATATTCATCTATTCTTCATCATCTTCATCTTGATCCTCATTCTCATCCCCGGAAATCATATTTGAATCCATTTGAGACGAGGTTGGTTCTTTTATGACAACTTCATCATCATCTTCTTCTAAGAAACACACAATAATTACATGAGAAGTTAGTAGATGATAATTGTAAAATTAATTTAAACCAAAGAAATTTTTTCCTTTGTCCATCTTCATCTCAAACTGTCTTTCAGCTCGTGCAATATAAATACAAAGAAAATTTGAAAAGTTTACAAATCTAAGGCAATAATCATAAAAGTTTACAAATCTAAGGCAATAATCAGAAAAGTTTACATTCTATATCACATTCTCTTCCAACGATCAAAGAATTAGACAAAAAGAATAGGAGTAATGAAAAAATCAGAAAAGAGACAACCTTTTACTTACATTTCTTGGTGGCGGGCAGAGGAGAGGATTGAGAGTGAGAGGAGAATGGAGATGTGTGTAGGGTTAGGTTGGTGGTGGTGTCTGCGGCGGGTGGTAGCGGGCAGAGGAAAGGATTAAGAGTGAGAGGCGAATGGAGATGTGTGTAGAGTTAGGTTGGTGGTGGACCGGTGGTGTCTGCGGCGGGTGGTGGCGAGCAGATGAGAGGATCAGAGATTCAGAGGATTGAGACTTGAGAGTGAGAAGAGGCGCTGCGAATGGAGATGTGTAGGTAGGGTTTATTTTTAGGTTAAAATGTAAAGTAGATATATATATATAGTGGGGTGCTGCTTGCTGGGTGGGTCTGTGTCTGGGTCTGGGTCTGGACTCTAGGTAGGTTATTCAATTTGGTATACGGGTTGGTCCGCAGTCCAAACGGAGCGGGCTATATTGGCCCGCATTTAAAAGGACCAGATTATAGATGGTCCAAATTCGTCCATTATTTGCGGACCGCGGGCCGGCCGTGTCTGCGGCGGGTGGTAGCGGGCAGATGAGAGGATCAGAGATTCAGAGGATTGAGACTTGAGAGTGAGAAGAGGCGCTGCGAATGGAGATGTGTAGGTAGGGTTTATTTTTAGGTTAAAATGTAAAGTAGATATATATATATATATATATATATATATATATATATATATATATATATATATATATATATGTATATGTCTTTGCTTCTTTGGGTGGAGTGCAGTGCGGACTCTGGGTAGGTTATTCAATTTGGTATACGGATTGGCCGCGTCCCAAAGCCGGTCCCGGTCCCATGATCCCAAAGCAAGCGAGTTTATATTGGCGCATTTAAAAGGGACAGATTATAGATGGTCCAAATCCGATCCATTATTTGCGGGGTAGGCCCGCATGGACAGTGACCCATTTGTGATGCTAAGTCACGGTATATGAGCGATTCAGTATTCATTATGGAAAATTCGATATGGGACTAGGGACCACGAGTCAGCTTAGTGGAGAATGTCTAGCGTCGCCATCCTTTTTTAAAAAAAAATTTTTTTGCCAGTCACAGTTAAAATATAAAAAAAATAGTTATGATATGAACACAGTTAAAAGTACAAAAATATCTCTCTCCTTATTTTATAGTGATGTGACAAATTTGTACATTTTTTGTAATTTTAACTGTGTCAATATCAGAATTATTTTTTTTGTATTTTAACTGTGACTGTCAAAAAAAATTTTTAAAAGGGAGGGCGACATGTCACATTCTCTATCAAGTGGATCAGGGCCCTACCCTAGCCCCTGGTTCATATCAGAACTGACCATTCATCATAGTTGCGGCTAAAAGGACAAGTACCAGAGATTTCTAGAAAGTTTCTTTGTTGTTACTTGGTCTCCTGATCGTGTGGGTACAAATATTCTATCTCATAGACCACAAATATCCACCGGGGTATGTGTCCAACATATGTTACTCTTTTTCTTTTTCTTTTTCTTTTTCTTTTTCTTTTTAATTGATAATTATACAAGATGCGCTCTTTACATGTAACTAAAAGTATCGAAAATGGATTTGTCTTTTATCTGCATGGATTGAATTTGGTTTGTATTTGATTTAGTTTGAGATTCAAATTGAGATCCAACTCAAATTTGAATTGAGTCTGGAAATAAAACTTGACCTATTACATTATCTAAAATTTGATTTGAGTTTGAGACGAAAATTCCAAATCGAAATTCAATCCAATCACACGTTTTATATGAAGTAGGTTCATGTGTACTCTATGATACAAAATCAGTATATTATTACATAATTTTCTCTTTTTATTTTAGGATTATATGGTTCTTAACCAAAAAGTTTATTGGACTTGATTCGTATAAGAAATATTTGCGTAAATAAGACTTCCTTCAGTGCGAGCGCATGTGTCAATCGTTTGACAAAGAAACAATAAAGCCCAAACTGAAAATTTATATTGAAGTTTAAATGGATTATAGTAAATAAATGCTCCTTTCTTTTTTCTCTTTTTGAGATTTTTGTCCGGCGTATATTTTTTGGGACAAAGGCTGGTCTAAAAATAATTTTTTTTTAAAAGATAATTAAATTAGAATTTTCTAAATGAGTTCTCATATTATCTCTTAACTGATGTGTTTTCAAAGTAGCAAATCTCGGATAAAATCAAATTCAAATATCGAGGATATCAACCTGAATTAAAAAATATATATATATATATATATATATATATATATATATATATATATATATATATATATATATGATATATATAGGCAAATTCGGTAGAGCACTCCCAGTAGAGCCTCACTCACTTAGTCATTATTAAGCCACTTCGCCCTCTCTTCCCAAAAAAAAAAAAATTCTCTCAGTCACATTTAAAATACAAAAAAGACAGTTCTAATATGGACACAGTTAAAAGTAAAAAATTGTCTCTCTCCTCATTTTATAGTGATGTGACAAATTTGTACAATTTTTTTACTTTTAATTGTGTCCATATCAGAACTATCTTTTTTGTATTTTAACTGTGACTGAGAAAAAAAAAATTTCTTTGGGAAGAGGGGGCAACGTGGCTTAATAACAGCCTGGTAGGGCCCTGGTCCATATCAGAATTATCCATATATATATGGGTATTGATTATTGGATAAAAAAAATTAGGATCAAATTTGATAAAAAAAAAATGCATAATGTCACATTAAATTCTAACAATCGTTTTCATTTAATATTCTTTGATCCTTGTTTGATCCAAATTTTTTGATCCAACAATCATTATGGTATATATTAATCGAACTTTAAAATGTAGGACTTGATTTTTTTTTTTTTTTTGAAAATAGGATCTATATTTCACTAATAATGAATAAGTACAAACGAGGCCAGCCTATGCAAAAATTCTATTGCTGGCTTGGGGCTAGTTAGCCCATTCTTTACATATTGTCTCTACCCTAGCTAAGATTTGTTCTGCTATACGATGAGGATCCTCCTCATTGTGAGTTGTCCTATTCCTCCAAAATCACAACATAAAAACAGCTTCCCTAAATATATAGACCCGAGGGAGGGTAGTAGGAGCCAAAAAGTTGTCTTCTCATGAGGTTCATATCAATCCAAAGTCGAGTAGAGGGAGTTCCAAAAAACTCAGTTTGGAAAAGAGTATCTTCCACACTTCATGAGCCCAGCCGCAATCACGTAGTGCATGTAAAATTGTTTCAATTTCCCGCATGCAAATGCCACACAATCCATCAGGATGAATGTGACAATGGGAATTGATTTTTAACATACTTTTCTTCACTAGCCACAATAGAAAAGATGCTCTTGCAGGGTCTTTGAAGCTCCAAACCTTCTTCCAGGCATTCTTCTTGAACTTACCAGCTTTCTGTAACAAGTTAATGTAACAACTTTTAATAGAGAATTTCCCTTTAGATGACAGACTCCACCATGGTTGATCCACACACTACTGTACTTGATGGAGATCCAGCTCAAATGTCCAAGGAGCTTCAAGAAAATGGTTGAGATAATCCCAATCCCAATCCCAATTATCAGAAAGCCAGCAATCCTTCACCATAGTTGATAAATCCTTAGTCCTGAGTGGGGTCATAGCAATCTGGAGAAGAGCATGATCACCTAGCCATACATCAGTCCAAAAGAATATTCTTTCACCATCGGATAATTTTGATATGGACCTGATCCATTGGATCATGTGGTGCATAATTGGTCACATCACTACAGAATGAGGAGAAAGACAATTCTGTAGTGATGTGACTAATTATGGACCACATGATCCATCCTTCCCCATCACCCAGCTTCCACTGAATCTCATCCTTCACTGCTTCAAATCCAAGTAGAATACTTTTTAGGTGTGTGAGATAGTATTGGATTTTCTGGTCAGTCGTCGAATATCTCCATATTTCCCTAACAAAACATTTCACCAAAGCGTTTTGAATGTCTTAGTTTTTATGTTTGTAGCGTGATGGGGTCTGGCCGAAGGCATAAAAGTGGATCTAAGTAATTTGGCCCAACAAAGAAGCCCTGGTTTAAAGCCCACGAAATGGACATGCAGGTCGTGAGCTCGGGTGATTTTCATTTACTGAAACAACTTGAACAAAATTAAAGTTGTGATACCTGTAAGTTTTTGCTTATGGGTAATTAATTTTTGTGTGATTTAGTGCGTAGCATAATTTATTTTGTGTGATTACGTGATTACGTGTCTATTTATTTTTTTTAACATGTTACATGTTACATGTTACTTTTTTTATACGTTTTGTTGAGGGGCGTTTCGTACGTGTACCGAATTTGAGGGACCTACCTGTAATTCACCTAAAGAAGTAGTTTAATTATATGTGGATTAGGATTCTAATTGAATTAAGAATCCTTGTAGGATTGGGAGAGTACCATAATAAAAATAAAATAAAGAAAGAGGAATGACTATCTATATATACTAGGATCTAGAGGGATCAGGGGAGGGGGCAGCCGCAGCCTTGAGCCGCAAGTCACAAAGAGGATTGTTGTGAGTTAGTTTTTTGGGTCGAATTTTGAGAGATCATGGAGGGAGCGTTACTCGTCCGTTTTCAACCCACAATATACCGATTCGAAGGCGTTTGAGTTAACTTCGAGTGAGCGTAGACGAATCGGGATTTAGAGGTCGTGGTAAAAAGTTATCGCACCGAGAGCGGGACTGGGCAGTGCAGATTTCGGGTTTGTGTGTTTAATTTCTTTCATTCGAGGTAAGGACCCCATCTTTTGTTATTTTGTGTTCGGATTATTATATATTGTTGGGTACTGATTCATGAGTGTTTAAGGACTGATTATAAGTGAATTATTGCAAAAATTGTTGGGTCACAAATAAATTGCATGAATTGGGTTTATTGCTTTAATTATTTCGTAATTGTTTCGGGTTCGATTAATTGCCTTATAATCTGATTCCTAAATTGTTTTACTTCTTATTATACGTGATATTACATGAATTATCGTTGATTTGATATTCGCGAATTGTTAATTGGTCAATTTAGGAACTTGTCTAATTGTTGATTGCTTTGGTCTTCTTAATTGGTTAATCCTTGAATTGTCCTATTTGATGGTCATCGTTTTAGTCGTATATGGTATTGGTTGACCGAGTCGTCGCCCTATTTTGAACTCGTGTCTAGAATCTACGAAACGACAGGACTCGTTCGAAAGATAGAAACGTGAGCACGATGAGGTGTGAATGTGTTGATCACGGGGATCATGTGATACATGTGGCACTTCATGGACCTTCACCTGATGAGGGAAAATCATTGGGACTATAACGGTTTTGTGGACTCCAAGGTGTTGGATGATGATACAACGTAGGATGAGTCCTTAAAGCGTGAACCCGTTCGTTCAGGGGGTGAAACTGAACCCAGTGTATATGAACTTCTTGGGGTCTTCCTAACAAGGCAAACTGTTAGGGCCGTTACAGTTGTTGTCGTAGAGTCGTGATTAGATACCTGAGCTCGACTGGTGGGAAGTCGTTTCACAGTGGTAGCTATGCTTGTAGTCTTTAAGTACGTGTATAATCGTGCGTACCATTTGGACAGAGTACGGTGCCCTTTGTACATTCGGTTGTGTAAGTGCTTGAACATGAAGAGTATGTTATTTAGCTTATTCATTATTTTAACTTGTTGTTCTTGTTTTGGTCCTATTTGATACTTTATTTTGAGTCTTTTAACTTGATTTGATGCAAGATACTACACTTGTTTACAAATTTTGCGCTTGTTTTTCTGTTTTTTGCAGGTCGCGGACGATCCATTCGTCCTCGCATTCGTCCGTAGGAAGACAGTAGCTACTGCCTTACCGTGGACGAAGCCGCAGACGATATCACGGACGAACCATTCGTCCTAGGGTCATGTTTCAACCAAATTTTCTGCTTTGTTCCGTTTCAAGCCAAGTCTTTAATAAGTTCTTTTAAGTGTTTTGCAAGAGTTTGTATTTCAAGTTAAGTTTTGCCAAGCAAAGTATGCAATGATTTCACATGTTTTGGGGGCGTAAAGGGAAGTGCTTTAGTGTCTATTTGTGATTTATACTTGTGATTATTTGGGTCCTTACTTACCATCGGAGCTCAGTCCTTCCTCTTTTACTGTGCAGGTGATGTGGATGTTGATCCTACCTATGATGACGATGCTTGGGAAGGGGTCTATGAAGAGTGATTCATAACTGGCTTGGCTTAGTGAGTTTTTGTTCATTTATTTATTTATTTACACATAGTAATATTTCATTTATAATATCGTTGAACAGTTTTCTTTGTAATACTTAGAATTATTTCACGCTAGTAATTTAACATCCGCTGATTAACTCTTATGTTTGGATTATTTTATAAATGAATTCCTTTTTTAGTAACTCTGTTGTAGGTTTTGGTGTCTCATCGACCAAGGAGAAACTGCCATGTCATCATCCCGGTTACGGGGTGTGACAGAAATGGTATCAGAGTAGGTTGAACCTTAAGGATTAAAAAATGGAATGAACGTAGGATAACAAGAACACGTAATGTGAGGTGTGAGATGGGTAGAGACCATGGACTAGGATGTATTTGTTTACTTATCGCTTTATATTTATTATCGTTCATGTTATGTTGTGTTATTCTTATTTGTTATCCAATATCATGCCTTACTTGTCTTTGATTCACATGTACAACTTGATTTAATTACTTTATCGCTTTATATGTTATCAGAGTAGCGCAGCGAAAGCGTGGTGGTAACAAGTAAGTTATGTGATCATGTGGTTATTGTATTCCTTATATTGTTAGGTTGCATTTAGTACCATACTTGTTATTTGTCTGCCCTAGAGCATTTTCATTTAGTGGGGAGTGTTAGTATGCATGTTGTAGGAAGTGCAAGTTTCAAGGATGAAACTTTTGTAAGGGGGGAAGTATGTGACCCCTGTAACTTTTTGCTTATATGTTATTTTACGTGTAATTAAATTTTGTGTGATTTGGTGATTACGTGTCTATTTATTTTTATAAAATGTTATGTGTTACTTTTTTTGTACGTTTTCTTGAGGGACGTTTCGTACGTGTACCGTATTTGAGGGACCTAGTTGTAATTCCCCTATAGGAGTAGTTTAATTAGATGTGGATTAGGATTGGAATTAAATTAAGAATCCTTTTAGGATTTGGAGAGTACCACAATAAAAATAAAATAAAAAATAGGAATTGCAATTAAATTAAGAATCTTTTTTAGGATTTGGAGAGTACCATAAAGAGAGGATTTTTGTGAGTTAGTTTTCTGGGCAGAACTTTGAGAGGTCACCGAGGAGCGTTACTCGTCCATTTTCGATCCACAATATACCAATTCGACAGTGTTCGAGTTAGTTTCGAGTGAGTGTAGATAGATCGAGATTCGGAGTTCGGGGTAGAAAGTTATCGCACCGAGAGAGGGATTGAGCCGTGCAAATTTCGGGATAGAAAGTTTTTTTTTTCTTCCAAAAACGTGAAATAAGCTAATAAAATTAAATTCTTGAAACTAGACTATGATGTCTGTAGTCCAAGAAGTTTGCCTTTTGGCTCGGCTCAAAACTTTGTATGGAGATTTTGGTTTTTTTTGTCCAAGCAAACAAGAATTTTATTAAAAAAGCAATAAAGATACACCAAGAAATAGATCAACATTGAGCTCTGATACCAACTGATGAAGAACCTTGTGCCTTTCCAAGCACTTTAAAGGTTTCCTCGTGCATTTCCAAGCACTTTAGAGGATTCGGCAAAAATGATAGAGGCTCTGATACCGAATGATGAAGAACCTTGATAACTTGTATCAAGATTCAACACAAAGGTTTAATTTCGGATCTTTCTCTTCTTGAAATAGTTTACGGGGGAATAAATCAATGCAACACTAAGTAGTTTGATTTTAATGGAGGTTGAAACACCACAACAAGTGAAACTAGACTTGTTCATTAGTACCTCAAACTAATCAAAGAATCCACTCTGAAAAGCCTTGATTCTCGAAAGAACCATAAAAGGTAAAAACCTCACATTATATTCCAAAAATATAACGTATATAAACTTAATCTAGAAGTGGCTAAATCTCTCTTTAAATAGAGAAGGATTTGGGTTAGAACCTTTCAAAATAGAGTTCTAATTGGACTTGGAACTAAATCAATCACAAGTATAGTAACCTAACATAAACTAGTACGTGCTATAAGCTAACTAAACTTGGAAAACAAGATATAAATTCGTCTAAAATTCGGGACAACTTGTAGCATATTGAGAGACGATTTAGGACACCAAAATGACAAAATCTGATCTTGTGGTCTTCAAGCCTCTTAGTTTTCCAATACAACTTGAATAAGCTCTATTGGATTCCTAGATCAAAAGTTATTTCCATTACACCAAACTATCGCAATGCTGTCCAAGTCCTCATCATATGTGCTCAATTAGATTGGGCAGGCTCAATTAGATTGGGAAAAACCGGAACCGGTTGGACCGGACCCAGTCGACCGAGAGTTGTCTCGGGTTGACCGAACTAGTTTGTCACTCCGATCGACCAGACCAGTTGGACCTGGTCAAACCCGGCATATTAACATGTGTTTGGGAATGTGTGTGGAATGTGTGAGTGCTTGTAGTAGGAGAGAAATAAGGGAAGAGTGGCGTTAGTGGGTGATTCCACTAATACCATATTTGATGAAAAATTGTTCTTCATTTAGTTAGATATACTCTCTTATTTTTCCATAATCCTCACTTGCTCTCATATCATACCAGCCGAAACATAGAAGCAAAATATGGGATTTTTCTTCTTTATTTTACACACTACCAAGAACACTTCAAAAGACAAGAAAAATCGAATTTTTCTAGTTCTCATAAATTTCCAGTTTTTCCTTTGTTTCCTATACTTTGTGGATTCCGGGAAAGGTGTTTCCAAACTTCGGAGATTTTAGACTAGCATCTGAGACGCGAAGTAACAAGCTCAGAGGTTGGTGTGTGGATACCGGTAGAGACAGGAGTCTGAAGGCTGCTGTTGGTGGTTATAAGTAGCGAAACTCGAACAACATGGATTTAATCGATAAAGGTATACTTCCTAATACTTCCTAACACAAGGTATTGGTACTTTCTCGTGAATC
This sequence comes from Vinca minor, assembly GCA_026122235.1. Taxonomy (NCBI): domain Eukaryota; kingdom Viridiplantae; phylum Streptophyta; class Magnoliopsida; order Gentianales; family Apocynaceae; genus Vinca; species Vinca minor. Next base: position 615,011 of record JAOCZM010000015.1, read on the forward strand.
CATCCTTTAAAGGAACGTAATCCCACGCTATTTTATTCCTTTGCATTTTGGGGATTATGAATTTTTCCTTTCACTTTTTGCTTACGTGTTTGCATACGTTAAATTCATTTTACATGATTAAGAAAATGGTTAGCCAAAGAAGTATAACAACTAAGGAAATGTACTAACCAAAGAATCAAAAGAGATCAAAAGATATAAGAGAGAAAAATCACAAGATCTCAAATGATAAGGGAGGTAGTACAAAAGATATACTTGAAAGAACATACTACTCCCAAACGATTTTCACAAGTTGGCTCAAAAGATATGAAAATAAAAAAATAAAGCCAACTTATAATGTGATGAGGCATATGATATGACAAGTGTAGGCATACATCACATAAGTAGAGGGTATAAGATAGATAACATAAAACGCTCCCCATCAAACAGTGCCCAGATAATGAAATGCAAAATATGAAAAGATATAAGGCTTAGAGTTTACATTTTTGCTGAAATAGGGCAGGTCGGTCGATCGGATTTCAATGCTGTGGTCGAACGGATTTCTGGTAGAGTGCTACAAAGAAACTTCCATCTTCATTCTTTACCTTTAGATTCTTTCCGAAGTTGTTGGTGAAGTGATATTTCTCGTTTTGTTTGTGTTTGACTAATGCATTGTCTCTGCTTCCAACACCGTTGCTTATTCTCTCGTGTCCTTATTGTTGAGAGCACAACAAAACCTCTATCTTTCTTCTTCACCTTTTAACTGTCTCCTTGGATTATCATCCCTCAAGATCATCATCATCAATGGCGAATGGAGGAGAGTATTTTTTGGTGAAGGAAGAATTCTCGTTTTTATTGTGTGTGCATATGTCTTTGCTTTCAACATGGTTGCTTCTTCTCTCGTATCCTGAAAAGACATTAAGTACAAAGTATATGCAAGAAACAAATCGAGTAATTAATAGGACTAATGATTGGATGTAGTATCCTATCATGCCTTGAATGTGAGAGACATTGTAAGGGATTTGTCCCTCTCCTATTATAGAGAGATATTTGTGGGCCCCTCAATAGGGAAGACTGTCTAAATGCGGGAGTTGGCTTTCGCTGGGATTACTTAGGAGTTATTATGCGATAAAAACTACCACTACGATAAGAGATTTGGATTACTAGGGAGTTGGTTCTCGGAACAAGCTCTCACGCCCTATATAATTTCTTTTGGGGCGAAACCCTAGACAAACTTCTGATAGCCACATAATAACCATACCCCGAAATAAAATTTATGCTTTCCTTTTCTCTCTTGATTTCCGAATCTCAGAAAACGAAGTGCTAGCACTCGCTGTTCATTTCGCAAGGGAAGGCTATTGGTGGTAGCAACACAGCATCTAAAATCATAACCATCAACGAAAAATTGTAAGTCTTTTTCGTCTGAATTTCGATTCCCATAGTATGAGTGGATCTTTCAGGGGAGGATTCATGGGAAGTTAGAACGAGTTTCTGCCCTTAAATCCCTTCACGGGAGTATGGCCTAGGTCGACAGAAAGGGGCAGGCAGTGTGTATTTGTGCTTTTAGCATGATTTTCGTGTTATTTGAGAATGGTTCATAGTAATAGCCTTTGACCATGTGGTTTTTATTATAATACGGCCTCCGTGTCGTGCCTTATCTATTCAATTCTTGTTGTAATTTTAATCTCGAATGTAACTCTAGAATTCTTTCAATTATGTAAAAGTATAGAATATGATTTTATATTTTTACATATGTAACAAGTGATGAAGAAAGGCGTCCATCAGATGGAGAAAACCACAAGAAGGCGGAAGACAATAGATAGTTTTTATTGTTTTTCCCCTTTAGATTGACCTAGGATTTTCCGTTGGCTCGGAAAATCCGTATAGGGGCTATTACTATGTCACGGTTTTATTTATCGCTTTTTGTACTTTGCATGAGATACATGATGCATGTTTTACAGCTTTAAAGGATGTGTTACAGATGTATAATCAGATTATACACCCTTTGGTGAGACAATTTAAAAATCCCTCAATTTTAAATATTAAGTCCATTGCCTTCCAAGCGGGGCCCTCTTCAAGGCCAAAATCGACAGTAATGTGAACTTCCGAGTGGAATAAGCGCCTGTCTATCCTGGTGAGGCACGAAGGATAAGTTAGTGATATCCTTCGGTCAACCTTGGGTTATACTTAACCGGATTGCCAATGCCGAGCTTTGTAGCCAAAGCTTCCTTGGTTTTGGGTCTGGAGGCAAAGGGTTGAGATGTGCATTTATGTACTTAGGGTAAGTGTTACCCACTTAACCAACCAAGAGTCACATAATTGATGTGATTAGCAAGTGTTGCTTACCTAAACAACCATTTCTCTAGATTTGTAGCCAAAGCTGCCTCGGGATTGGTCATATATGGATATTGGTCCTACTAGAAAGTTTCGAACTTTCCGAATGAATACTTGAGGGTTATTCATTTGAAGAAAATAGTGGGAGAATCATTAATTAAAGTCCTATTAATTAATTTTAAAATATGACAACTAAATTTTGCAAATTCTTGACAACTAAATTTTGCAAATTCTTCTCTGTAGATATAATGGCAAATGCAATCGTTGCATCAAACTCTTTGTCATTGCGATCCATCCTTGAGAATGACAAACTTGAGAGGGGAAACTTCCTCGCCTGGTACAGGAACTTGAGAATCGTTCTCAAGCACCAGAAAAAAATGTATGTTATCGAGGAATATATTCCTGATCCACCAGCCGCGGGGGCTCCGGCCGCTGAAAGAAATGCTTATCGTAAGCACTTATATGACACATTAGATGTGTCTAGTCTTATATTAGTGACCATGACCTCTGAGCTTCAGAAGCAACATGAGGAAATGAGAGCTTTCGATATGATTAATCATCTAAGTCAACTCTTTCAGAGTCAAGCCCGTCAGGAGAGATTCGATGTGTCAAAATCTTTATTACATTAATATGGTAGAGGGAACACCAGTCGGAACTCACATTCTGAAAATGTTAGGCTATATTGAGAGCCTCGAAAGACTGGGATTCCTCTGTGCCATGAGTTATCCACTGACTTGATTATGCAATCGTTGCATGAATCATTCAGTCTAGTTGTATTAAACTACAACATGAACGAGATAGACAAACCACTTCTAGAATTGTTGAAACTGTTGAGGACTTCCAAGAAGGAAATAGGCCAAGTCCAAGGCCATTTACATGGTCAACAACGACAGGGGCAAAGATTTTGGTAAGCCTAAAGGCAAGCCTTCGGGCAAACCTAAACATTCTGAGAAAGCACTGAAACCCAATAGCGTTGTGGCTAAGAATGGAATTTTTTTTCCATTGTGGACAGAAAGGACACTGGAAGAGAAACAGCCCTAGTTTTCTTGCTGGTAAAAATATTGGAAAGGGAGCAAATGTTGCTTCTGGCTAAGGTATTTATGTTATTGAGATCAACTTTTCTACTATATCCTCATGGGTATTAGATACCGGATGTGGTTCTCACATTTGCATGAATGTGCAGGGACTACAAAGGAGTAGAGAGTTGGCAAAAGGCAACGTTGACCTACGCGTTGACAATGGAGCAAGAGTTGCTGCATTAGTTGTAGGAACATATAGCCTTTGTTTGCCTTTTGAAATTGTTCTTGATTTAGACAGTTGTCTTTATGTACCTATATTAACAAAAAAATATTATTTCAATCTCTTGTTTGGATAAGATGAGTTTTGATATTCATATTAAAAACCAACGAATGTCGTTATCGTTAAATGATATCTTTTATTGTAGTGCTACTTTGGTGAATGGTTTATACTTGTTAGACCTAGAGTCACCAGTTTATAACAAAATATAAAGAAGATAAAGAATAAAGAATATAATCATACATACCTCTGGCCTTGCCGCTTAGGCCATATAAATGAAAACCGCATTTCCAAACTCCATCAAGATGGATTCTTGGAATAATTTCATTTTGAATCATATGATACGTGCGAACCTTGTTTAATGGGTAAGATGATTGCTTCTCCTTTTACTAGAACTGGAGAACGAGCAAATGATTTGTTGGAACTAATACATAGTGATATATGTGGTCCATTCAATATCAATGCAAGAGGTGTTTATCTATATTTCATTACTTTTACTGACGATTTCAGTAATTTTTTATACGTGTTTCTTATGAAACACAAGTCTGAGACCTTTGAAAAGTTTAAAGAGTATAAGAATGAAGTAGAAAACCAGCTTGGAAAAAGTATTAAGATGTTTCGATCCGATGGAGGTAGGGGAATACTTAAGTCAAGAATTTTTCGTGACTATCAAATGAGATGTGGAATTGTTTCACAAATTTCTCCACTGGCTACTGGTAAATGGAATTGTGTATCCGAAAGAGAAATCAAACTCTATTAGATATGGTTCGATTAATGATGAGTCACGCGAGCCTTCCAAACTCCTTTTGGGGACATACTTTAGAAGCATCATCTTTAACACTAAACAGAGTTCCATCTAAATATGTTGAAATGACATCATATCAGATATGGACTGGGAAACGTCGTAGTATGTCTTTCTTAAAGATTTGTGATTGTGAGGCGTTTATGAAACGTCCAACTTTGGACAAGCTCAGCCCAAAGTCAGTCAAGTACATTTTCATGGGTATCATAAGGAAATTAAAGGGTACTACTTCTACATTCCTAATTAATGAGAATAAAGTGTTTGTTGCTCGTAACAATGTTTTTCTAGAAGAGAAATTCTTTTATGGGAAAACAAGTGGGAGCCACGTGAAACTTAGTGAAGTTCCAGAGCTTTGTGAAATTCCAAGGGAACTTGGTGAAATTCCAGGAACAAGTGACCAGGTGGAATTGGAACAAGCCACAAACTGTTGTGGAGCCAGTTCCAGAAACACAAGAATTGCGTAGGTCTAGTAGAGTTCGTAGATCACCCGAATTTTTTTGATTTTTCGTAATAGAAATGGAGATGTTATGTTTATTGATCACGATAAACCTACAACCTACAAACAAGCTTCTAGAAGATGGAATCGACGTTTTGACAAAGCCGTACGCGAGTTCGGTTTTATCAAGAACGTTGATGAACCTTATGTTTATAAATTTTTTAGTGGAAACTCGGTGGTATTCCTGGTTTTGTATGTAGATGACATACTACTTATAGGGAATGACATTCTAACCTTGGAATTTGTAAAGGTCTGGTTGGGGCAATGTTTCTCCATGAAGGACTTAGGTGAAGCAACCTTCATCTTAGGAGTCAAGATCTATAAAGATATATCACATAGACTTCTTGGCCTAAGTCAGAGTACATATATAAAGAAAGTGTTAAATCGGTTTAGTATGCAATAGTCCAAAAAGAGCCTTTGTAATATATCACTTGGTACAGTTCTTTCAAGACAGCAGTGTGCTAAGACACTGAATGAGAAAGAAGGGATACTTAAAATTTAATGTGACTTATATGATAGGTGAAATGTTTTTGTACACATTTAATTTGTCAGTGGCTTTATTTGAACCTAATAAAAAGTAACTCGTATGATTTCCCTATGCTTAGAAGGGCAAGAAATGAAATATTTGATGTTAACATTGTTGATCGAACATATATTAAAGTGTGTAATACTATCCTCTCTGTAACCTGACATCCATAACTCATAATGCAGGTTTTGCGCCTTCTTGAAGGAGACAGAGCAATTTGTAAATCATTTTAGTAAATAAAAGAAGGAAAGGATTAAATAAATTCATAATCTCATTTGAATTGCCCTCGAATTCTAGATATAATTTTCAATCTGATCAATCTATGTTGATTTAAAGATTCTGTTTTCTTTAACTTTATCCATGTTAAGAGTTTATTCTGCAACTTTGGCCTTTTTACCAATTTTATTGACAGACAATAAGAAAAATATTACAAAGTTCAGTGCCTGCTCAACTTTTTATTGAAGAATCCAATTGAACTGAATTTAGTGGTTTTCTTCCATGTTATTGCAAAAAAATATGATGTCAAGAGCAGACTAGCATAGTTGGTGAGCACTTCCAACTCGAAACAATAGATTTTGGTTTAATATCTTGCCCGTTAATAAATAAAAAAATTAAAAATGCAACAAAAAAAAGGATGTGCAGCTTTAGCTTTGTGTCCATACTCGTAAGGGTTAAAATACATAATCATATGTTCTTGTGCTGTTTTTTTGTATGGGGTGGCTTTGCTAGAAAAACATTCAGTCCGTATCTTATGCGGAACATTATATTTTCCGTACATACGAGTTGTATAAGGATACCTGTTTTTTGTCTCAAAACAGGTGTCTTGCAGAATAAGTGTTCGTTTTGAATTAATATTAACCGTCAAAATTTTAATTTGACGAACGAAGATAAATTGGACTTTAACATCCCAATGTGGAAGCAAATATATATTTGTGCTTTGCACTTTTATGGTTGCTTCTGACCTATGACACAGAGATTAAGATTCTTGAAAATAAAGTAAATAAATTAAATCACACATAGATCCTCCACTAAACTTTGACATGGATCCTCCACTACACTGACTCGTATTATTTCTGAAACTTTTTGTTTCTCAAATTTTACTTTTGCATTTCAAGGCGTCGTATGGTGGTTACAATCTTTCTTAATAAGCAAAGTGCCATCAGCCTCAAGCTTTTCACTTTTTTTTAACCAACAAATAATGGAACCATATGCCATTCTCAGTCAAGAGAAATGTATATGCTGCTGTTCCTAATCTTCTTTTCCTCTTCGGAGATAACCATGAATCAATGTCTCACTGAATGTTCGGTGCCCAAAATATAATTGACTCCCTCCATATGAAAACACGAGAGTGGTTTTGGATGGTAAAGAATAGTCCGTCTCCGTATATGTCCCATTTCTATATTCAACTACTCACAATCCGTCACGTGTATATATAGTTGGAAAAAATATCCACATAACAGATTTTGAGTGATTGAGTACAGGAATGAGGACAGACGATTTCCACCCGTTTTGGTTTGGAGTGAAATGGAAGAAAAAGTTAGGGGTATTGTGAAATCTCTAATAATACTCAAAGCAAAATGGACAAGAAGTATAGAAAGAATTTAGTGTTATTCATTTCTTCATCACTTTAAGCTTAACCCTTTTTTTTTTTTTGCTGAATAAATTTTTTCCATTAATCACAAGATAGCCGAAACCATTACAATCAAAAGAAAATTTAAAAATACAAGAAAATAAAAGTTATACAATTATTTAGAAAACCATGATAACAGGCCACACCCAAGAAAACTTGGGTGGTTAGGAAATACTAATATACAAACTAGCAAGCTAAATAAATACATAATATTCTTCTTCGCAGCATCTTCAACGCAATCCTTGAACCACAGAGACAGGAGAATATCACTTTCAACATCTTTCGTAGGGATCGATGATTTATAGGACCATGGACATATAAACCGTCCTACAAATTACCTCAAGAAGATTTAGAAAGCTTAACCCTATATATGAGGGTTAATACAGGTATATCGAGATGGTAATCGTCCACTTCAGGCGGAAATCCTAAAAGATAATATATTCTTTCGGGCTAATGAATATCCACAATAAAATTTCATACCACTCCCTCTTGGATATCCAACAATATGTTTCTTTTTTCCTCTGTTTTTTTCTTTTAAAAATGAGGATCAATAGTAGTTCCCCACTTTTCTTCCGGCATGACTCGAACTTCCGACTTGTTGATTAGAAGTGGAGCGTTTTACCGCATGAGCTGTACTTCGTTGCCATAAACAATATGTTTCGTTAAAACCGTACTAGATAAAAAAAAACACCGTGGGAAAAGAATCTAGTGGAAAAAAAAGAGAGTTGTTCTTTATGTTTTACTCCTAATTAGAAAATACCTTGAGAAGTCTATGCCGGCGCATTCCAGTTATGTTGAGCAGCTTGTCAAATGTTATCGCCGGTAATGTCTAAGTGAAAAAATATGTCAGATTATTACATGATAAAATCTGTTGCACATCTATATCATCTATATTCTGGAGTTCATGAGTAAAGAATTTTTTTGGTGATATATGCTTTATCTATCTCTTTTGGCCCAACCCGAATTTGTTTACAAAAATAAATCTATTGTAATAAACATACCTGAACATTAAAAAAACACATCGATTCTTTGAATCTAAAAAATCAGTCACATACTATCTTTCTCTTCTCTCTCCCCCTCAACCTCCAGTTAAGTCTACCCTCCGACGACCCACCCTCTGGTCATGTCTATGTTATGTTGTATATTGTGTGTTATGTTGTGTTTGACTTTGATTGTTTTCTTGTTATGATCTTACTTGGAAGTTTGAACGTGTATTTGATTATTTTCTATTTTAATTGAACTTATGTTACGAGGTTTATGGTGTTTGGTATATTATATTGTTCTATTTTATGTTTTTTTGTTAATGTATATATATATATATATATATATATATATATATATATATATATATATATATATATATATATATATATCTATTAAGGCCACTATAAACCGTTACGCCATCCGCTATTTTTCTATGCAGATTTTTTGCTTTCGGTCATGAAGCGTCATGTTCCATTTATAACACAAATCATTAATTAAGATTATTTTAGTTTTTCCTTTTGATAATTTCCTTGGTACCATGTGTAAAAATATAAATGTTTGGAGGTACATCAGTTGTGATTCAGCACTAAGCTTTTCTGGGTGAATCTCTACTGTCCACCATCCATTTGACTTTTCTAGAAGACCCACCACCATCACATACTGCAACTTTTCCTTTTCAATCTGTTGCTTTCATCTTTCATCTTTCATCTTTCACTTTTGAATTTCATGACTGAGTTAATTACTATTTATACTTTTCAGGTAGATTTCAGAAGTAATTGTTACCCCTTAAAAGTTTTAGGTGTTATAAATGTCCCCAATTATTTATGGAGTGTATTGGTGCCCAAAAGTGATGGAATCTGGCGAGAAGGGACGGCGTTCCACATGTGCAGCCCGCACAAGTACATATTCAGGGGCAAAATAGTCTTAACAATTCGTTCTTAATGAGATGTATCCAACTCATTCACTTTCCCCGACCCGACCCAATCACACCACTCCTCTCTACCCAAGTGTGTGATTTGAGATGGATTTTGAGTGTAGAATCCAGATTTTTTGGATTTATCCAAATCCAATTGCCTACTACCAAGAACAACAATACATTCTTCACAAAAAACTAAATATTTTTTTAAAACCCATTACAAATTACAAACCCAAATCCACTCCCTTTCCCTTGCCAAACAACTCCATTCTTTAATCACCACTTATGGGTGTTCCAGAGACAAGTTTGTGAACAATCATCTCATCAATGCCTACTGCAAACTATGGCATTTGGGTAATGTAGTTGAGCTATTTGATAAATTGCCCAAAAGAAAGAATATTGGTTTCCGCGCTCAAGCTCTTGGTTTTCCACTTTCAATGACTCTGGCTGTGGAGCGGATGGTTCATAGTTCAATTTGTGGTCGTTCTATGGAATAAATTACCATCTGAAGCATTTCTTAGAGACTCGTCCACATAATACTCGGAATTTCTGGAAACGAAATTGTGAAAAATATCAAAGTAGTGAAGACTGAAGAGATATGCATATGACCTGGACAATGAAGTTTAAAAAACTAAAGTAAACATTTACTCACTGTCTTTTTGCCAATTTCACCACATTTTTGCCTTGATAAAAGGATTATTTTCCTTTTGTTCCACTGGTACTAGGTACTGAAACATCAATAAGATTTTTCCCTACTCCCTTGCCATTGGAGATGAAGGGGATATGTTAGAGGTTGAAGAAGACATCACAAGGTTCATAGCCCAATGGGGCTATGGTTTGCCTACGAGCGTGAGGTAGTGGGTTCGATATCCTCTCCATACGTGGGGCATGCTTTAAATTTCCCTTTCTAAGGTTTTCTCCTTCTCTTGTGAAACACTTATATCTCTCCTTAATGGGGCAACCGTCCCGCCGGACTTAAAAAAAAAAAGAGGTTGAAGAAGACCATTCATGAATTCTATTGACTATTTTGCCCTTGGAGTTTCGCATGTGCCGGCTGCACATGTGGAACGCCGCCTCCTCTTGCCGGATTCCGTCACTTTTGGGCACTAATGACACTCCGTAAATAGTTGGGGATATTTATAGCACCTAAAATTTATGAGGGGTAACAGTTGCTTTTGAAACCTAACTAAAGATAATAAATAGTGATTAACTCTTTCATGACTCAATGAACATTGGAAGAAAAAGGATTTGCATAAAATAAAAAAAAATGTTATTTCACATTTTAAATTATTCGATTTTTTTTTTTTTTTTTAATTTTTAACTCTCGAGAAAAAAAATTATAGTTTACTTTCAAAACTGTTTATATGTGTTCAACGTGACATTTCTATTTATTTTTTAGTTACATTACCATTTTAGATTTTTTATGCAAATGTTTCAACCAGCTAGAATACTTTTTCAAAGTGGGATGGGGAGTAATGAGGGTTAACTTGACAACCAGAAATACCTTTAGAATGTTTAGCTTTAGTAATAGGTAAGGAAATTTCTGATATGGACCGGGTCCACTGGACCATGCGGTCCAGATTTGGCCACATCACTGCATTTTCTTCTCTCTCCTCATTCTGCATTGATGTGGTCAAATCTGGACCAGATGGTCCACATGGACCCGGTCCACATGGACCCGGTCCATATAAGAATTTTCCAATAGGTAATGGTTCCTCCATCTCTGTTTATTATGATAATTGGAATAGTTTTGGTCCATTAAGAGCTCTTCTTTTGGGACCCCTTAACAAAGGAAATATCTGATATGGACCAGGGCCAGGGGTAGGGCCCTGGTCCACTTGGTCCTGATTTGTCCACGTCGCCCCTCCTTTAAAAAAAAGATTTTTTTTTTCAAACACAGTTAAAATACAAAAAATATAGTTCTGATATGGATACAGTTAAAAATACAAAAAATGTACAAATTTGTCACATCACTATAAAATGAGGAGAGAGATATATTTTTATTTTTAAGTGTGTCCATATCAGAACTATATTTTTTGTATTTTAACTATGACTGAGAGATGTAATTTTTTTTTTTTTTTTTTTTTTTAAAAGAGGGGCGACGTGGACAAACCAGGACCAAGTGGACCAGGGCCCTACCTCTGGCCCTGGTCCATATCAGAATACTCCCTTAACAAAGGGGAAGGCACTCTTATGGTAGACAAAATTATTTCTGATAAGCAAATACATCTTGATAAACTTTCCTTTTGTATTGAGCATCCCATTCATGAACTGTTGAGTTCTACTGTCATTCCACTACATATTGATGCTAAGGATCGAGCAATTTGGACTCTGAGCAGTAATGATATCTGATTTCATCATTCCACCATTGCAATCAGGAGCACACATACTGAGAGGGGAATCAAGTGGCTGATTGTCTGGCCAAATTTGGAATTACTCTTCCTTGGAATTGCAGCCAAATTTTCAATATTATTCCTGACTTTGCTATGAAGCCATGGCTGGATGACAAGGAAGGCAAACAATTTTCAAGATCTAAAGTGTCTTAATTACGGCTAATTTATCGGATTGTTGTTTTTCTTTCATGTTCTTCTCTTCTGTTTTTCCATTTGCAGTTGTATGTTATCTATGTATGAATTATATTTCCATTAATATAAATCTCCTTTTCCACCAAAAAAAAAAATGAAAACTCAAAATAGAAAATAGTTCAGAAAATGAATAGTGATATTGTCAAAGCAATTCTCCTCGTGTAAGAGCGAATTTTGATCTAATGACAATATTACCCTTGATTAATTTAAAAAATAATATATCATTAATTTTCTTTCTTTTTAGCTATTTAAAAATTCAATTGAATATTCTCTTTCTATACTGATTAATGCTTTCTTTCTTCCTCTAAACTTATCCTCCTTTTTTACTTCAGTTTACACCCATGTAATTTCTTGAGTTGAAGTGTTCTTCTTCCTTTCCTTTTATTTTTATAACTTTAAAATGGATTTATAATTCATCTTAAATTCCTATTTTCAATTGAAAATAATTTTTTTCTTATTTCAATTTTATTACTTATCTAATATATTTCTAATTTTTAAGACTATTCTCAAATCAGAAGATCAACAACACATCGAACATTTGTAACCACACATTATCATTAACGAACGAAAAGTAGAGAAAAGTAGTGAGAAGTAGAGGAGAGAGAAGAGAGGAGAAAGAAAAAAATTGAGATTTTGGATGAAGATGAAATGAATAAGAGTAACACACTTTAGATTACTCGTTAATAATTGGTGGTCGCCGATAGTGTCTATGGCAATAATGGAGAAAAGTAAGTTAGACAGAGAAAGAGAAAGGGAAAAGATAATTTGGAGAATTAATAATTTTAAAAAGGAAAAAAAAATTTTTATGATATATTATTTCTTAATCTAATACGGACAATATTTTTATTTGAGCAAGATTTTCTCTCGGAAGAGGAGAATTGCTCTGACAATATCACCACCTTTCAGACAATTCATATTAACTCCCTGAAAAAAATATTTACAAAAACATTAAAATTTCTTTTACTTTGTTTCTTTTTTCTTAAGCCACACACTTAAATAGTAAGCTAATGATAGTGTTGGAAATAAGCTGCCTCAGAGGGCACCAAGAAGAATGTTGTGATTCTTCTTTTTCCTCTAATGCTCTGTCCTTTTTCTATTGGTTTCAAGTTGGGTGCTTTGGAAATGGTGGAATTATTCTATCTTTTCATCATCATCATCATCAAATCCATTGCTTGAGATTCTATTCTAAAGAGAGAAAGCACTTACTAAGTTCGTGCCAATAAAACGTGCAATGCATAGCCAAATCATTTGCTCCCAGTTACTCCTTATCTTGGGTCAAATTACAAACACTTGATGTGCATTACGATGTAGAGCTTGACTTTTATAAGGAATTTTACCCATGTGAAGCTCAAATTTGCAATTTCTTCTTTCGGAGGAGAACTTCATACTAGATTTTGTAAGTATTTCTGTTTTTTTTTTCAAACGTTTTTTTAATCTTCCAATTAATTTACCCTGTTTCTTGAATTTGCTTGAATCTTAGAAGTTGGAATCTTTTCTTAACTTTGATATGGGATGAGATGAACATGCTATCGGGATTAAGAAAACAAAGGGAAAGCTTTTATTTTTTTCTTCTTCAAATGTATAGCCTATCTCTATATTTGTTTGTTTTTATTGCTTGGAATTTACAAACATGTTTCCAGGGAGACGAAAACGAATGGACCAATGAACGTTTTCAAGAAAATCTTGGAGCCTATCTTTCTTGTTCTTGCAGAATTATTTATGTTTTTTTTTAGCATTTTTTGTGATATTTGTTGTTAAAGCCTCTAATCAAATCAAAGGAAGGAAATCAATATCTAGGCCAATTGAAAGTTGGGAAGATTAGAAAAGAAACTCTTTTTCTTTTAAGTTCTTCCGAGACTCAACTGTTAAAATCCAGGAACAGTTTTTCTCTTCTCTTTCTCTTGTAGGAGTGGGACAAATTTCAAAGTTAAAGACTGTGTTTGGGATATTTATTATACTTTTCATGTATTTAGATACGAAATCCAGGTACTTTTCATGTACAAATTTCAAAATCCAGAAACTTTTCATATATTTAGATACAGGTATGTATTATTACTGTTGTTTTCTGCCGGACTTGAGTTTGACATAAACAAGAAAAAGTAAATGATTTTCTTGTGTCATAGATATAGGTCTCCAAAAAGTGGCAAAGCGATAAAAGTTAATGATCCAAATGGCTATTAATTCATCATTTTGTAGCTCAGGCCTTCTTTTGTTCTTTGCATATTTTCCTGTGTACGTTCCGAGTCATTTTCTGCAAATGTTTTCGAAATGAATATGCTTTGAAGTTGATGGCTATTTCATGAAAGTAAAAATGATATTTTGATTCATCACTTTTCGTAACAAGAGCTGACATCTTTTTACATCTGATATGAATATCTAGAAGACTATTGTCTTGTTAATGGAAAGATTTAGTTACATGACTTGATTTGATTTTCCATCTAATGGAAATAATTTGGCAATATCTTTTAAGTTGATAATGATTTGATAAGTGTGCGTTTCTGATGGCGCGCTATAGTCGTGGTGTTAAAGATGAAAAGCATTTTGACAAATGACGATGACGTTTAAGGAAGTTGTGCATCCTGAAGCATATAAAGACAAATGTTATGTTCTTTATATTAAGTGCTGCATTTTTTTAAATCATTTTCTTTCTTACCAAAGTCATTCAAGAGAAACCCTCAGTCACCTCAGATGATTTTCTTGTTTTGAAATCGTCTTTATCATCTGCAATCTATGCTCCCTCTGAAAGTCCTAACTCCTTCCCGGACTTGAAGGTAAATGATTTTCTTGTGTCATAGATATAGGTCTCCAAAAAGTGGCAAAGCGATCAAAGTTAATGATCCAAATGGCTATTAATTCATTAAAATTCATTTTGTAGCTCAGGCCTTCTTTTGTTCTTTGCATACTTTCCTGTGTACGTTCCGAGTCATTTTCTGCAAATGTTTTCGAAATGAATATGCTTTGAAGTTGATGGCTACTTCATGAAAGTAAAAATGATATTTTGATTCATCACTTTTCGTAACAAGAGCTGACATCTTTTTACATCTGATATGAATATCTAGAAGACTGTTGTCTTGTTAATGGAAAGATTTAGTTACATGACTTGATTTGATTTGCCATCTAATGGAAATAATTTGGCAATATCTTTTAAGTTGATAATGATTTGATAAGTGTGCGTTTCTGATGGCGCGCTATAGTCGTGGTGTTAAAGATGAAAAGCATTTTGACAAATGACGATGACGTTTAAGGAAGTTGTGCATCCTGAACTGCATATAAAGACAAATGTTATGTTCTTTATATTAAGTGCTGCATTTTTTAAAATCATTTTCTTTCTTACCAAAGTCATTCAAGAGAAACCCTCAGTCACCTCAGATGATTTTCTTGTTTTGAAATCGTCTTTATCATCTGCAATCTATGCTCCCTCTGAAAGTCCTAACCCCTTCCCGGACTTGAAGGTAAAAAGTGAAAGATATATATCTACTAACTGAAGAATATCATGTTCAAACAAAATACTCAAAGTACAGAAATATGTATTAACATACAATATGCAGCAGAGAATGCCTTGGAAGCAGGCAGATTCTTGGACATCTAGGTCCCTTTTTCTTATCTCTTTTCTATGTATCCTTTATATGGTAGAAGTTCTCATTTTAGACAAATGCATGACTCGAATTTGACGTAATATTGCCATATCTTTTGCAGGTATATTGTTCGAAATGTGAATGAGATCATTCTTTTTATGTAAGTTTGAGGGGCTACGCTGATCATAAACCTTTGATCGTTTCAGTTTCCTTTCACCTTCCCGAGTCCTTGAAAAGGTAGACCTCATTTGTTAGCTCACTAATTGCTTTTACCATTTCACGGGATAAATATACCTCCTTTCCCTCTCCAAAGACAGCGAAGAATGATCCATCTATAATCCTGTCTGAATACAGTTGATAATCCTTTTAAATAAAAGGCTCGACAAAGCTGTCTGCCACAATGTGAACGAACTTCCGCAAAGTAATGTAAAAACTTCTCCAGACAGAAATATGGAATCTGAATCTGCAATGTTTTCCTCTAGCAAGATCTTATGCCAATACTGCAATGCATTTGGAAAACTTAAAGAGAGTGTTTATCCCTGAAATTTATTTGTGCTTCTCTTGTGCAATCATTTTATATAATTTAGCATATAAATTTCAAAATATCCAAATCGTCCAAATGTTCAATCAAATTATTCCCAGACCTTAAGAGCCTAAACAATAATCTTTTTATTTCCTCTGAATACTTGCAACTTCATTTCCGAGATAAAGGATAATACTGTGATTGAGTTATGAAACTTTTTTAGCCAAATGATATTTTTTTATTTGCTTTTTGATTGAAATTTTTTGATTGAGGTTTGTTCCAGGTATCTTGGTAGCATTCGTATTCTCTTTCCTTTTTATTATCTATGTATTATCATGTCTGAGATTTTATCCCTTATTTGATAAAAAAATCTACATCAAGTCTGGATGAATTCTTAACTTTTGCTCTCTATTGAACTCATAAAGTAGATAGTTTTGTCAACTAATTATGCCTTCCTTTTACCTGTCTTTCTTTTTCTTCTTTTATTTTTTCTTTTTCGTGTGTGTATATGAAAAGATGGCATGGCTCCATATATTAATATGACTGCGATTGGCTATAAGTGGCATATTCACCTAAAACATGACGATTCTATTCTCGTCCCAATTGCAGAATCAGAGAGAGAAGCATTTACATTTTCTGGGGACCTAGCTTCTACATGGCTAGACCTGGATGGCCTTATTTTGATCCTGAATATGAGACTTTAAGCATCAGAATAAACCCTCCAAGGTTGTTTATGTGCCTGTCTTCGTTTTTTCTTAGTCACTTCTGTTTTAGATCTACCTTAACAATGGAAAATTGGTTGGCCAAATAGTAGAAATACTTTTATCGTGTTAATTATTTGACTTTTTAATCCTGATTTCAGAGTGTCCGTTGACAACAATAGCTGCAAGGAGTGTACTCTAGTAAAGGTAGTATTTCATAGTCTAATGCCATTTTCTTCTTGCTGATTTTCTTTCCTTTTCAAATACCTTTCTCGGTGTGCTTGGCTTTCGTTCATTTCCTGAATGTGTTTGTTCAGTATAGTTAATGAATACACGTATCTAAAAGACTACGAATGCTTACCAAAAATGGATCTGATTCTGAAACATAGTCCAATCATCCATTATCTTTTTGGAGGAGAAACCAAGAGGATAAACGGATTTGTGCATCTAGTAACGGGTCTGTAATGAAGCATATGCTAGCGACAAATATGCGAACAAACCAACAAATTCAATAATCATATTTCAGATGGAGAACTGTAGGGATCTCTGGTGCACAATTATATGTTCCCAATCTGCTTGGAATTCATTTATCTTCATTGTCATTTGCTTGATGCATTTTTTTGGTCCCCTTTTGGTTTCCTATCAAGGGCATTATTATAGGATATGGTGCATTTTTGTCTATTAATATCAGAATATAACGAGGGCAACTGAAAGATGAATCTTGCTTAATTTCGTTATGTCCTTTTTTTCCTTTTTCTTTTCATTTTCCCTATCAAGGGCTAACTGAAATTGTGGAACTTGTGTAGCTTGACAGCGTGAACAGACCTGGAATATTGTTGGAAGTAGTGCAAATCCTTTCTGACCTTAATCTCATAATCACTAAAGCTTATATATCATCTGATGGGAGTTGGTTCATGGACGGTATGTGTATCCTTTCCAAAACAAAATTCAACTTTGAGGTTTATCTAAATTCCTTTTAAGAAGGGGTTTTCAGTACTGTTTTACCATTTCCTTTCTCTCCTATGTGAATCAACTGTTCTTTACCTGGGCTGCATAAGTGTTACTCCTTGAATTTGGATCTCTATATATCAAATCAATTAGCAGAAAAAATAATAATGGAAATGTTTTCAACCAGAATGGTATCAGTATGCACCCATATTTTTTCATTTCATTTTCATCGTATATGTCTTTTATTTTCAGTATATTTTCTGGACCAATGATTGATCTCCCATTTATTCCTCTCTGCCTCTGAATTTGTATTACTAATATTGATATATGTACTTAACTCTTCAAATTAATATATCTTGTATGATTTCCAAATGTGGTTTTCAAATGAGAGCATAATATTTAGAAACATTAAGATGCAATAAATAACATGCAATAAACTCAATATTTAAACATGACGATACTGCTTCTTATGCAAACCTAAAAAGCACATTACAGACAAGTCTCCTGGAGCAGCCAATTCTACCATTTAAATTCGGAATATTATTGTTCTGAAACTTATGACAGACTTGTTAGAACAGAGTATATATCACCATAATCCATGATATAAAATAAGTGTCATCATAATCCATAGCTTGAAGATATCAGGAGTAATGTTTCTACTCCCTAAACACTTCTAAAACTGTGTTTAGTTGTAGGATGGATTTGATACACTAGAGAATTCTTAGATCCATCTTGAGAGAGTGATAGTTACTGTTTTTTTTTTTTTTAATGAGGACTCATCTTTGAGAGTGTTGTCTGTTTGATCTATGTGCTTTCTTTCTGATTTAGAATGATATTTGACAGTGTTCCATGTGACTGATCAACAAGGACATAAGATTGCGGACAAGAATACCATTGATTTCATAGAAAAGGTTTGATATTTTTTCTTTCTTACCACGTCTTTCTTTTTGGAAAAACAAAAGTGAAAACAAGAAATTTCCAATTCTGGTTTCCATAAACTAAAGGATTTAGATAACAAGGATTGGTTCCCTCAGAACAAGGAAAGTTGACAGTGGAGAGTTCAAAGCAGCATAGATATTTTGTGGTGTTAATTGAATATTCCAGCAGATGGATGCTCTTCATCTTCTGGATATATATGCTTCATAAAATCAAAGTCATGATAAGTTGAACATAGTTTAACCCCTCCCCTAGCTACAAATTTTTGTATATTCCCAATCTCTTGTTTTTATAACACGGTTTTCATAGTATATCATCTTTCAATGACAAAGACATTGGATTAACAACTTGGTTCCTCATAAGTAGGAAGCCTTCGAACAGCAAAGTTTGATACCCTGTCAGATAATTCATACCTTATACGAAAATTCTTCTTGAATCACTTAATTGAATATAAGATTATAGGTTCTAGGACCTAAAGGCCATAAGACAGATATTTCAAAGACATGGCAAGGGAAGCAAGTTGGAGTGCATTCCATGGGTGAACATACAGCAATCGAGCTCATCGGCGGAGACAGGCCAGGTCTCCTTTCAGAGATTTTTGCTGTCCTTGCCAATCTCCACTTTAACATTGTTGCTGCTCAAGTTTGGACACATAACAGGCGAGTAGCATGTATTCTCTATGTGAATTATGATACCACGAATCATGCTATAGATGACCCATCCCGGTTATCTGCCATGGAAGAGCAGCTCAATAACATTCTTCGTGGGAGTGAGGATGATGAAAAGATGGCTCGTACTAGTTTCTCTCCAGGTTTCACTCATGTTGACAGACGACTGCACCAGATGTTATTTGCTGATAGGGACTATGAAAGTAGTTTCCTGCTTTCAGAGGAGTGTCCCTCTTCATTCAAACCAAAAATCCAAATAGATGGATGTGTGGAGAAAGGGTATTCAGTTGTTGCTGTAAGTTGCAAAGATAGGCCAAAGCTCATGTTTGACATTGTGTGCACACTTACGGACATGCAATATGTTGTTTTCCATGCCACAATTGCATCCGATGGCCCACATGCATCGCAGGTACTAGCATGGTTCAATTTTTTTGACGATATTCAATATTGTATTTTCACTTTCTTTTGGTGTAAGAGAAGTTTGGAAAGCACATCATTTTCTTTTACGACTGTTTCTTGATATGTCGATTTTGCGTGCTAACTGAGATAAATATTCTTGACTTTTCTTGGCAGGATTACTGTACCCCTGAAAATGTACTCCAGTTATTGAAACAAATTTTTTAAATAGTATGTTAAAAAAACAGGCAATTCTTAGGAAACTCAACCTCTTAGTTGTGTTTTGTTACAGGTTTCCTAGTACATCCATAAATTTTTTGATGCAGAGAGCTATTTGAATGTCATTTACTTACCTTTTCTTTTGCATTTAATCTCACTCCTTTTTTCTTTATATACCAGATAATAATCGACATACCTGTGTTTATACTTGTATTGCATTGGTCGTAGTTGTCATTGATGACTCCAATTTGGGGCGCACTTATTCTGGCAAAAAGTGAACATGTAAAGCTAAGTTATTTCTGGAGGATTATTTGAGAGCCCTTCCCATTTTTATATGTAATTACTTTTAAAACTTTTGATTTGTAGGAGTACTATATTCGTCACATGGATGGGTACACACTTGATAGTCAAGAAGAGAAGGAGAGAGTTATAAAGTGTCTTGAAGCTGCAATTAGACGAAGAACGAGTGAGGTACGTGCACATTTCAACCTTACAGTGAATCATACTAAATTATAAGATATAAAATAATAGTTCATAGATTCTTAGACCTTCATGGGTTCATGTTTAGATTAGTACGACAGTACTCAGTTATGTACCTCCGCTCTATTTGGGGGGGGTGGAGAGCAAGAAAATTGACGGTTCACTTAAATGAGAATTGGTTTTGTGGTATTTGTCCAAATGAGTTGTCAAGTTCTCATGAATGTCTCTTAAACCCCCCACCCCCACCCCCTTCCATGCAGGTACATAATTTCTCTTTTTTTTCCCCCTAAAAGATGGAGGGGTTTAGGATTGGATGGAGAAAAGAGGATGTCTTGCGACGAACTTATTTGAAAGAAAACATTCAGATATTTGGATTCACTAGCACTACACACACATGCACATGTTAGAATTCTGATAAATTAAATTAGCATTTGAACATCTTGCTTATTTTTTTATTCAAGTTAAAGTAACAATGATGTTTTCCCGCATATTGTTTTGGGTTTGAAGTGCCTAACGAGAGATGGATAGGGAACCTTGTTTATGTTATTTCTAAAAGTGCAAGCAAGAAATCAGATTGATATATTTCATCTGGAAAATGAAGTTTCGCATAGAAAAATATCAAATCAGGATCGACCTGAGGGCTAAAAAGTACTAGGTCTCTTGAATCTTGAAAAAGCTTGGCTCTGTGCACTTCGTCCAATCCTCTTACAAGTTCTTTTTGCTCTTGACCTTGATTAAGCACATACAAACAAAGTAGGATGATAAAATACACGTAATTTAGGTCATTCAGCAGTAACTATCTATGAAGATTGAAGATTGGTATTTTGTTTGAGAATTTCGGGATTGAAAACATGAATTTTATGTGAGAGATGTGTGAGACCCAAATTAAGAAATTTGTATGGATAATGTGAGAATTGTGAACAAATGTTACCCTAAGAGGGAACATATTAGACTAAACGAATGGAGCATCTAACTGAATTATACTGAATACTTCATGTATTCTATCTACATCACTGAATCTCAAAATTGTGGCAAACTCGTGAAATTAGTCGATGATTTATTTTTGTAGTTAAGATTTTGATCTATTAGAGAAATAATATAATCATCCGTCCATGTATATCACGAGCATCAATACATAACATTTTGAACGATGTGCAACTCCAGGGTGTAAGTCTAGAGCTATGTGCGAAGGACAGGGTTGGATTGCTTTCGCAGGTAACAAGAGTTCTTAGAGAAAATGGACTATCAGTTACAAGAGCAGGCGTGACAACAGTTGGAGAGCGAGGTTTTCACACATTCTACGTGAGTGATTCGTCTGGAAATCCAGTAGACATGAAGACCATTGAAGGACTACGCAAAGACATCGGACAAACAATGATGCTTAATGTGAAGAAAGATCAAACATCTGTTAAAGCTCCTGAAGCTAGTAGTAGTAGTAGCTGGTCCAAGACAAACTTTTTCTTTGGGAGTTTGCTGGAGAGGTTCAAGAATTGAGCTTGCGAAATGTAAAACAGAATAAAGGGTCAGCTTCAACTTCTTCTTGTGTGTTATATTTTGCTATAAATTGCAGATTGATGTGAATCTCTCTTGTAAAAGCAATTCTAGCAATGGAATTTACCCTTGTAGACCGATTCCACACAAAATATGGCATATTGCAATGCCTCATAATCTATTTTATGATAATTTCATTGCTTGAATATGATACTTCTTTGACATGCATTTCTCTTTAATTCTATGAGTTCGTTTTTCTAAAAATAATTAAAATAAATAAATAAGGGGAATTAATAATCAGCTTATGATAAATTCTCGACTTCCTGTAACCAATTACAATGCTTCTGTCTAAAGAAACCAACCTAAAAAGAAGTGCATAGATCCTATAGAAAAGAAGCCAAAGGTAGGTGGGTGTAGGTGTGTGTGGGGGGTGGTGGTGGTGGGGGGGGTTGTTAAAGAAATATCTGGGTTGATTTGTCCACAAACAAAAGGTTTTGGGCCCGAATGAGAAACAGATATCTCACGGGCCGTCGTCTTTCGAGGGTTGGAAAGAAAACTTCTTTTTTATCCGACCTGCTCCAGTGGGATTTACCCGAGAGAGGAATCTGTCCACTGTGATCCCAAACCCCTTAGCTAATTCAGATATAGATCGTGAGGGTTTATTTACCTTGAGGAGATATGCCTTTGGGGTGGATGTGAGGGAGTCTTGGAGTCCAGTACTTTGGGAGTTCATATAATGGTGCTCCTATGACTATCTGGCCATGCGTTAGTACTTTTGTTCTATCGCAATATTCATATACGCAGATATTGTTGATACATTTCCTGATATAAAATCTCTGATTTCGTTTTCAGGAATAGGTTTGGTTGATTCCCTTATGGGGAATATCCGGACCGGAAGACCGAGGTCGGTCAGGCTTGGTCAGTCTTCCCGGGGACCTGAATCTTCCAAAGCAGGTACCCCATTGACTGAGGACACCTTGGACGAAACAAATATGCTATAATTTGCCAATTCTTACTTGTGTTTATCTTCTTTGTGATAAGTCCATGTCAACACATATCACTTCCTCTGCATTTATTAAGTGATGATCTCCCTGTGGGGATGGTGAAATATTTGACTAACACTCCAACGCCTGCAAGGGTTTGCGGAAGCGTGTGAGATCGGGAGAACCATTGACAGGTTCTCGGGAGAAAAATGACTGCTACTCGAGCTGAGAGTTCGGGTATAAACATGGGTAAGTAGTAGTATATCCATATAACATATTTATATTTCTTGTAGACTTGTTTTTTGATGTCGTTGCCTTTAGTGACTGTAGACATCTCGGGATCGGATTGAACGTGCCTGGAATGAGAGCCATGTGATACCAGTTCTGCCTCTTGTCCCTCTTCGGGCACTCATGAATAATCTATTATCTTGCCTCGTGACTAGTACATGGGGTGCTTCTGGGGTGACTCCTTAGACCATACCTTCTGGTCGTGGCGGTGCTCCCCGAGGTAGATCCGCAACTGCTACCGTGGCCGCACCTCCGACAGGGAATGACGTGATGGGGTCACCCCGAACAGGGAGAAGAATAAGGGTAGCTCCAAGGCCATCCGTGTCCACGATACGTCTTTGGAGAAAACTGATTATCGTTCCCCAGAGAAACTACTTGGCTTAGCTTTTGCAAAATATGGAAGCTTTTCATCGACATGTTTGTGTTTTGTATCCTCTTCTTGAGTTTTAACTGTTTATCTTCACGGGGGAAGCCTTAATCTCTTTTGTACTTGTGTCCTCAGGTGGGTGGTCTTCTGCAGATCGCGATTTCGAGTATGGCTGATCCAACCAAGCTTTAATGGAGATTTCTACTGAGGTGGCCAAGCTGCAGGCTCAATTGGCAGCAGCCGAAGAGGAAAACATGTGGCTTGTGACCGAGATGTCCAAGACTGAGCACGAGAAAGATGAGCTAAAAAATGGATATCAGGATGTGGGAATCCGAGCATCTATATCTGAACGCCATTTAGGCGAGGTTGTAGAGCGGGCGCGGGATGCGGTCTTCAGGAAAATAATAGCATGCGGGGAGACTTCAATGTTCTGAAGGAGCATGAGGCTAACCAGACGAAACAAATCAGGGTTTTAATCGATGAGGTTGTGCTCCGGGAAGCGTCCCTTGCGCGGCTCCAAGAGTAGCTGCTCAAAGTTCATGCTGGCATTGAGTCGTTACCCGAACTTGTACTTCGTAATGAAGTCAGGAAGTATATGAGTCGGAAAGATGTTTTTGCTGATGTTAGACGAACTGTTCTCAACATCCTTGCTCCTACTGTTCAAGGAAGTGATGGCGGAGGCTCGAGATCAGCAAAGGAAAATGGAGTTTAGTGGCCTTGTTGAAAGAGTTGCTGCCATGACTGGAGGTTCTTCTGTCTTTGTTTAGGTTTCCGAGGACCTAATGACTGAGGAGGCATGTCTGGAAGAGTCAAGACGCCATGATTCTCTTCCTCCCCTGGTCTCATAGAGGAGGATCCTAACTTGTAAGCCTTAAGGGCTAAATTCTCTATTTTGATGAACGACAAACCATTGATGAGATTAAATGTTATTATTGTTTATGTGATAGGTTAAAAGCAAAATATCAAGTCTATCAAGAAAGCATACACGTGTCAAAGGCAATCTTACATATTGAAGATCCAAGAGATGCCTACAAGAAGCACTTGAAGACTTTAGTATATGGTAGGGTAGATTAGATATTTCATATCTTGTAATCTCCCTTAGGAAAGCTCATAATGATGATGTTCATGTTTTCCATGCATACAATTAAAATGTTTTCATACTAAAATGTTTTTTAACAAGTTTTTCAAAGTGTTAAAAGACCGGTTGAAATACTTCAGAAGACCGGTTGAAGTTTGGTCGACCGAGCCCGGGTTAGGTTGACCGAAGTGTGTCACATCACTCAGTCTTTTCAAATGGTTTAAATCACTCAATGTTTATTTTTGGTTAGGCCGACCTCAATCCGATTCGGTCGACCGAGATGAGGCACCGGTCGACCGAGATATGGCTAGGTCAACCGAGATCAAAACATAGCCTTTTCTCAAAATGGTTTGGAAGCACCTCAGACGATTTGGACCAGAGTCTGGTCGACCAAGGTGTCGAATTTTGGAAGTTTTCTAGCCCTTGAAGCATTTATTGCTAGCCATTTTCTCTCCCATATTTAAACCCACCCAAGGCTGAATTTTTGTAGACTACTCATTCCATTAAGTGCATTCAATTTACTCTCATTCAAAGAATCTTTTATTGCTCATTGCAATCTATTTCATGTGCTAAACAAAGTCTGAACAATATCGTTTGAGCTGTGGCATTTATTGAGGTTTACACTTGTAACAAATCCATCACTTCTAGGTAATATTTGGTTATTCCCTCTTCCCCTCTCATTAGTGAGATTAGTTATTTGTGAGCTAGGAAGTAACTCTTTGTGAGTTCCATCTCTTCGTGAGATTTTTAGAACTCTTTGTGAGTTAGGCTCTTTGTGAGCTTGTTCTCCGGTTCAAGTAAAACTATTTGTGAGTTGTCCACTCTTGTAAAAGGTTGATCCCACCTTACATTTGTTGTGAAGGGAACTTCTTAGTGAAGTGTTGAAATCCTTGGGTGTGTCTCAAGGTAGTGAACGTAGATTCTTTATGAATCGAACTACTATAAATCACTTGTCTTGTCTTCTTTTTTCCTACAAGCTTTTCTCATTATTGTTATTTACTCTTGAATTGATTATTTATTTGCAAGAAAGTTTTAAAAAGAATTTAAAAACCCTATTCACCCCTCAACCTCTAGTGTTTTTCATTTGGTATCAGAGCCATGTCTTCTATTTTTGGATTAACATCTTTGAAGCAAGGATCATATGGCCGGACATTCCGCTTTGGCTTATCTTTGATGGAGTTAACATTTGATATAGGTGCTTAATTGGATTGGGCAGGCTCAATTGGATTGGGGGAAAGACTCGGTCGACCGAGTGCTGTCTCGGGTCGACCAAACTTTTGGTCACTCCGGTCGGCCGAGAACCATTTATGCGGTTGACCGGACTACTTGGACTTGGTCAAAACCAGCAAATCTACATGTGTGAGAGAGTGTGTGGAGTGGAGGAGAAATAAGGGGAGAGCGGGGTGAGTGGGTGATTCCACTTACCCTACAGTAGATGAAAATAGTTTTCATTCTAGCATTGAAGACAAGTTGTTGAAACTCTCCCTTTTCTCTCTACCTCTCGCTGAACCAAAAAGAAAGAAAAATCTGATTTTTCATTCTTCATTTGACACACTCTCAAGAACACTTCAAGAGACAAGAAAAATCTTATTTTACTAGTTCTCGGATTTCCGATTTTCCTAAGTAGTCTATACTTTGTGGATTCCGGGAAAAGTGTTTTCCACCTCAGTTTATGGACAAGCATCTGAGACTTGGAGTGACAAGCTCAAAGTTGGTGTGTGGATACCAGTAGAGACAGGATTCAGTTGGCTTCTGTTGGTGAATTCAAGTAGCAAGAATCTAGGCATTGTCGATTAGATCGACATAAAGGTATAACTCCTAAACACATGATTTTGGTTCTTTCTCATGAGTAGATCCTCTAAAGGAACGTAATCCCCCGCGTTTATTTCCGCTTCGTTATGGGGATTACGAATTTTTCCTTTCAATCTTGAGGGGTCCTCTACTAACCGTCCTCGTTTCTTCGTTGGTAATAACTACAATTGTTTGAAGAATAGATTTCGCATCTATGTTTCTTCTATCAATTTTGAACTTTGGAGTGTGATTGAGAACGGACTATATATTCCTATGAAGGAAGAAAATGGTTTAAGGATTGAGAAAGAAATACAGGAGTTTAATGACTTTGAGGTCAAGAAAATGACTATGAACTTTCAAGCCATGAATATATTGAGTTTTGCTCTTCATCAAAATGAGTACAATCGAGTGAGTGGTAGTGATACCGCTAAAGATATGTGGAAGACACTTGAAGTTACTTGTGATACCCGGGACTTTTAGAAAATAATATTGCATGTCTTGCATTTAATTCTTGCATGTATGTGTTTATTATATGTTATAGCATGATATTTATGTGATATGTAATGTGATTATGTGCTTAATTAATGTTGCAACATGTTATATGTGTTATATGGGGTTTACTTTTAGTTAAGAGGCGCATCGGTCGAATTATTAGTTGAGGGATTTGAGTGTAGGCTTTTGAGAAGTTGTGGGGCAGGAATGTAGACTTTTGAAAAGGTTTAGAAGGTTGGTTATTGTAGGGAAAAGAGGAAGTTAGAAGGGAAAGAAAGAAAGAAAAGTGAGAAAAGAAGAATGCAGATTTCTGGAGTGCTGTGAGGATTTCTTTTCAAGTGGTATCAGAGCCTATCACGAGAGCCCAATAATCCTCTTTATGTGTTATCTTGTTGTTTTAGTATTTTATAATGCATGTCATAGGAAGTTTTACTTTTTTACAGCCTCTGGGAAGTCGTTTATGTTTTAAATGAATCCCAGAACGAATTGTAACATTCATGTTTTTAGCTGTTTTCTATTTTCTGGCAAATATTCGGTCGACTAGAAGAGGTTGCGGAAGACCGAACATTAGTTAGAAAATAGGATTTTGCTACTGCCTAGATTTCGGACGACCGATGAGTAGTCACGGTCGACCGAGGCTTGTCTATTTTCAGGATGGTCGATCAGAAATGTTTTGGGTCGACTGAGAAGGCTTAATTTTTACACTATTTTGGTTACTTCCTTATCGCGGTCGACCGAGAAGGCTTAATTTTTACACTATTTTGGTTACATGAGAATAGGTTTGATAAGCCTTGAAAGAGGTTATTAGATATAATTGGAAATCGATCGATTAATGAAACTCACTCTAGAATAACATATCGTTAGGATAATATATTGGTTAATTTAGTGAATTCATGTGCCTTAGACGTTTATCACTCTTGTTTAAGTAATTTGTTTTCTTCCGTTTATTTAATTAATTTAGTTAAACCATACTATCATCAACCATTGAATTTATTTTACTTGCTTTTGATCATTGTAGAATTAGTTACTTAGAAATTAATTAATCCTTATTCTCTGTGGGATCGACCTTGATTACTACAACATCGACCTAGTACACTTGCTAGTATAGATTTTGCGTATCACGGATCCTTCAGGGGAGGACTCATGGGTGTTTAGAACGAGTTTCTGCCCATGAATCCCTTTAGTGGTATCAGAGAAATAACTATAGTTAACTTCAGTGGTATTTTATTTTATGTTTGATTGATGATTATGTTTTACTAATCTTGTGTAAAGAATACAAATCATATCCTAGATGCAATGTATTGAGATATATTGCATCGGACGTGATCCGTTAGAGAAGTAATACTTCATGGTCCTTAGTAATAAGCATTACTTTCTCAATACTATTTTATAATCCTTAGACCTTATGTTTCCATTGATTCTAGCATGAATGGAGCCACGTTTTGACTCAGTCGGACGTTACTTTTAATCAGGTAATCAATACGACTGATGATCGGATGTAACGTCCTATCATGGCTTGAATGTGAGAGGCATTGTAAGGAATTTGTCCCTCTCTATTATTAGAGAGAGATATCCATGGGCCCCTCGATAGGGAAGACTGTCTAAATGCATGGCCGTGTTCAAATTTATTTGATTAAGTGGTTATTAAATACTATTTGTTGGAACAGTCTACCTGGAGATCGAGCATAAATACAATTAAGCTTAATAAGGGTGACGACTACCATGCATTATGCTTAATTAGGATATCGCGAGACAAAGGGATTAAATTGTGGCTTGATATTAGGTTCCTCCGTAAATTCATTCACTTTGGGTAGTCATAATGTCCTGCTAGGGACCGCTTGTGATTTATGAACACATACTACTACTAAGTGTGTTTTCATTGCCATTGTGATATGAACCTACTGGGTCACACGCATAGACGAGCTAACGAGCTTCATGTCCAGATTCAATGAATCTAGAATGTCTCTAGGTTCATTGTATCTGACATTTATTTTTCTGAGAATAATAAAGCGTTATTATTCGAATTAGAGATAAGGGGCATTTTCGGTATAGCTGGGATTACGTGGGAGTTATTATCCGATAAAGACTCCCACTACCACCTGAAGTCTAGGGGACGTGGGAGTTGAAGACTCCCACTGCTGGGAGAGGTGGTAAGGACGTGGGAGTTGTTTTTTAAACAACTTTTCACACCCTATATAAACATATCTTGGCCGAAACCCTTGGGGTTAGTTTTTCCAGCCGCAAAATTACCAAAACCAAGAAATCGGATTTCTTGCTTTTTGTCTCTCCTTTTCTCTCTAATTCCCGAAACTCAGAAAATCAGAAGAGCTAGCACTCGTTGATCGTTTTGTCGCGTGGATACCGGTAGGAAGTAATTCCGCAAGGGAGGACTCAAGGTGGTTGCAATCGAGAGCCAAAGACAGAACCTTTTCACTCAAGAAACAGATTCTTGAACCAAGAAACGTAAGTCTTTTCTTGTTTTTGTATGAGCGGATCGTTCAGGGGAGGACTCATGGGTGTTTAGAACGAGTTTCTGCCCATGAATCCCTTTAGTGGTATCAGAGCCTTGCTCATGCAATTCGAATTCGATATTGTTAATCACATCATAACACATATCAATTTCGATTTTGTATGTGTATGTGTAAAAATAGAAAAAATGATTGTTTCTTTGACTGTTTTTATAAGTTTTTGTGATTATGATATGCATAAACTATTATGTATGTTATTAATTCGATTATATGCATAAACTGTTTATCATTCTGCCAGTAATTCGATTACATGCATAAACTGCAACTGTTTATGTTTCTATCGTTAATCCGATTAACAAACTGCATAAACTGTTTATGCGATTTTACTTGTTAGGCGATATAGGGTTAAAATCGGGATCGCCGTTACGCTGACGCTCGTCGTTCTGCTGACCATCGGCGTTCTGCTGACCTAAAACTTTGTATATGTATTATTATGCTTTATGTGAGTTTTAGCATGGTGAATAGCATGGTCTACTATACCCATCTTGTTTTACATTTATTGGGTTGTAATTTTACAATACGGCCTGCGAGTCGTTTTTTAATGTTGTAAAATTGTACTTGCTTTCTTAGATTAGTTTTATTGCTTTACATTGAAGGCTGGGTATGCCCATGCAATTATGTAACAAGACTGGAGGACACTGGATCGAATACTTTATTCATGAGATGTATATAGACTTAGATTGACCCTTGGCTCCCACAAGGCTCGTGGGAGTCATCATAGGATTAGGCCATGCTATCTCACATATACATTTACGCTTTATATCTTGCATGTGATGCTTATTTTATGTCTTATGGGGATTGATTTTTTATACGTCATATTAAATCGTTTTAATTAAGTCTTAAAATGCCTACCATATCCTAAGCACTCCTTCAGCTTGGATCATCAATTTTGTCTGCTTGCCAAAGCAACAGATAAGTGGTTATCTAGGCAAGAGGAGATGAGAAAATAATGATTTCCATATGCTTAGACATGGTTCGACTTAACTAGGCTAGCAAAATAGTTTTGAGCCTAGGGCATAAAATGGGAAATAGCCGAGACATATAGATGTCATTCTCATAGGTTGATTTTACTTTAATTATGGGGATAAGCCAAAGCTTACTTATAACTAACGTAAAATGGTATTTTCACTATTTATCAAGTGTTGAAATTGTGGAAAGGTTTTTGCTCAAAAACTAATAACTTTGCAAATAATTTAATGTAGATAATGGCAACCAATACATCACACAATTCATTGCGATCCGTCCTTGAGAAGGAAAAACTAAGTGGGACCAATTTCCTTGATTGGGCCCGCAACTTAAGGATTGTCCTTAAGCAGGAAAGAAAGCTATACGTTCTTGATACGGGATATTCCTGAACAGCCTGCAAACAACGCCCCCAGAGCTGAGAGAGATGCTTGGAAGAAGCACTTTGATGACTCTAACGATGTGACTTGTCTCATGTTAGTCACAATGAGCACTGATCTTCAAAAACAGTTTGAAGGGGTTGAGGCTTTCCAGAGGATGGGCCAGCTCAAGGAAATGTTCCAAGAGCAAGCCCGTCATGAAAGATTCCTCACCACTAAGGTGTTGAATAGTTGCAAGATGGCCCCTGGCACCTCTGTATGTGCACATGTTCTTAAGATGAAGGACGATCTTGACCAACTTGGGGCTCCCGTAGGTCATGACATGGACACAGATATGATCTTGGGCTCACTCCCACCAGAGTATGACCAGTTTGTCATGAACTTCAACATGCATGGCATGGAGAAGTTCATACATGAGATACACGGGATGCTCAAGCAGGCTGAACTGAACATTAAGAAGACCCCTGAAGTCTTAATGGTTCAAAAAGGGAATTTCAAGAAGAAAGGAAAGGGAAAGCCCATGGCCAAGAAGGGCAAAAGAAATAACAAGCCCAAACCCAAGGCCAAGGAAACAAAGGAAGGAGTTTGCTTCCATTGCAACGAACCAGGTCATTGGAAACTGAACTGCAAGCTCTATTTGGAAGAGAAGAAAAAGGTAAAAGCCAGTTTGACTGTCTCTCCAAGTATTTATGTTATTGAAATTAACATGTCTGCTCCTACTTCATGGGTATTAGATACCGGTTGTGGATCTCACATTTTTGCAAATGTGCAGGGGTTCAAAAGGAGTAGATCACTGGCAAAAGGAGAAGTGGACCTGAGAGTAGCGAACGGAGCAAGAGTTGTTGTTATAGCTATCGAGACATTTAATTTAGTTTTGCCAAGTGGCCTTGTTATAGAATTGAATAATTGTCTTTATGTTCCAACTTTGGGTAGGAATATTATTTCAGTTTCTTGTTTGGATATTGATGGTTTTGAAATTAATATTATGAATAAAATTTGCACCGTTCATAAAGATCGTATCTTCTATGGAGATGTCTCTTTGATAATGGGCTTTATATTCTTAACCTCGATGAATCCATTAAAAGGCCCATCTATAACATTAATACTAAGAGGTTTAAATCAAATGATTTAAACCAAACCTATTTTTGGTATTGTCGTTTGGGCCACATCAACGAGAAATGCATATCAAAACTCCATAAAGATGGAATTTTGACATCATTTGACTTAGAGTCTTATGAGACGTGTGACTCTTGCTTGTTAGGCAAAATGACTAAAGCTCCCTTTACTGGACAAAGTGAGAGAGCTTCCGATTTATTGGGCCTCATACATACAGAAGTTTGTGGACCAATAAACACAAGTGCTAGAGGAGGGTTTTAGTACTTCATCACATTCACAGATGATTTCAGTAGATATGGCTACATCTATCTAATGAAACATAAATCAGAATCTTTTGGACGATTCAAAGAATTTCAAAATGAAGTACAAAATAAACTTGGTAAAAGTATTAAGTTACTTCGATCAGATCGAGGTGGCGAATACCTTAACCAAGAGTTTGACGAACATCTTAGGGGGTTGTGGAATTGTATCACAATTAACTCCTCCTGGCACACCACAATGGAATGGTGTATCGGAACGGAGGAATCGCACCTTACTAGATATGGTTCGATCTATGATGAGTCAAACAAGTCTTCCAATTTCCTTTTGGGGCTACGCCTTAGAAACTGCTGCATTTATATTGAATAGAGTTCCTTCGAAAGCGGTTCAGAAAACTCCATATTAGATATGGACTGGGAAACGACCTAGTTTGTCATTTCTCAAAATTTGGGGATGCGAGGCGTATGTAAAACGCTTATTATCTTATAAACTCGCCCCTAAATCTGATAAGTGTTTGTTTGTGGGATATCCTAAAGAAACTAAAGGATATTACTTCTATCTTCAATCAGAGAACAAATTGTTTGTTGCTCGAAAAGGTTTATTCCTTGAAAGAGAATTTATTTCCAAAGAGGATAGTGGGAGTAAGATCCATCTTGAGGAAATTCAAAATCCCCAAACAATATCTGAACCAACTTTGGAACTTCAAGCAAGCTAACGTGCTGATACTGAGCTTCAATCTTTGACACAAGGACCAAGAAGGTCAAGTCGGGGTACATCAACAGCCTGAGAGATATGAATTTCTCGTGACTGATGATCATCATATTGAACTGATTGATCAAGATGAACCCACTACCTACAAACGAGGCAATTCATAGTTCTGAGTCAGATAAGTGGTTAGAAGCTATGAAGTCTGAGATGCAATCCATGTACGATAACCAAGTGTGGACTTTGGTTGACCTACCCGAAGGGTGTAAGTTTATTGATAACAAATGGTTTTTCAAAAAGAAAATCGACATGGATGGTAATGTACACACTTTTAAATCTGGACTAGTAGTTAAAGGTTATAGACAAGTTCATGGAATTGACTATGATGAAACCTTTTTTCATGCCGTTATGATAAAGTCTATTAGGTTTTTACTTGTCATAGCCACATATTATGACTATGAGATATGGCAAATGGACGTTAAGACTGTGTTTCTTAATGGAAACCTTCTCGAGGATGTGTATATGACACAACCTGAGGGGTTTGTTGATCCATCAAATCCTAGAAAAGTGTGTAAGCTTCAAAGGTCCATTTATGGATTGAAGCAAGCATCTCGAAGCTGGAATCGTCCCTTTGATGAACGTATTAAAGAATTCGGTTACATAAAAACGAAGACGAGCCTTGTGTTTATAAGAAAGTAACTAATAATGTAGTAGTGTTCCTTGTGCTTTATGTGGATTACATCTTACTGATTGGAAATGACATTCCCACATTGCAAAGCGTAAAAGCTTGGTTAGGGAAGCGTTTTTCTATGAAAGACTTAGGCGAGGCTACATACATTTTGAGTATAAGAATCTATAGAGATAGATCTAACAAAATGATTGGCCTAAGCCAGAGTGGATACATTGACAAGGTACTGAAACAGTTCAGTTTGCAAGATTCCAAAAAGGGATTCTTGCCCATGTCACATGGCATTAAACTCAGCAGAACTCAATGACCTTCCACAAAGGAGGACCAGGAGCGCATGAGTAAGATTCCATATGCATCAAGCATTGGGTCTATTATGTATGCCATGATATGCACTCGCCCGGATGTCTCGTTTGCTTTAAGTATGACTAGCAGATATCAATCTGACCCTAGAGAGTCACATTGGACTGCAGTCAAGAGCATTCTTAAGTACTTGAGAAGGACTAAAGATATGTTCTTAGTTTACGGAGGTCAGGAAGGATGTCTGGTTGTAAATGGTTACACAGACGCAAGCTTACAAACCGACGTAGATGACTTTAGATCGCAATCTAATTTTGTGTTTTGTTTGAATGGAGGTGATGTGAGCTGGAAGAGCTCAAAGAAGGAAATCATGGCCGACTCTACAACAGAAGCTGAGTATCTAGTTGCCTCTGAAGCAGCTAAAGAAGCTGTTTGGATCAGGAAATTTGTTGATGAATTAGGTGTCGTCCCTAGCATTGTGAACCCAGTGGACCTTTATTGTGATAGTACTGGTGCCAATTCACAAGCTAAGGAATCTAGATCTCACCAATGATCCAAATACATTCTCAGGCGTTTCCATCTGATTAGAGAGATCATTGATAGATGAGACGTTAAAATTTGCAAAGTTCATACAGACGACAACATTGCCGATCCATTGACCAAGCTACTCCCGCAGCCTAAACATGAGAGTCATACTAGATCAATGGGATTGAGGATCATGTATGATTAGACCCAGGGCAAGTGGGAGATACTTAGTAGTGCCCTAAGACCATTAGCATATGTTGTACGTTTTATATCTTTTGAGCATGTAATTGAATAGCTAATTTTGCTTATGAACATCAAATGTGTGATTTGATAGTAAAACTCATTAGTTTATGTAATTACTATTCTAGTTGTCCCTAGTTTTATGTAAGCTTCTTTACAATGAAATAAAACTATTATGATGTTTGATTGATGATTATGTTTTACTAATCATGTGTAATGAATACAAATCATATCATAGATGCAATGTATTGAGATATATTGTATCGGACGTGATCCGTTAGAGAAGTAATACTTCATGGTCCTTAGTCATAAGTATTACTTCCTCAATACTATTTTAGAATCCTTAGACCTGATGTCTCCATTGATTCTAGCATGAATGGAGCCACGTTTTGACTCAGTCGGACAGTACTTTTAATTGAGTAATCAATACGACTGATGATCGGATGTAGCGTCATATCATGGCTTGAATGTGAGAGGCATTGTAAGGAATTTGTCCCTCTCTATTATTAGAGAGAGATATCTATGGGCCCCTCGATAGGGATGACTGTCTAAATGAATGGCCGTGCTCAAATGTATTTGATAAAGTGGTTATTAAATACTATTTGTTGGAACAGTCTACCAGGAATTAAGCTTAATAAGGGTGACGACTAACATGCCTTATGCTTAATTAGGATATCGCGAGACAAAGGGATTAAATAGTGGATTGATATTAGGTTCCACCGTAAATTCATTCACTTTGGGTAGTCACTATGTTATAATAGGGACCGCTTGTGATTTATGAACACATACTACTACTAAGTGTGTTTTCATTGCCATTGTGATATAAACATACATGGTCACACGCATAGACGAGCTAACGAGCTTCATGTCCAGATTCAATGAATCTAGAATGTGTCTAGGTTCAGTATTTCTAACATTTATTTTTCTGAGAATAATAAAGCGTTATTATTTGAATTAGAGATAAGGGGCATTTTCGGTATAGCTGGGATTACGTGGGAGTTATTATCCGATAAAGACTCCCACTACCACCTGAAGTCTAGGGGACGTGGGAGTTGAAGACTCCCACTGCCGGGAGAGGTGGTAAGGACGTGGGGAGTTGTTTTTTAAATAACTTCTCATACCCTATATAAACCTCTCTTGGCCGAACCCTTTTGGGGTTAGTTTTTCCAGCCGCAAAATTACCAAAACCAAGAAATTTCTCATTTTCTCTCTAATTCCCGAAACTCAGAAAATCAGAAGAGCTAGCACTCGTTGATCGTTTCGTCGCGTGGATACCGGTAGGGAGTAATTCCACAATGGAGGACTCAAGGTGGTTGCAACCGAGAGTCAAAGACAGAACCTTTTCACTCAAGAAACAGATTCTTGAACCAAGAAACGTAAGCATTTTCTTGAATTTTTCGATTCGTTTTTGTATGAGCGGATCGTTCAGGGGAGGACTAATGGGTGTTTAGAACGAGTTTCTACCCATTAATCCCTTCACCAAAGAATGTCAATAAAGTATGTAAGCTATTGAAGTCCATTTATGGACTAAAGCAAGCTTCTAGAAGCTGGAATCGACGTTTTGACAAACCGTACGCGAGTTCGGTTTTATCAAGAACGTTGATGAACCTTGTGTTTATAAGAAGTTTAGTAGAAACTCCGTGGTATTTCTGGTTTTGTATGTAGATAACATTTTTTTTTTTGAAAGCCACTAGTGTGGTGGGGCGGACCCCCGTTTATTAATAAAGCCGAATTGGCTAAATAAAAATACAAGGAGGGGGACGTAATACCAAACCTCCTAATAAAAGGTGGAAACAGATCCACTGCTTACATTAGGCTATGCTAGATGCAAGACTTGAACATTTATAATATGATCAAGAATGTTTACAATGAAAGCTATAGATCTAAATGCAAAGCAGAAATACAAAATGCAAATCCTATCTAAGACGCAAATATGACGTGTTATATTGATCCAATTTAATAAGACCAATAATCTGCGAAGGGAGGGATTCAACATTGTAGAAAATGGTTGAACACCGATCAGAAATTGCATGATTAGCCAAAGCATCCGCCACCGAATTAACTTCCCGGAAAACATGTACCAACCTGCAATAGCCAAGAAGAGAGACAGCTCTACGAAAAGAAGTATCCAGAGACCAATTAGAAATCATACCTGAAGAAACCGCCTTAACCAGAATGTCCGAATCCGATTGAATCAGAATATCATGTGTGCCGCCTTGAGGAACCATTTGTAAACCATGAACCAACTCTTGTAATTCAGCCCTCATACTGGTACCACTATCCCTAATAAAAATAGAGAAAGCTGAAATAAAGACCCCATTACTATGTCGAAATATGCCTCCAATGCCTGCAGGGCCTGGATTTCCTTTCGAAGCACCATCTATATTAAGCACCACACCCGTAGTAATATCATTTCTCCAACGAACAACAATAGACCGACGCGGGATGCGGGCCCTGGGGATTCCAAGTGTAAGACCCCGAGCCTGCAAGAGAGTGGTAGTATAATCCCGAAATTGAACCAAGATAGTTGACAGCGTGGTAACCTTTGCCTCATAAACAAATCTACATCTCGCCTTCCAGAGAATCCAGCAACCAGAACAGGCTAGAATTATCAATATGCTGCGAGAAATGGAACTCCTGGCGTACCACCAAAAGGACAGCATACCACGAATATCCATAATTGCAAGTGCCGGTAGAAGAATGCCAGCCGAAGAGGCCGCTTCTCTCCAAACCACTCGCGCAAGTTTACATTGCATAAAAACATGATCGTATGTTTCAACACCACCCAAACACACACAACGAGACGCCATAGACACCCCAAACCTTATTCTATCCTCATCAAGGGCAAGAAAATGATTAAGCAACTTCCACATAAACAAAGACAGAGAAAGTGGGAGTACCTTATTCCAAATGCAAATGCGTGATAATTGTGTGACCTCCAAGATATGCATGAAATCCATAGCAGATGCTATAGAAAAACTCCCCCGTGGATTAGCAATCCAAATAAGCTTATCACTCTCCCCAGACAAATAAACATCAGGCAATAAATCCATAAAGCTGCCCGGAACCAACGTTGCTAGTTCCCGCCGCTGCCAAGAGTGATCATGAATATAATCCCAGGATGCTCCAGCAAGCCGAGCGGAGAAAGGAACAAGGGTATATAAAGCTCCCTGAAGAGTGATGTTCTCATAGAAAAAACTAGTTTGACCGTTACGTAACAGAATGGCAATATGCTTCTCCACATCCTCCCGAACCGCAATCATGCGTCGCCATGTTGGAAAGCAACCCGCAACAATAATACTTTGTGGTATGTCGATGACATACTACTCATAGAGAATGACATTCCAATCTTGGAATCTGTAAAGGCCTGGTTGGGGCAATGTTTCTCTATGAAGGACTTAGGTGAAGCAAACTTCATCTTAGGAGTCATGATCTATAGAGATAGATCACGTAGACTTCTTGGCCTAAGTCAGAGTACTTATATAAAGAAAGTGCTAAATAGGTTTAGCATGCAAGAGTCCAAAAAAGGCCCGCCTTTGTCCTATATCACTTGGTACGGTTCTTTCAAGACAATAGTGTTCTAAGACACTGGATAAGAAAGAACGCATGAGTGAGATTCCATATGCTTTGGCAATTGGATATATCATGTATGCCATGTTGTGTACTCGACCAGATGTCTCGTATTCTTTAAGTATAATGAGCAGATACCAGTCTACATACGGTGAACGTCACTGGATAGCCGTCAAGAACATCCTTAAGTATATACGAAGGACTAATGACGCGTTCCTATTCTATGTTGGGGAAGACGAGCTCATTGTAAGTGGTTACACTGGTGCTAGTTTCCAAACCGATATAGACGACTTCAGATCGTAATCGGGTTATGTGTTTTGCCTAAACGGCGGTGCTGTGAGCTGGCGGAGTTCAAAGCAAGCGACCGTTGCAGATAATACAACCGAAGCCGGGTATATAGATACATCAGATGCTGCTAAGGAAGTCGTGTAGATCCGAAAGTTCATCACTGAACTTGGTGTGGTACCTAACATTACAAATGCAATTGATCTCTATTGTGGCAAGAATGGAGCCATATCTCAATCAAAGAAACCACGGTCTCACCAAAGGTCCAAACATATACTACGGCGGTATCACCTGATCCGTGAGATCATTGATAGAGGAGATGTGAAGATTTGCAAAGTTCAAACGGACGATAACAACGCTGACCCAGTGACGAAGCCGCTGACACAGCAGCATCATGATCGCCATACTTGTAGCATGGGTATTAGATACCAAGAGAACTGGTCTTAGAGATAGTTCTTATGTACAGTATACGCTAAAGGCAAGGTTGTTTTTAGTTTAAGTGGGAGATTATTGTATTTCTTCTCATATGATGAAATATTAAGGCATGAATTCCATTATTATTGTTTTGAATACGACTGTGCTTTTTGTATTAAAACATATAATAACGTCCCTAGATAGTTATGTAATCGTTACATTGAACTATTCTAAAATGTCCCTAGTCAATCATTATTGTAGAATTTAAGGACAACAATAATGTGTGGAGCCTAGCGTGTGTTGTGTTTAAATAAGGAGATATTAAGTCAAACACATGGGTATTTGATACTAGACTGACCCACCCGCTTATAAGAACATTTCATGGATTGTTGTATAAATGTCAACAATCTTCTTATAATGAGTCTGTTTGCACCTAAATCCTTCGACTTGAGATCACGCAAGATTTCCTGCTTGGCTAATGGTATGCTTTGATGGTGTCAAATGCCATATGTAACTAGATGGGCTATAAAGGCATTAGTTGGGTATATTTATGAACCATGTCAGGATGAGGTGTGATAGATAGAGGTTTTGTCCCTCTTATACAACATGAGTGATATCTTGGGCCCCTTGATTGAGTTAGACTAATTCATGGCCATGAAAAAGTGAATTAATATGAGATCTTAATGTCATTTGATTAGTCTACTCGGGAATAAAGAAACTGACTGATTGAATGGTACAAGTTTGACATACTTTGTGACTTATGTTCATTCTAGTTATCGAGGACAAAGGGATTAGTGAAAAAGATCATTTTTGTGGTTACTTGAATCACTGGGACTATTTGTGAATTGGGAGTAATGATGTGTTGTTAGATACCTCTCATTACTGTTGACAATTATTGTCACGACCAACATAGCAAATACATAAAGGGTCGCACACTATAATCAACTGGATTAGGCTTGTTGGAGTTTACATTTGATATAGGTGCTCAATTGGATTGGGCAAAAGACCCGGTCGATCGAGAGCTATCTCGGATCGACCGAACTTTTGGTCACTCCGGTCGGCCGAGAACCATTTATGCGGTCGACCGGACCAGTTGGACTTGGTTAAAATCGGAAAATCTGCATGTGTGAGAGAGTGTGTAGAGTGGGAGAGAAATAAGGGGAGAGTGGGGTGAGTGGGTGATTCCACTTACCCCACACTAGATGAAAATAGTTTTCATTCTAGCATTGAAGACAAGTTGTTGAAACTTTCTCTTTTCTCTCTACCTCTAGCCGAACCAAAAAGAAAGAAAAATCTGATTTTTCATTCTTCATTTGTGATACGCAAAATCTATACTTGCAAGTGTACTAGGTCGATGTTGTAGTAGTCAAGGTCGATTCCGCAGAGAATAATGATTAATTAATTCCTAAGTAAATAATTCTATAATGATCAAAAGCAAGTAAAATAAATCCGATGGTTGATGATGATTAAACTAAATTAATTAACTAACATAAAACAAATAACTTGAACAAGAAGTTTGATAAGAGAAAGATCTAAGGCACATGAATTCACTAAATTAACCCATATATTATCCTAACGATATGTTATTCTAGAGTGAGTATCATTAATCGATAGATTTCCAATTAAATCTAATTACCTCTTTCAAGGTTTATCAAACATATTCTCATGAATAAACCAACTATATGTCTATGTTGATTTTAACCCATAAAAACGCCTTAAACATATGAAATCATAAAGATTGCACAAACCATACAAGTATATGTCTATCTTGCATGAAATTTATGTTCACATTATTTAACCTAATTAACAAGGCCAGCTGTCGCAAATCTTCCAAGTTAATGTAACGACAATTTGAGTGGTAGCTAATCACACAAAAGCATTAAGAACAATAATAAGAAATTAATTCCACAACACTCATCGAATAACAAAATCACAAGAATAATATATAAAATTAATCTAGCTACATCACGACCTTAGAATAAATATTAAGCGCATACTAGTGAAGAAATTCAATAACAAATTTAAAGAGAAAATATAAGAAAACATTCCTGAATTTGAATAAAGTCTCGAACTTCAAATTAAAATAATCTTCAAAAGTACTTCAATCATCAAAGCTTCAATCTTGTCTACGAAATTTGTAAATAAAAGAACTATAAAGATTAACCCTAAAAGAGGGCTAATTCTAGAGAAAAACTAAAACCTACAATAATCTAATAATGACTGAATGAATTTTTCTAAGACTATTAAAGAGTATTTATAGAAATAGAAACATGCTAGATTAAGGTAACTGACATAGATTAAAATTCTCCACGCTCCTTTAAAGTAGTTGACATATAAAATACAACTCTTCAAGATTCTTTAAAGTAGTTGAAGTACACCAGAACTCTTCTAGTCCGTAAATGTCATATCTTTAATTCCAGCAGCTTCTTTCTTATTATGCAAGTCTGTTCACTTTTATCCTTCAAAAGACTATTTTGCCCCTACAAATGCAAACACAAAGAAGCGAGGATTATACCATTCTAAGCTCAAAACTCAATATGTAAATACTTTTTGAAGCTCAAAATTTCTATTAAAATGGACAAAATAATATATAATATTGCAAGTTATCAATTTGACACACTCTCAAGAACACTTCAAGAGACAAGAAAAATCTTATTTTTCAAGTTCTCAAATTTTCGATTTTCCTAAGTAGTCTATACTTTGTGGATTTCGGTAAAAGTGTTTTCCTCCTTCATAGTTTTTGAACTAGCATATGAGACTTGGAGTTACAAGCTTCAATCTTGAGGGGTCCTCTACTAACTGTCCTCGTTTCTTCGATGGTAATAACTAAAATTGTTGGAAGAATAGATTTCGCATCTATGTTTCTTCTATCAATTTTGAACTTTGGAGTGTGATTGAGGATGGACCATATATTCTGTAAGCCCTAAGGGCGAACAAACTCAGTTTTTGATATTGGACAAACTTTTAATGTTGTGTCTAATGATCTTAATCTTTGTGATAGAATATCGGAACTCATTATGGAAGCTCTAAGTACTTCAATCAAGCCATTGGTATCAAGATTCAAAGTTATATTCAAGGCTTATCTTTCAAGATTGAAGATTGAAGACTTAGGTTTGGTTAGATTAGCTTTGCCGTTATTAGTCGTTATCTTTAAAGCTCTAACCAAAGCTCTCATGAACATAAGCTCTACACTCAAGTCTTGCATGCATCACAATCACGTTTTCAAAAGGCTAAGATTCAAAATGATCTTTACAAGTGTTCATATTTCAAAAGCCTTTGTTTTCTAAGTCAAAGTCCTTTAAAATGGTTTTCCAAGTGTTCTTACTTGTTACCTTTTGGGAAAACCTTTTAGACTTCAAAAGACTTCAAAAGATTTTCAAAACGTGTGAAAAATCAGCTCAGAGGTCGGATCATCCGAGTTTACCTCGGATCAACTGAGGCAAAACAGAGAGTTGGACAAATGAACTTCGGTCGACCTAGGGCTAGGGTCGGTCGACCGACTTGGGCTTTGGTCATCCGAGGTCTCTTGTTCGGTCCACCGAACTCTGCGGTTTCTAGCCGTTATTTGACCGTTAAAGAGTCGTTTTTCAGCCATATTTTGAAATGTATATATACTCTAAAGCTTTAGAATGACTCTAACACTTACATAGGCTTGCAAAACATATTCTCATTGATTTCTCATCAAGTCTAAACACCATCAAAGAAAAATGCACTTCATTGCCATGATCTAAATCATTCAAAGGTGAATTTCAAAAGCAAGACAAAGAGTGTGCTTCATATGTTCTAAGAGCTGAAATTGTTTGTGCTTCAAAGGTATATCTTTCACTTAGAAGAGTGAACAACCTTGTTCTTTAAACATTCTTAATTCCCTTTCTTAGTGATAGGGTTATTTGTTTAAGTCCTACTTAGTGTGGGCAATTGTAAAAGTCCTACTTTGTGTGGGCAAGCTCTTTGTGAGTTTTGAGTTGTGGTTGTGTTGTAAAACTCTTAGTGAGTTAGCCACAAGTGTAAACATTCTTCTTAGTGAAGTTGTTTAAAATCCTTGGGTGCGGCTCAAGGTAGTGGATGTAGATTCTGAGTGAGTCGAACCACTATAAATCCTTTGTCTTGTTATTGGGTTTAGCTTTGCTTTTAATCATCTTGCTCCAACTTACAATAGCATTGCTTAGAGATTCGAAAAAGTTAGCAAGATTAGTTAAAACCCATTTAACCCCCCCCCTCCTCTTGTGTTTTACATATTCCTATGAAGGAAGAAAATAGTTTAAGGATTGAGAAAGGAAATACAGGATTTTAATGACTTTGAGGTAAAAAAAATGACTATGAACTTTCAAGCAATGAATTTTTTGAGTTGTGCTCTTCATCAAAATGAGTACAACCGAGTGAGTGGTAGTGAAACCGCTAATGACATGTGGAAGACACTTGAAGTTAACCGTGATACCCGGGACTTTTAGAAAATAATATTGCATGTCTTGCATTTAATTCTTGCAAGTATGTGTTTATTATATGTTATAGCATGATTTTTATGTGATTATGTGCTTAATTAATGTTGCAACATGTTATATGTGTTATATGGGGTTTACTTTTAGTTAAGGGGTGCATCAGTCGAGTTATTAGTTGAGGGACTTGAGTGTAGGCTTTTGAGAAGTTGTGGGCTGGAATGTAGACTTTTGAAAAGGTTTAGAAGGTTGGTTATTGCAGGGAAAATAGGAAGTTAGAAGGCAAAAAAAGAAAGGAAAGAGAGAAAAGAAAAATGAAGATTTCTGGAGTGCTGTGAGGATTTCTGAACATTTACCATACCAAACGAAGTCGTATTTGAGTGATTCTAGTTGGGTTTCCAAGTTAATTCATTAGGCTACGTGTGAGAATTGACAAATTGCAGATTGGAGTTCCGTAGAGAGAGCAATGCAGAAACAGTGGGCTATTTTTTTACAACTTTTGGGATTTTCTGGAAGTTGAAGTAATTTCTTAAGTTTGACAAGTAAGGATCCTTCACCCTTGTATTTTACGGTCTTTAAACTTGATGAAGTGTCATTTTTTTTTTCTAAATTTACTGATTTGCAATATTTTGGTT
Source organism: Vinca minor (assembly GCA_026122235.1). Taxonomy (NCBI): domain Eukaryota; kingdom Viridiplantae; phylum Streptophyta; class Magnoliopsida; order Gentianales; family Apocynaceae; genus Vinca; species Vinca minor. The sequence continues at coordinate 658,532 of JAOCZM010000015.1, forward strand.
TTCATTCACATTTTTACTGCATTGAAATCGGATGAGGCGTTGATGTAATTTGCTAAGGTTGTGAATTTGATTGTTGGAATTGTTGTGCTTGGTAATTGATCTTGATTGATTGTTTTGTTGGAGTGTTTATGTGTTATATTCTTAATTAGAGCTCTTATATGTTGATGATCCTAATCCAGGACATCGTCGAACTTAATCTGTTAAAGTGCCCGGGAGTACTATCAGTTATTTTAGTCTCAAACTCGGTTCCTAACGAGAATAAAAAGTAGGACTGTTAACATTCATTATGGAGTTCGCAAGGTTGAGCGATGGCATAAAAGACGCGTCCCTAAACATCAGGTCCTGCTGTATGGAGGGTAGTAATATCTGAATCCATGCTAAGCTCACTCAAGCCCTTCTTAACGGGTACATGAATAGTTAAGTGCTGTTAACATGGATATATAATTGTTGCCAGATTTTAAGCTCAGTTGTGTGAATTGTATGTATTATTATTGCTTGAATTGTATCCATTAATCCGACACGAAAATCCTTTTGCTGTGTATGAGTAGTAATGGTGCTCGTAGCAAAATTTCCGATTCGTTGTGTCAGATTCATTGGATATAGCTTGAGAATGTTAATTTGTGGATTTGTATTTGTTTTGGTATATGTTTTGAAGTAAAAAACTGGATTATCTAGGTTGGGAAAAGGTTGTGCAAAAAAGTGAATTTCATGTACAAATTTGTACATGAATAACAGATTTCTGAATCTCGCGAACGAACTGCTGCGGATTCGTCCGCACAACTACTGGGCTACTTACTTCTTGCAAAAGGACTCGCGGACGATCCCTTCGTCCGCAACTTCTGACACTATCCTGGGGCTTCGTCCGTGGTTTGTGCTGGACTGTTTTCTTTTCTTTTTCATTTTCCGTTATGATTCCGTTTAAGTTATTTTCAGTTTTGTTTTAAATGCATTTTCAAGTTAACTCTGAGTCAGATTATTTAAAATGTTTTAGGATTTGGGAACGTTCTTTTTTAGTCTTATTCGATGCTTCATCCTAGGGGTGATCGATGCTTACCGGGCTTTTAGTTTACCCTTATTTGTTGACCTTTTTGCAGATGAGTATGCGGAGGGAGCTATTTATGAGAATTACGATGAGGTCTAAGATGAGGACTTTGTCTGAATTTGTAATAGTATACTTATAAAACTATTACAGTTTAGTAATTTGCCTTTGAACTTAGTACTTTCTTTTAATGATGTAATAGAACTTATGGATGTTGTAATCTTTCCTTTTAAGCTACGAAAACTGTTAGAATTCCTTTTAGTCATTTGGGTACGGTGCTTCATTGATTTGGAGTGCTGCCATGTCATCACTTGGAGACGGGGTGCGACATAAATGGTATCAGAGCAAGTTGAACCTTAGGTATGAACTTGGTTAGACTAAGTATGAAATGAACATAGGATTGAAATTGAGAGTAGAGCCTTGGAATAAGAAATAAGTGTTTATTTATCGTTTTATACGCTATTGCTCACATGTTATTATATGCTTAACTTGTATATCAACATGACCTGTAACTATGTGATATATCATGTTACCTTGGCTTAGTATGTGTTATATTGTTCATTTACTTTATTTTCTATATGAACTATCACGAGTATAGATGGATCCTAACCAAGGAAACACCGACGAGTTTGACATGCCGATAACGGTATATGCTCGAAGGGCCAACCGTAGGCCTAATGTGGGTACCTCGAGTGAAGAACAACATCCACAATTTCCACAACCTCCACCACCACAGGGTCAGAATGAAAGGGCCGAGTTTGTAACATCTCCACCTCCACCACCGTTTAATGCTCTTCCTCCACCACCACCGTTTAACACAGGGTCTGAGAACGAGATGGCCACTGCATTTACTATGATAGCTTAGTTACTGAGAGCACAAAATCTGCAAAACCAACTGAACTATCAGACCCAACATAACCAGAATCAGCAGAGTTAGAACGTCAATCAGAATCTGGGGTATCAAGGGGTACAGAGGAATGACAATGACAATGACAATGACCAGTGTGCTTATTTTGAGAGAATGAAAAGAATGAGGGTGACATCTTTTGATGGTAATGTGGGACCAGATCAAGCTGAGGTTTGGTTAGATGACATTAAACATCACCTCAATATTTTGCAGGTTCCTAATAACATTAATACATATGTGGTGATTGGGTTCCTCACAGCTGAAGCTTCAGAATGGTGGAATGACGTTGGGCCTATCTATGGACAATGGGACAGTCTATCACTTGGGTAAGGTTCAAGAAAGCTTTCCTGGATCAGTATTTCCCTGAAGTCAATACCAGTTCTTTGAACTCAAACAAACAAAAGGTATGATCGTGCCAGAATACGCAAGTTGGTTCACTGCCTCAGGGAAGTATGTCATGGCAACGATTCAGGATCCGGTTACACGAATTCAAAGGTTTGTGAGAGGTCTCTTGGCTCGCATTAGGGGCAGGCTTTCTGGTTTTTGTCATACTTCATACATGGACACTTACCAGAGGAGCTTGGATATTAAAGCGGAGTTTTTGAGAGTTGATGCAAAGAGAGTTGGTAAGAGATCTTTATCCACGATGAATCAAGGACAATCCTCATGTCCTAACACCACTACACATATGGCTGCTTGCAAAAGGTTTGTGCCCACCTCGGGACTAACTACATGTGAGGACTGGGAGAATGCAATAAGGATCGGGGAACCAGCAGTGTCACCGATTTCATATCAGCCAGCTACTACAACCTTTGCTCCTACTTGTGCTAGAAGACGTTTAGGTGAATGTCGTTGGAAGACCGGGGGTTGTTTTCGTTGTGGTAAAATGGGTCATCAGATTGGGCAGTGTACTATGCCAGAGAAGGGTTATGGTCAAGCATCTGCAGCTACACCGACAGTGGGTAATACAAAATCGGGACCAAATGCAAGAGTGATCGCCTTGACTTAACAAGAGGCGGGAGCAACTTCGGATGTGGTGACATGTACGCTCCTAGTTAATTCAGTACCTGCTTATGTGATATTTGACTGCGGAGCTACCCATTCATTTGTATCACGTAGATTTGCTAAGGTCCTTAAGACTTTCCCTGCTTGTATTATGGATGCATATAGAGTTAAGGTTCCTAACGGGAAGGTTCCTAACGGGAAGGTCTTAGAGTCTAATTTGGTGCATAAGGGATGTCAGGTAGAAGTAGACTCTAAAGTGTTAGAGGCAAATCTTATACAGTTGAACATGGTAGATTTTTATATAATTCTGGAGATGGATTGGTTATACACTCATCATGTCTTAGTTGATTGCGGTGAGAAGAAGATACAGTTCATCTAATGGGATCGGGAAGTGTTAGAATTTGTGGGGTCTTATGCGGTGTTGAAAGATGAGAAGGAAGTCCGACTTGAGGACGTTCCTATAGTGAGGGAGTTTGAAGATGTGTTTCCTAATGAACTACCGGGGTATTCCACCTGCCCGGGAGATAGATTTCGAGATTCTTTTACAACTTGGTACGGAGCCTATCTCCAAGGCCCCGTATCGTATGGCCCCAGCGGAGTTGAAAGAGTTGAAGAGTCAACTCCAAGAGCTTCTTGATAGGAAGTTCATAAGACCGAGCGTGTCACCTTGAGGAGCTTCGGTCTTGTTTGTGATAAAGAAAGATGGTAGTATGCGTATGTGCAACGACTACCGAGAGCTTAACAAGATCACTGTTAAGAATAGATACCCTCTACCCCGCATTGATGATTTGTTTGACGAGTTGAAGGGGGCAACGATATTCTCGAAGATTGATTTGAGATCGGGTTACCACCAGATGAGAATCAAACCTGAGGACATCCCGAAAAGTGTTTTCCGAACTTGGTATGGGCACTATGAAGTCTTTGTGATGCCGTTTAGAATGACTAACGCACCAGTGACATTCATGGATATGATGAACCGAATCTTTCGGGACTATCTTGACAAGTTCATGGTGGTCTTCATCTACGATATCCTTATCTATTCACCGTCGGATGAAGCTCACGAAATGCACTTAAGGTTAGCATTGGAGATTCTCAGGAAGGAGAAGTTGCATGCCAAATTTAGTAAGTGCGAGTTTTGGTTGAAGAGTATGTCGTTCTTGGGGTTCTTGGGGCATGTTGTTTCAGTGGAAGGAGTATCAGTTGACCCGAGCAAGATCGAGGTTATTGTTAAGTGGCCTACACCGAAGTTCGTGGTAGAAATTCGTAGCTTTTTGGGGTTAGAAGGTTACTACTGAAAGTTCGTGGAAGATTTTTCAAGAATCGCTGCACCTTTTACTCGTTAGACACAAAAACGAGTTAAGTTTGAGTGGGGAGCGGATTGTGAGAGCAATTTTCAGTAGTTAAAAGAAAAGTTTACTACTGCACCGATATTGGCACTACCGGCAGAATCTAGGGTTTCACCATTTACAGTGATGCATCCCGCATCAGTTTGGGATGCCTTTTGATGCATAATGGAAAGGTCATCACCTACGCTTCTAGACAACTGAAACTGTATGAGAAAAAGTACCCCACACAAGACTTGGAGTTGGCATCGGTCGTGTTTGCATTCAAGATTTTGAGACACTACTTATATGGTGAACCTTGTGAAGTCTTCACTGATCACCAAAGCCTCAAGTATCTTTTCACTCAGAAAGAGTTAAACATGAGGCAAAGATGATGGTTGGAGTTGTTGAAAGACTACGACCTCATTATTGGCTACCATCCCAGGAAAGCTAATAAGGTGGTTGATGCCTTGAGTAGGAAGAATTCGGGGTAGCTAGCGGCGTTAATCACCGATCATCGGGAGTTAATAGCCAAGTTTGATAAGTTGGTAATTGAGGTCGTGAAGTCTACGAGTAGTGTATTAGCAGTTTTGGTAGCGGAACCTGCAATCTTGGGGCAGATCAAAGAAGCTCAGTTGACAGATCTTAATTTGGTAAAAGAGAGAGATTTAATACAGTCAGGGGCAGAAACAGAATTTCAGATTCCCGAAGATGGCAGTATCCGGTTTCGGGGCAGATTATGTGTACCGACAGATTTGGGGATGCGGTTAGAGATTTTGAAAGAGGCTCACAATTCGAAGCTAAGCAGTACATCCGGGATCATCTAAAATGTATAATGGGCTGAAAGGTAATTTCTGGTGGAGAGGTATGAAACGAGACATAACTGAGTTTGTGGCTAGATGTCTTGTGTGTCAACAAGGAAAGGCGGAACATCAACGACCCGCCGTCTTGTTGAAACCGCTTGATATTCCCATTTGGAAATGGGAGCACGTCACCATGGACTTTGTGACGGGATTGCCGAAGGACAAGACCGGAAATGACACTATATGTGTAATTGTGGATCGCCTCACCAAATCCGCTCACTTTCTACCTATGAAGATTACCGCTACTATGGAAACACTTGTGCAAATGTATCTTGATGAGATAGTTTGGCTTCACGGGGTTCCGGTAAGTATTGTGTCGGACCGGGACACTCATTTTGTTTCACGATTTTGGAGAAGTTTCAGTGAGGCCATGGGGAATAAATTGTCCTTAAGTACTGTCTATCACCCCCAAACCGATGGGCAGTCCGAAAGGAAAATTCAGATCTTAGAGGACATGCTTCGGACGTGTGTATTGGACTTCAAAGACAGTTGAGCAGATCATCTTACCTTTGTAGAATTCGCTTACAACAACAGTTATCAAGGAAATGTCGGTCACCGGTTTGTTGGGATGATATCGGGGAGAAGATGGTAACGGGACCGGAATTGGTTCAAGTCACAATGGAAAAGGTTCCGCTTATTCGGGAAAGAATCAAGGCTGCGCAAGATAGGTAAAAGAGTTCGGCAGACAGTAAACGAAGGCATATTGAATTTTAGATTGACGACAAGGTCTATCTTCGGGTTTCACCAACTCGGGGTGTTATGAGATTTGAGAAGAGTGGAAAGTTGAGTCCAAGATACATTGGCTTTTATGAGATTTTATGTATTGGCTTACCGTTTGGCGCTGTCACGGGTACACAATGTATTCCATGTGTCGCAGCTGAGGCGGTATGTGTCGGATCCCATCCACGTACTTGAAGTTGAACCATTGGAGTTACAAAAGGATTTGACATATGTTGAAGTACCGGTAAGAATTGTGGACCGAAAAGATCAAGTATTGAGGCGTCGCACCATCCCTTATGTGAAAATACAATAGTCGCATCATACGGAACGTGAATCCATTTGGGAACTAGAGGAGGAAGCCCGGCAAAAATACCCCCATTTGTTTGATAACCAAGGTCAGTGAAGTTTCGGGGATGAAACTTGTGTAAGGGGGGAAGAATGTGATACCCGGGACTTTTAGAAAATAATTTTGCATGTCTTGCATTTAATTCTTGCATGTTTGTGTTTATTATATGTTATAAGATGATATGTAATGTGATTATGTGCTTAATTAATGTTGCAACATGTTATATGTGTTATATGGGGTTTACTTTTAGTTAAGGAGCGCATCGGTCGAGTTATTAGTTGAGGGATTTGAGTGTTAGCTTTTGAGAAGTTGTGGGGCTGGAATGTAGACTTTTGAAAATGTTTAGAAGGCTGGTTATTGCTGGGAAAAGACGAAGTTAGAAGGGAAAGAAAGAAAGAAAGAAAGAAAGAAAAGAGAGAAAAGAAGAATGCAGATTTCTGGAGTGCTGTAAGGATTTCTGAACATTTACCACAGCAAATGAAGTCGGATTTGAGTGATTCCAGTTGAGTTTCGAAGCTAATTGATTAGTTTATGTGGGATACATTACGGATTGGATTTTGGAGTTACGTAGAGGGAGAAATCGCAGAAACAATGGGCTATTTTTGACAGCTTTTAGGATTTTCTGGAAGTTGAAGTAATTTCTTAAGTTTGACAAGTAAGGATCCTTCACCCTTGTATTTTTCAGTCCTTAAACTTCATGAACTGTCGTTTTTACTACATTTACTGATTTGTAACATTTTGGTTTTCATTCACATTTTTACTGCATTGAAATCGAATGAGGCGTTGATGTAATTTGCTATTGTTGTGAATTTGATTGTTGGAATTGTTGTGCTTGGTAATTGATCTTGATTGATTGTTTTGTTGGAGTCTTTATGTTCTATATTCCCAATTAGAGCTCTTATTTGTTGATGATCCTAATCCAGGATATCGTCGAACTTAATTAGTTAAAGTGCCCTGGAGCACTATCTATTATTTTAGTCTCAGACTCGGTTCCTAAAGAGAATAAAAAGTAGGACTGTTAACAGTCGTTGTGGAGTTCACTAGGATGAGCAATGACATAACAGACGCGTCCCTAAACATCAGGTCCTGTCCTTTGGAGGGTAGTAATATCCGAATCCATGCTAAGCTTAGTCAGACCCTTCTTAACGGGTAAATGAATAGTTAAGGACTGTTAACATGGATATAGAATTGTTTACAGATTTTGAGCTCAATTGTGTGAATTGTATCCGTTAATCTGACACAAAAATCCGTTTGCAGTGTATGAGTAGTCATGGTGCTCGTTGCACAATTTTCGATTCGTTGGATATAGCTTGAGCGTGTTAGTTGTTGGATTTGTATTTATTTTGGTATATGTTTTGAAGTCAAAAACTGGATTTTCTAGGTTGAGAAAAGGTTGTGCAGAAAAGTGAATTTTATTTACAAATTTGTACATGAAAAATAGATTTCTAAATCTCGCGGACGAAGCCGCGGATTCATCCGAACAACTACTGGGGCTACTGTCTTCTTGCAGACGGACTCGCAGACAATCCCATTCGTCCGCAGCTTCTGACACTGTCCAGCATTGTTTTCTGTTCTGTTCCATTTTCCGTTCTGATTCTGTTTTAGTTATTTTCAGTATAGTTTTAAATGCATTTTCAAGATAACTCTGATTCAGATTATTTAAAATGTTCTGGGATTTTGGAACATTCATTTATAGTCTTATTCGATGCTTCATCCCAGGGGTGATCGATGCTTACTGGGTTTTTAGCTCACCCTTATTTGTTGACCTTTTTGCAGATGAGTATGTGAAGGGAGCTATTGAAGAGAATTACGATGAGGACTTATTATGAATTTTTAATAGTAAACTTATGGAACCATTACAGTTTAGTAAATTACCTTTTGAACTTAGTTCTTTCTTTTAATGATGTAATATAACTTATAGAAGTTGTAATCTTTCATTTTCAGCTATGAAAACTATTGGAATTTCTTTTAGTCATTTGGGTACGGTGCTTCATTGATTTGGAGTGCTGCCATGTCATCACTTGGAGACAGGGTGTGACATTACCCATGAGGGTACCAATCAAGTGAAAGAATCAAAACTCAACATGCTTGTTAGTGATTACGAGTTGTTCTCCATGAAATCAAATGAGAACATAAGTGTCATGCCCCGTATCCAAGAGGCAAGACACGACCATGTCAATAGCTTAATTGCTACTAACATAAGGTCTCTTATTCATTATAAACTTAAACTTCCAATTAATATGACAAAATCGCATGGAAAAATGATATAACTTAACAAACTCTCAAGATAATTATTACATAAAAAACTTTCGCAGCGGAACTAATAAAACATAATATATAATGTTCCTCAAAAACTAAACTGAAAATATTACTCTCTACACTAAAAGGGTGCTTCTTTCCAATCTCCTAAACCGTCATCCTTATTGCTATCTTTACCTGCAAAGCAGTGAAAGGAATAAGCTTCCAACTCAGTAAGAAGCTTAGATCCTTACCGGAATCAAGCACTTTTTTTTAATAATAAAGAGAAATATTTTGACCTCTCAAGTTTTAAAGACTGAAGCTGAATATATATAATAACTTCACTATAGTTAAGTTTCAAACGAGCCAAAAATGCGTGCCGAAAATGACCCCTTTTTCAGTTTTACAAAAGGACTGTTAATTTAACTAAAATAGGACAACCCAGTAGAATGATTCATTTTAACTCCCTTGTTAAAAGAGAAAGAAACACAAGATCAGTAAAGCTCCAAAGAACAGTAGCATGTAAAAAGAATACTTTGCAGAGAAGAAAAATATCAAAATCTTTACTAATTGTTTACTAGTTGTGTGTCCATATAGACAAGGCATATGACACAAACACACAATTCATTTTCCTTTCGTTTACTGTCCATAAGAAATCCTAATTTCATTAGACAATATTGATGATTCAACTTCGGAGAGTTTTCAAAATATTACCGAGCAGTTTATTACAGCTGAACTTTATAAACTCAAAATAAAATTATTTTGTTTTCTTTGGCTCTTTCTCGTAGAACATCGAATTGACTCATCGAGTCCTTAACCAGGGTATACTTCGAACATTCGACTTCGGTCGCGGGGGACGATTACTTAATTGAGTCATAAGACATACTTTACTTTTTAAAATAAAATTCAAAATCATGTAATACTTACTAATTCAATGAGTCCTTAATCTTTCGATCGCGAAAACAATTGCTATGATGAAGCCATAAAGAGATTTCAGAAGCCCCCTTTTCTCAAACGTTTGACAGAAGCAAGACTTTTAGCACTTGAAAAGACTACAGAATGATAAAGAAGCTTGCTAAACATATAACTATTGACTTTAAAATGTTATTTTGCAAACCAGTATATAAAAGATATTTGTTTGGCCCTTTATGCTTTTCTCATCAACAAACCACATCATATATGTAGTACCAACCTGGAAATTCCATTTCATATTCTTCTCATGACATCAGAAGACTAGCAGTAAAGAAATCAAAGTTGAAACACCTCTTTATCTCTAAAACATTCCGTGGATCAAATATTTGTAATGACAAAGGACACATAAACAATAATTACCTTGAAATCACATAAAATATTATTCTTTGAATCTTGAAAGCAGTAGATTAATTTATCAAATTCGTTCCTTGACTTCGTTGAAACAATATACATGAATTTTCATTTAGGAATATAAACTCTTCACAAAATCATCATCTTTAGTACGAATACAGTCATTCTTACAAAAATAGCATGCATGATTCCATTATTAAAATCCATAGTTTTTTTTAGACAAACACTTAATTCATTAACATTGAAAAACTTATCATCATAGAACATTAGAAAACGAAGGATTCTAAACCCCCCCTTACCTCAAAACGAGTCTTTTTTCTCACTTGAGCAGAAAATCCTCGCGTCTGCAAAAGCACCGAGAGATACTTCAGAATCCACGCTCGTTCTCACCTCTTTATTTTTTTCCTTACACACAACTATGCTTTACGATACTCAACTAAGGGAGGAATCATATACTACTTCTCCCATCATAAATAAAACACATGTTTTAAATCTTTTTGAGAAAAAATATCTTGATATCCTAGTATATCTTGATATATCAAATTCTAACAACCCATATCTTAACTAATCTATGTGAAGTCTGGGGAGCTTTAGTTTCAAAATCAAGTGATTGATATGATTTTCTTATTTAATCACATATTGCACTTATGTCCCTGAAGGAAGTAAATATTCTCCTTAACCACGAGACTCTTAATTCCTTTTTTTTTACTCTTAGGATAAAATAAATCTAAAATCCTTATTGAAGGAAAATAGTAACGGGGTTTCACATTCCTCCCTGCTTACAAACGTTTCGGCCTCGAAACTTAAATCACCAGTAAAAGAATACAAACGAGAAGAAAAAAATAGAATTCTTCTGGATAAAGTTCTTACCTCCTCTGATATCTGCCAAGGAAAAGACCCTCGCGTTTGGCTTTAGCAGTTGCTCAGGAACCTTCGGCAAGTATGGACAGTCTCTTATCTTATGACCGTGTTTTTCACATTGGAAACATGTTCCAAGTACCTTCCTACATTCGCCGGAGTAAAAGTTTCCACATTATGGGCACTTCCTACCAAAAGTATTCCTGTGAGGTTGACTCTCTTGAGTTTCACGATTCTTGTTTGTCTGGTTTGTTTCCCTGGTATTGAATGGTGCTGAGGTTTGGTTCCAGCTATTCCTTGCCTCGAATGTCCTCTTTCTTTTCGTTTGAGGCCCTTCCACATTTCTTAACATCTCCGAAAACATCTCCGATTCAATACAAATGCCTCTTCTATATACTTCGTGATAATTTCTTGACTGCATTGAGGACATCAACTTTCGTATCTCTAGTTGCAGTCATCCCTCAAATCTTATCATCTTCAAGTAATCATCTTGCATGATCGCAGTCACGTACTACCCTAAACTGTTAAACTTGTTATTATACTCCACAATTGACATTTCGTCAGTCTGCTTCAGCGTAAAAAATGGCATCTGTCGCTCCGTGTGTATAGAGATTGTGGGAAGTAGTTATCCATGAACTCTTTCTTGAAGTTATTCCAAGTCATCACCTGGCCATTTTCTATAAGTGCTGGGCTATACACTTCCACCACATCTCAGCCTCACCGACCAAGGAAGGCTTTGCAATTGTCACCTTCACGTCCTCAAGAGTTTCCAACACTTCAAAGTTGCTTCCATTTCGTTTATTCACTTTTCGGCCATCTCAAGGTCGGAGCTTCCGTCAAAGTTTGGCATGTTGGTTTTCTTCAGTCTTTCAAAATGCAAACGAGGTCTCGGGCCATTCTCGTCTTTCGACTTGCATCCTCAACTGCTCCTAAAACATCGTTTGTTGCCCTTGTAACACTTGTGTCATCATCGGGATAACGTTTTCCAACTCCGCATTTGTTGCACAAGTTCTTACTGGTTAAGCGTTTTCGTTATTCGTCGTTGGTGGAACAGGTGGAAGATCCGTTGTGGGAATCTGTGGAGAAGGTTCCATCGTCATTCGTCCTTCTACTTGAGCCGCCATCTCTGCAACGTAATATTGTCTTCCTGTAGGTCTTCTCTATTTTGAGAGGTTCCTGCCGCTTGTCTCCTATGGGTGCCATCTATTTTAAAAGGATAGAATTAGTCTAATGAAAATGTGTTTAAACTTTGTACAATTCAAGAGTAAAAGAGTACAACATGAATTGTATCAATCAAAGTATGAAAGATATGGAGATGTGAAGTTTATTCCATGAATTGATTTTTATTCATAATTGGGAGAGATTTCAAATATTTTATCTTGAAAAAGATTCAAAAATTAAATTTCAACAACGTGAATAAAAATAACTTTTACTGGAAAAAAAAATCCTAAACTCTCTTGATGTTCTAAGGTAGTAGTGATCTTACTAGTTAGAGTGCACATAATGACCGTCTTCTAGTCCTTGTTTCACACTCTTCTCCTTCGGAGTTAATGTCTTATCTTGCTGCATTAGATCCCTTGCTTTCTTCAGGTATTCCCTTCTTTTGCATCCTCCAAACCGTATTTCGGAGTCTATAGTTGTTCATCTCAGCAACCACCTTGAGATACCTTTCTCTACTGTTATCCCTTTTGTAGTCGCTCCTCTTCATCTTTACACTTCGAAGGTGATACTTTAGGCGAAAGATCTCAACCTTCAGTGATCGGTTCCCTCCCACAGTTTGCTCCATCTTTTCTATTAGAGGACATTGCTCAGTTAGGAGCTTCTTCACTACTTCTTCAATTTGTTGTGCTCCTATGCCATATCTTAACTGATTGATCATCTAAATAAATTAAGATAAACTTTAATTGTTATAAATATTTAACCACTAATAAAATCCTAACCGTTAGATTCTCTTCTGATAATCATATACAATTTCAAAAAGAATCCATCTTATTCTAGTTACCGAAAATAAAATATATTTGTTGTTTTTAATTTCCCAAGAGATCTGGCTCTTACAATAAGTGATATGAACACCTGTATTACAAACATCAACAGTAGGCTAAAGGCCTATGGAAGAGGTACTCTTGTGGGGAAATAAACATGAAAATCCTCAATGCTCTCCCTAAAACATGGGAAGAAAAAACCTTGGCCATTAAAGAGGCCAAGGAGTTGAAGGCTTATCCTACCGAAGAGCTTATACTCTCTTTGAGATGAAGCTCAAAAGGCAAACTAGTCTTGATTATGAAAAAGCTCCAAATGGAGTTGCATTGAAAGCTAAAGAACAAAAAATATCTCATGATACAAAAGAGAGTGACGAGGAAGAGGTTGACACGGATGATGAGGCTATGGCAATGATGGTGAGAAGAACGAAAAAGGAATTCTATGGTGGAAAAGGCAAGAAGTTTTACCAAACTAGAAAAAGACAACCCTCTTAAAATCCAAATGGGATGAAATGTTTTGAGTGTGGATGTAAGGAGCACTTTATTGGATATTGTCCAAAAGTAAAAAAACAAAGATAACTAAGGTGACAAGAATAAGAGATTTTTCAATGCCAACAATTCAAAAGACATGATTGACTCATGGGATGTGGAGGATAGTGAAGAAGAAGATGATCACCCTAGTAATCAAAACGCAAATATTTGTTTCATGGAAATAGAAGATGAGGTACAATCAAATTCTTCTTCTTATTTATATAGTTGTATTTATTGAAGAGGAAGACCCTCATAAAACTAAACAACTATTACATCAAAATAAATCACTTCAATCCTTGAGTTCCTTCATCAGGTCCTCGTACTGAACCTCCTTCACGGGAACATCAACTAAGGTATCTGCAAAAGATAATAAGGAATGAGCTACTAAAATTGCTCAGTAAGCATCAATCACCCTTGGGATGAGGCATCAGATAGGACTCGAAAATTACACATCCAAAACCTTAGGGGTGTCAATCGAGCTATGTGAGCTGAGCTTGGCATAGCTCACGCTCAGCTCACATAAAAATTCAAAAGCTCACGCTCACGCTCAGCCCGGAAAAGCTCATAAACCTTGAGCTCACGCTCAGCTCACATTTTAACACGAGCTCGAGCTTAGCTCACGAGCTTCCCAAGCTCACTTATATTAGCGAAGAAAACGAAAATCCTGTCTCAAGAAAAGTATAATACAATGAGCCTTAAAAATAAATTTGGACAAGAATACACAAAAAGAAGCAAAAGTTTCAGAATTGTTTGATATGCTAATAAAAGGAGTCTTGTATAAAAAAAAAACAAGAGAATCCGTGCACTTAAAATTTTAACAAATGATAAATTTGCAAATTTCAAAAGATTTATTTAATTCCATTGTCGGTGGCAATTCCAATTTTGACAATCCCATTGAATTCTTCTACACCATCTCACTTTTTGTTGCGATTCATCCCAATGTATTTTGTACCGTGTTTTCCCACGCTGTCTTTTCCTGTTTTCTCTCTTCCTTTAACTTTTGTACATGTCTCTCTCCTGTTTTAAGACTCCTTTAATATAATCTCCTTTCTACCCAAAAAAAAAGATTATTGAGTTAATCCACACATTATAATTATAATTATAATGTATATAAGTTTTTTTTTAAATTAGTATTATTATTATTATTATATATATATATATATAATATTTTAATTATATTAATCTTATTCGGGTTCGAGCTTTTTTCGGGCTGAGCGGGGTCAAGCTCACGCTCAGCTCACATAAGAAGCGAGCTTGAATATTAAGCTCAAGCTCAGCTCACGCTCACATTACCTCAGCTCACGCTCACATTTTTTCGAGCTATGTGAGCTGGGGTTGCAGGGCCGGCCCGAACCCGTTGACACCCCTACAAAACCTAAATCTTTTGAAACCAATGCATAACTTTTACTTGAACAAAATACTCTTTTAAACACTTGCACTACATTTACAAAACATATAACGAAACTATAATAGATAGCACTTGAAAACAGAACAAAATGAAAATCCTAATAGACCAGAATAGAGGTCCGGTTGACCGGACAAAAGGATCCGGTAAACCAAAGCAGTCCAGACGATGTTAAATTAAACCCGGTTGACCGGAGGTCATCCGGGATCCATGAAGTAGGCTCAGTAAATCCCTCCGGGTGATAAATGATCAGCCCGGTCGACCGGAAGGACGCCTGAAGTTATGGCCTTACAGATTTTCAGTGCAAAACATCAAATGAAAACACTTTCTAAAATCACCTTGTAAGCCCTAAGGGCGATCGAACTCGGTTTTTGATAATGGACAAACACTTGATGTTGTGTCTAATGTTTTATATCTTTGTGATAGAATATCGGAACTCTTAAAGGAAGCTCTAAGTACTTCAATCAAGCCATGATCAAGATTCAAAGTCGTATTACTCAAGGCTCATCTATCAAGATTGAAGATTGAAGACTTAGGTTGGGTTAGATTAGCTTTGTCATTATAAGTCTTTATCCTATAAGCTCTAACCAATGCTCTCATGAACATAAGCTCTACACTCAAGTCTTGCATGTTTTCATAAACACGTTTTCAAAAGGCTTTTTATGAAAATCATTTTGAAACTTTAGCCTTTTGAAAACGTGTTTATGAAAACATGCAAGACTTGAGTGTAGAGCTTATGTTCATGAGAGCATTGGTTAGAGCTTATAGGATAAAGACTTATAATGACAAAGCTAATCTAACCAAACCTAAGTCTTCAATCTTCAATCTTCAATCTTGATAGATGAGCCTTGAATAATACGACTTTGAATCTTGATCATGGCTTGATTGAAGTACTTAGAGCTTCCTTTAAGAGTTCCGATATTCTATCACAAAGATATAAAACATTAGACACAACATCAAGTGTTTGTCCATTATCAAAAACCGAGTTCGATCGCCCTTAGGGCTTACAATCTCCCCCTTTTTGATTATGACAAACTTTGATGTAATTAGATAGGATATGAACACAAATAAGAACAAGGAAGCATGGCAAAAGGATATAAGAACAAATAAGTGTAAAGCTAAGTGCTTATAAGATAAACCAAGATAGAACGAGAAACATAAGCACTAGCATGTTAAGTTCTTTTGCCATATGCAATAGGGACTCTTTGAAGAGCCCTATTTCCCAACCAACCTCCTTGCCTCCTTCCTTCCATCCTATAGCATTCTTGTGTGTAATATACATACCTTAGTTTACACAAGAAGCTAACTTACACCTTTTTTTCCAACCCCAAAATGATACATTTGAACCATCTTCCAGATACAATAAGACCTAAATAAGCACAAAAATGCATGAAACCATAATCATTATATCCCACCCTTTATACTTCAGAAATATTCTATAAGCATCTGAAAGACCCCTTTAGGGTAATGAACCAAGAGGAAGGGGGGAGGGGGTGAATTAGGTTCATAAAAACTTTTTAAGCTTTTCTAAAACTTCTTTTGTCTAAGTGTTCACCTTAACAACAAGTATGTTGTTTAAGAACATAAGGTGATTCAATTATGATCAAGGCAACTTAGATGACTTAAGTGAAGCAATTGTATAAAGCATGGAAGAATGGGATAGTTTCTATCCTAAGAACATATGTTCATATAATCAAATATACAAATTATAGCAAGTATATGAACAATGAAGTAAAGGAGTAGGGATAGAGAAAACTAACACAAGGATTTATAGTGGTTCGATTCACAAAGAATCTACATCCACTACCATAGAGCACACCCTAAGGATTTCAACATCCACTAATGGATACCCTTTTCAACCAATGCAATGTTGGTTCTACCTTTTACAATTGCCTCAACAAATGAGGACTTTTGCTTCACAAAGATGACTCCACTCACCAATAGTGTTTGTCCTCACAAAGAGGACTTGTCCCTACTCTTAGGACTTTTTGCTTCACTAAGAAGTCTCCACTCACAAAGAGTGTTTGCCTCACAAAGAGGTCTTGTTTCCTACTCTTAAGACTTTTGCTTCACTAAAAAGTCTCCACTCACAAAGAGTGTTTGCCTCACAAAGAGGTCTTGTGCCTACTATTAGGACTTTCAAACACTCACCAAGAGTGAAGTTCTCTAAGAGCTTTTTACTAGCTCACAAAGAACTAGTTCTCAACTAATGAGAATCTTTGGGTAACCTATCTCTTTCTAAGGAGATTTACAATATAGCTCACTTCTAAACATCCTTCAATGGATTGAATATACAAATGAAATCTCTAATCAATATTGAAAATAGAAAGATAGATGAAGGTTATAGCTCAACACATGTGCTTTGAATGATTTGGAAATTAAGCACAAAAGTGTTTGCATGTGTGTATAGAAATTGTATATGCCTATGCCCCCTCTTATGTCTTGATTAGTTATGTAAAATTTAGCTTTGAAACCTTTTTATAGGGCAAGAATGCACAAGCAAAGTTGTTCACAACGACTATAATTTTGGCCTTGAATTGACAGCTCTGGTCGACCGGTACTAGACAGTAGGTCGACCGAAGTGCCTTAAATCAAGGGTAAAAGACCTACAGTCTCTATCTCGGTCGTCCGTGTTCATGGGGTCAAGTATTTCGAAGCAAATCTCGGTCAACCTACCTGAACCTCGGTCGTCCGGATAGAACATAGTCGTTGGAGCATTGGACCATTCAAAACTCAGATAAAAACAAAAACCAACTGGTCGATCAGATCAACACTGCCGGTCGGCTGGACATCTCAAGTCAGTCGAGGCAAAGTCTAGGTTGACCGGAGACATGTCCCAAAGTGGTTTTTACACTTAGTTGAGTTTCTTATATTCTCATGCACATGCCTAAGTATTTTGTAAAGATAGAAAACATATTTTAAAGTACAAAAGCCTTTTCTAATAATGAACAAAGTAAAACATAAGGTTTTGAAAACATGCATTGTTGAGCTTTAAACATTCTTATATCCTAGTATTCTCAAATGAAAAATCATTAGTCACAAAGATTACCTATAAGCTTGGACTTATCTTCCTAAGGTCTTCAAGTCTTCAAGATGAATCTTCTGGGAGCTTGGACTTGAAGCCTTTGATCAACATCTTCTTGGAGTGATGAAGTCCCATAACAATCTTGAGTTGTAGTGTATTGGACTTCACACTTCTTCTTGTCAAGGAGCATACCACTTGATTCTTCACTTGGATTGAGTAGCTCTTGACTTGTTGATCTTCCTTCTTCTTGACTTTGCAAGTACTTCCATAGCATGTGGATTGACTTTATGCTTGTGCTATGGAGTCTTGCAAAGTGTAGCTTTCTTGTATGTAATATTCATACCTTGGTTTGCACAATAAGCTAACTTACCATTTTCAACAATGTTGGTGTGAGTGCTAAGGATCCTATCATTAAGAACATGCTCACACAAACATTAGAACTATCAATGGTTTGTTATCAACAAAACATGATTGATCAATTTGCCCTTTGGGCTAACAATCTCCCCCTTTTTTATGATGACAAAACATTGATGCAAATGGGAATAATATGCAAAAGATAAAGCTTTAAAGCATATAAATATGAATGCATGAGATAAGGGTATTAAGGATCTAGGCAAGTAGATGTTTTTGAAAAAAATATTCTACTCCCCCTATTTTAAAGAATCTTTTATCTCTCCCCATTTTGTAAGTTCTAAGCTTTCTCATTTTGTAAATTACTTCTCTAGGCACATTTGCAACACTAAAAATTCTCCCTCCTTTTGTCAAAATCAAAAAGCTAAATCTGAGCGCCAATATAAAAAGTATTTACTCCTCATTTTTATTGAATAATATTTGAATTACCCTTTGAAGGAAAGTAACGAGGAATAAGGTTTAAATTGTGGAAAAGCTTGATGAAATTTAAGAATTCTCCCCCTATAGAAATACCTTTAAAACTATGGAGAATCTTGATGGTCTAATAGATTGATAAGATAAGAACCAATGATCAAATATGAAGACAAAAAATCATTTTGAAGAAGGATTGATTTTGAATAAGCTTGGTTGATTTCTAAATACCAAGAGTCCATAATGACATATAAATCAAAAGATGGTCATGTATGGCTCAAAAAGAATATCAACCTAAGCACAAAAAAAAAGGAGATAAGGAATAAACCTTTAAATACAATCTCCCCGTTTATCAAACATACCATGTTAGCTATTTAAGATGAAAAACAAGTTGAATATATAGCTAACAAAGTACTATTGGAAGTGATAACATAAATACATAAGTTAAGCATATGTATACAACCAAAAGATTTAGAGGAAGTATAAGATGACACTTTGAGTACATTCCTCTAATGAGTTAATGGTTAGCTAAATGAGTGTAACAAATCTTATAACAATGCTAACCAAAAACCATAATGAGATCACAGAAGATATGAAAGTGAAGAGTATGATCTCAAAGTTATAAAGGGAGAGTATATGTAAGAAATAAACATGTATAACACATATAACTCCCATAATAACTTACACAAGTTGGCTATAAGAATATAAAAGGTGAAAACAATCTAACAAGTGATGTGATGATGTAAATATGAAAACTGAGCATACATCACAAAGTTTGAGGGTATAGGATGAAAACATTTGACAACTCCCCCTAAGGTTGTGCCTACATGCAAAAAACAACAAAACTTAAAGATTACATAAGTTGAAGTTCAAATTTTGCTAACTTTGGCTATCCCGATCGACTGCAAAGATTGCCTCTGGTCGATCGTAGCTGTTCGGTATACCTGAGCCCCAGAGTCTGGTCGACCGGACTTTTGGTAAATTGCAGAATATCCTGCAATTTTTAGTTCAAGCGCAGATCTAAACAACCAATTAGAACACCTAAGGAATACTCAATGCCACAATCACAGTTTATATCCTAAGTCAAGCATCTAGACGATCAACCACATAAGATTCATGTTATTAACTTGAATATAAACAACAAAACAACCCCTTTCTCTATATAGATAAAAAAAACAAAAGATAGGATATACAAACTCCCCCAAAGCATAAGACACTAAGAATAGAGGGGAGGGGATTCCAATGAGCTTTCTTTATAAGGATCAAATCATTAAGCTCATATCTAAAACATGCTCATAACATCAAAACAATTAATGAGCAAAGAATAATATAAAAGAATCAAGGTGCCCCTTTAAGCAATTCATACAAAGAAATAACAATGAAAGTTCAACAATTGCAAGTCTAAGGGTACACAATGAAAATGAAAATGGAATACAAGTAAATGAAATAAAAAAACAAGGAAATGTAAATGAGACTGAGTTTAAGAAATTTCTGATTGATTTGAAGAATGACTTCTTGTACTTTGAGGTCCTTCAATGAGTTCCTTGAACTTCTTCAATCATGTTGATCATTTGGCTCCTTTGGTGAAGTTTCAACACTTGGTAGATCATCTCCTTTGTCTTCAACTTCTTCACTCAAGTCTTCCTTGTCTTCAATAACCAAATCAACCTCTTGATCCTTGTTCCCAACTTCAACACCCAAATCTTCACCCTTGCCTTCAACTTCTTAAAGATCAATCACATCCTTGGGTGCTTCTTCTTCTTTATTCCCATCATTTCCAATTATGGAGTCTTCATCAAAAGCCTCTTCTTCTTCTTCTTCCTTGTCCTCTCATTTCTCCTCATTTTCTTCCAAGTCTGATGCTCGAAACTTGGTATTTTTTTTATCAATGTCATCAATCTTGTAGTCCATGTCATTGAATTTGATTCTCAAATCCCTAAAGTTTAGATTTTCCAAAGCGATGCTTTGCAATATCTTAGGAATTGAGCTAGAAGATTGATTCCATAAGATATTTTGATAATTTTGGGAAAGTGCCAAAGGAAGAGGATCTTGACATTAGGAAATTTAAGACATATTTCAACATCGATGGGGCATTTTGCAAGATTAAGGAAAGAGAGACAAATAAGCTTGCTGAGTATGGCGCATACTTCACCATTTTGTCTCCAATGTAATTGTTCCGGTAGGGGTAAAGGGACCAAAGAAGAAATCCCTCCCCTATGGTAGTATGTGGACTATCCTCTTTAAGAAATTCAAGATCAAACTCCCCACTCCAAAAAAAAAAAAGAAGTGAATTGCATCTCAAGTATAATCAAGGGCAATTCCATCAAATGCACATGATTTTGGTAAATGAATTTTGGAAATTCCATTCAAGGTGCACAATTGAGGGATTGTTGGCGGCTATGATTAAACTCAAGAAATATGCAAAAGTTTGTGAGACTTTAAAAAAGGAGATAGAAAAGAAAGGGCCTCAAGTGCAAAATGCGCAAGACTTGCCTCAAAATGAAGAAGGACAAGGAGATGACATTCATGTTGGAGTTGATGAAGAAGGGGATGTTCATGTAGAGGTTGGAGATTAAAGGAATACTCCAAGGGCAAATGTAGAAAGAAGACCTCCTACTCCTCCTCAAAGAAATGAAGACATTTTAAGTCCAATCTAGACACATTTACAATATTTTCAAGTCAATATAAAAAATGACTTGAAATTGATATTTGAGAAGTTGTCAAGTTTGTTGGATGATGTGAAGAACTTAAAACTCCAAATTTCCTACACATGATGTCCTCCAATAATACCCATCATCCTTCTTCCCTTCTTCTCTAAGATTACTCCCAAATTCATAAATGGTGAGGGGATAATAGTCATGATCAATCATCAAAAGATTAAGCCACCACATATCTACGAAATACCCAAAAATTTCATCTAAACCTTCTTCTTCCTCAAGTCAATAACCCCGAAGGATTCCTTTCTTCTCACTCACAAGATTTTCATAGAATTTCTCAGCTTTTTCGAAGTAGAACCGAGAAGATACCTTAGTAGTAGTGTAGGATGAAGATTCTCCTTGATATCTTGGAGGTGGAGGTGGAATAAGATGATCATTGTCGGACTCCGTTTCTTCGTCGGAGTGATTCACCTTCTTTGTTTTTCCTCTTTCCTTATCTACTTTCCGATTCACCTTTGCCTTCTTTGGAGGGGGATTCAATCGATTCTCTAATCGTTAGAGATTTCTCAATGATTCTTTTGGAAGGAGGTTTTCTTTTAGAAGAATCATTTTTGGGTTTTCCTTGTAGGATTTTTGGAAGGATTAGGCTTAGGATTTTGGACCATGATTGTAGGAATATATTATTTGTGGGAAGAATTTGTGTTTGGGATGATATAGGGTTTGAATTTGATGATTTTTGGTGAAGGGTTTCTTTGGAAAGGGGGGAAAAGACTTTTTGAATTCTGAATGAGAAACCCTTTATTTCTGCTGAATATGCTTCGGTCGACCAGAGGTCCTATCCGGTCGCTCGCCCTCATCCAATTAAAATTGAATTTCTTTCTGTCAAAATTTTGGACAATCGAGGAGGGATATTGGTCGAACGAGATACCCTGTTACTGATAGCCATTTTGCTTAGGTCGACCGAGAGTTTGTTGCGGTCGACTGGGATACCTTTCTTTAAACTGAGGCAATCTGACCATTTCTGCGGTCGACCGTTGCTTTGTCCGGTCGGCCGGTTGGCCCCTGTTTCCTACAAACAATTAAACCTTGGTACCCATTTTCTTATGGGTCCTTGTGGGTTAGTTTTGGGGTTCTTTTCAACCCAAATAGATATAGCACCTCTTTCAATCTTCTTCTTATTGATGCAACAATTAGCATGATGACCACATTTACCACAATAAGAGCATTAAGCATTTAGCATAGTGGCATGTGATGTTTTAGTACTAAAAGAAGTAGAGTGTGCAATATTATGTGTGTGCTTGTGCTCTAAACAATTACTAGCAAAAGGAGCATGGGGAGCATCAAGCACATTACCAAGTATGTCTTTAACACATGTACACTTATTAACATAAGTGGTTAACACATCAAATTTGTGCTTTAAGACATTATGATCAATAAGTTTATAATCTACATTGTGCACTTTATTGAGCAACTCTTGGTTTTCAAGAGACAGCATTTAGAGATAAAACCGCATTCTCTTTTTCATTTGATATGATATGGAATGACGTCAAAAGACTATCATAGTTAGATTGATTTTTAGATCTTTCATTTAGTGAGCAAGCAAGTTCATTTTTGGTGATCTTGTTCTTCTTAGCTAATCTATTCATTTCATCATATAAATCATTTAAGAGCACATAGGGATAATCCTCATTCACATAGTCAAGATCAAGGGAAGGATTATGTACCTCATTGCCTATATATTTAGGACTTTGTACTTCACTTTGATCTTCATCAAAGAGACCAATGAGGCATAAAGTTTGGCCTTGATCTTGACCCTTTCCTTTTGGGGAGGAGGTTGTCCTTTGATTGCGTATTCTTTCCATTTTTTGCATTTGAAGCATTGGAAGCAATCTCTTTTTGGTTTGTGAAGTCATCATTGATATTTTCCATGTTGTCCTTTGATGATCTCTTCATAAACTTGTTGTCCTTGACACATGACTCTTTGCTTGGAGTCTTAGCTTTGCTTTGCCATTCCTTGAGGTTCATTTCCTTGAATTGAGAGGTATCTCTCTTGGAACCTACAAGGTGAACTTGAGAAACATATGGTACCTCTTGCAAAGGTCCTACATTGCTAGAGCATTTTCTCAAGTGGTAAGTGTGTGCAATAGGATCAGCATCAATAATATTGCAAGTACTAGGATGATTTTCATCAGATGAAAAGTAAGAGCAAGAATCATCCAATCTTGTGATGTTGCTTATTTTGGATACCCTAGCAAGAGAAACATCAACCGAATGAAGCTCTTGCAATAGGTTATCTTCATGTGAATGATCACTAATATAACATGATGCAACATCAACAAGAGTACAAGTAATAGCATCAATTTTACTTCTCATACAATCAATAACATCAATTATAAAGTAATGAGAAAGTGAAGCAGATACCTTTGTAACCTTACCAAGTGATGATGATTGTAGATTTTCATTGAAGCTTTGATCATCACTTGTAGTTGAGCATCTTGGTTCCTTGAATGTATTTGAAGTTTGGGGAATCCAAGTGTTATGGAGTGTTTATGATTTCTTTCTCTTTGAACATCTCCATTTAAAGTCTTCATCCTTCAAGCCACTTCTCTTTGAATTTCTTTCTTTGGAGCTTTGTGGCAATCTTTTTCTCTTCTTTTTGCAAGATGAATGATCTTCATTATCTCCATCATAATTTAGTTCCATTTGAAGATCATCATCTTGTGCTTCCATCTCTTCTTCTATCTCATCTTGTGAAGGCTCATTTTCTATGTCCTTTGAGCTCATTGAAGATTGAATTTTGATTTCTCCTAAATCACACTCTTTGATGTTATCCAAATTAGCTTGGAGTGTGATTGAGATTTCTTCAATTCCTTCACAAGATTGAGTCCCCATTTCTAGATTCTTCACATTTGGCTCCTATTCAACTTTTCCTTGATATGATGCTTGAAGCATTTTCCACATGGATTGAGCATCTTCACATTCATGTACTTTGTCGAGAGATTCTTGAATAAGTGCACAACAAAGTACATTCATGGCCTTGAAGTTTAGAGTGATCTTCTTGTAGTCTTATTCATTGTAGTCTTTCTTAGACTTTTGAATCATGACACCTTGTGTGTAGATTGAAGGAATAAAAGGACCTTCTTCTATAATGCTCAACAAGAAAACGTCATTAGAAATCAAACAATTTAAAAGCACATTGCTAGCTATCAAAGTTGGAGCCATCAAATAGAGGTGGTCTAGAAAGGGATTGGTCATCTAAGTTAGAAAAGCTATGAGCCATGGATCCTCCTAGGATATAAGTCCAAGAAAAAAGAGACTAGGCTCTGATACCAATTGAAAGACCCCCTTTACGGTAATAAACCTAAGAGGGGTGGGGGTAAATTAGGTTCATAAAAACTTTTTAAGCTTTTCTAAAACTTCTTTTGCCTAAGTGTTCATCTTAACAACAAGTATGTTGTTTAAGCACATAAGGTGATTCAATTATGATCAAGGCAACTTAAATGACTTAAGTGAAGCAATTGTATGAAGCATGTAAGCATTTGACAGTTTCTATCCTAAGCACATATGCTGAAATAATCAAATATACAAGTTATAGAAATTATATGAACAATAAAGTAAAGGAGAAGGGATAGAGAAAACTTACACAAGGATTTATAGTGGTTCGATTCACAAAGAATCTACATCCACTACCTTAAGTCACACCCTAAGGATTTCAACATCTACTAATGGATACCCTTTGCAACCAATGCAAGGTGAGTTCTACCTTTTTCAATTGCCTCAACAAATGAGGACTTTTGCTTCACAAAGAAGACTTCTGCCTACTCTTAAGACTTTTTGCTTCACTAAGAAGTCTCCACTCACAAAGAGTGTTTTCCTCACAAAGATGTCTTGTTGCCTACTTTTAGGACTTTTCCTTCAGTAAGAAGTCTCCACTCACAAAGAGTGTTTGTCTCACAAAGAGGTCTTGTGCCTACTCTTAGGACTTTCAAACACTCACCAAGAGTCGAAGCTCTCTAAGAAATTTTTACTAGCTCACAAAGAACTAGTTCACAACTAATGAGAAGCTTTGGGTAACCTATATCTTTTTAAGGAGATTTACTATATAACTCACTTCTAAAAATCCCCAATGGATTGGATATGCAAATGAAATCTCTAATCATTATTGAGAATAAAAAGATAGATGAAGTTGATAGCTCAACACATATGCTTTGAATAATTAGGAAATTAAGCACAAAAGTGTTTGCTTGTGTGTATAGAAAGTGTATATGCATATGCCGTCTTATGGCTTGATTAGTTATGTAAAAATCATCTTTGAAAGATTTTATAGGGAAAGAATACACAAGCAAAGTTAGTCACAACGTCTATAATTTTGGCCTTGAATTGACAGCTCCGGTCGACCGCTACTAGACTGTAGGTCGACCGAAATGCCTTAAATCAAAGGTAAAAGGCCTACTGTCTCTATCTCGGTCGTCCGAGTTCATGAGGAGGTCTTCTGATATAGAGTTCGGTCGACCTACTTGAACCTCGGTCGTCCGGATAGAATATAGTCGTTGGAGCATTGGACCATTCAAAACTCAGATAATGACAAAAACCAACTGGTCGACCGGATCAACACTGCCAGTCGACCGGATCAACACTGCCGGTCGACCAGATATCTCAGGTCTGCCGAGGCAAAGCCCAGGTCGACCGGAGACATGTCCCAAAGAGGTTTTTAAACTTAGTCGAGTGTCTTGACTCAATACTAAACAAGTATAAGACTCATATGCTAACACAAACTCCTTTTTTCTGATCGGCTATGGCAGCCACCGTGCCAACGCCGCCCCCTCCCGGGGAGGCTTGGCCCAAGAAATCTTTCGCAAATCTTGTGAAACAAGCATCACCCACTGCAACGATCCCGACTAAGGCGTTGGGCACTTTCAAGGGCGAACCGTCCTTGACGATTGAGGAGGAGGAATTATCGATACTTGAGGCGCCATGGAAGCTTGCCCTTGTTGGGAAGTTTTCTCATCGTGCACCGCTCGTAGACGCCCTCCGCAAGGAATTTTCGAAACTGCAATTCACAGGTCCTTTTTGGATCGGGTGGCTTGATCATCGTCATGTCCGCATCCGTTTTGATCATGAGGAGGACTATTGCCGCCTATGGAGAAGGGGGTGTGTGACTTTTGGCGGTATGAGAATGAGGGTGTTCAAATGGACGTACGACTTTGATCTTTGGTAGAGCCGTCAGTTGTACCTGTTTGGATTCGATTTGAAGGACTCCCAGTTCATTTATACAATAAATCAATTTTATTTTCTTTGGCAAAGGCGGCGGGGACACCGCTGGTCTTGGATAATCTGACAGCCCAGGCTGCACGACCAAGTGTTGCGCGAGTCTATGTGGAGGTGGACTTGATGAAGGAGATAAAGCATCGGGTGTGGATTTCGCATTCACATTCTGGAAAGGGGTTTTGGCAGGGAATCATATATGAGGATTTGCCATCTTATTGTGTGAAGTGTTGGAAGATTGGTCATGGTATGGAAGCTTGTTCATTGAATGTTGAAAAAGCTCCAAAACAGTTTGTTTCGGGTCCAAAATTGGCTAAAAAAAATCTAAAGTTGAGCAGCCTGCCACTCAGACAGTGTCGGTGGTAAGGATACTAAAATCAGGTGTGGTGGTCACGCACCCGATGGGGGAAACAGTGATGGATGAAGCTGAACCATCTAGGAAGGCAGCGGTGGTGGTTAATCTGTTAAAGGACACTGAGAAGAGTCCTTTATCGGGTGGAACTAGTGAGCCAGTGGTGGAATCAATTGTTCCCTCCCCAAAGGAAGTGTTGGAGTTAGAGACAACAACACACAAGGCTGAGAACTCTCAATTGGGGGAGGAAAACGCACTGAAATCTGTTCATGTAGCAGTGAAATTAGCTGCTGATTTAAATTTGGTGACGAATTAGGTGGAGGTTATGGTTGAAGGATCAGAAAATGGGAGGCTTACTCCTGCTCCGAGTTTGGGTCCAGTAACTAATTTGGTTTAAAATAAAAAGGCAGTTGAGAAAAAGGGGAAGGATGATTTTGCTGTGCAAATGTCAACATTGTCGCCAATTAGTGTCCCTCGAGACGCTTCGTCTGAGGGGCCTTGTACTGTCTCAGATTCTGTTATGAAGAAGGGTTGGACAAATTTTGTTGACTTTGCAAAATCCCTCCAGGAGATCGGGATTGAAGGGTCATCTGCTGAAAACAAATCTGCTGAGAGCAGTGTTGCAGCTGTGATTGCGGGTGCAGTGGACCTTGTGGCAGCAGGGGACGTGGGCCTAGTGGCAGAAGAGGCAGGGGACTTGGGAGCAAGGGATGTAAATCTGCTTGTTGATTTATCCGGTCACACACTGGTAAGGGAGGAGCCAGTTGAAATTCTGCAAAGGGTGAAGAAGAACAAGAAGATAATTGCTCCGAGTGAAGTTCGGAAATCGGAGAGGCTTGCACAAAAGGGGAATTATCCCGCTTGATGGGTATTATGCTCATCGCTTTTAAATAAACTATGCATGTTTTTATGGATTTTATTGTTTGGAACATACGTGGAATTGGTAATGATGAGTCTGTAGCACGTGTTAAGCAATTGAAACGGGATCACCGTTTGTCTCTTTTTGTTGTATTGGAACCTATGTTGGCGTCGATTGAATTATCTTTTTATATGGCGAAGCTGGGTTTCGATTATGGTTTTAGTAATGTTTCCAGTAAAATTTGGATTTTTTGGAATGGTACTATTGATTTAACTGTGGTGGGTGATATGGAGCAGGTAGTACATGTTGAGGTTAAGAATTTTTCAGGTTCTCCGGCTTTTTGTTCTTTCGTGTATGCAAAATGTCCGTATACACAAAGACGAGCTTTGTGGGATGAGTTGGTGTCTTTCTCTGCCAGTAATGATCATCCGTGGTTGGTAGAAGGAGATTTTAATGTTGTCCTTAATCAATCAGAGAATATGGGATCCGTTCCGGCAACGTTGCCTATTGCGGAGTTTTCAGAGGCTATTCATGATTGTGGTCTTTTGGAGATTCCTTTCACTGGTCCACCGTTCACTTGGTGTCGTAGTTCTCAGCCACCCCTGCTGCGAAGACTTGACCGAGTTTTGGTGAATACAAAATGGAACCAGTTATTTGCTGAGTCGAGGGTTGAGCACCTACATCGAGCACTTTCTGATCACTGTCCGTTAAGGTGTATCATTAGACTCTCTGGTGGATGAGCTGCCTCTGCCTTTTGGTTTCAATGTATGTGGACTCATCATTCAGATTTTCAGAAAATCGTGGCTGATTGTTGGGCGGAGGATGCTGCGGGTAATGGTCTCATGATTCTTATGCACAAGTTGAGCCGCCTAAAGAAAGTACTAGCTGCCTGGAATACTATGACTTTCGGGAATGTGCAAACAAATGTGTCCCAAGCCGAGGTTGCATTGAATACGGCTGAGAATTCTTATGATGTGGATCCCTCGGTCTCCAATTTGGAGGCATTGGAGCAAGCACGCACGAGGTACAAACACCACTTGCTAATGGAGGAAATTTTCTGGAAACAAAAAGCGAGAGCTAAATGGTTAAAGGAAGGTAATGCAAATACTAAATACTTTCATTCATTTTGTACTAACAAAAGAAAGAAAATGGTTATTTCACGTATTTTAGATGATGGGGGAAATTGGATAACTCGAGGAGACGACATTGGAGCCGAGGGTGCCAAATATTTTGAAAAAATGTTCGAGAAAGATACAACGGTGGTGGAGAATAATGAGATGCTGGATTTGATACCAACTGAGATTTCTTCGGCAGAGAACAGGGCTATCTCGGCTTTGCCTTCTTTGGAGGAAGTGAGGGAGGCAGTTTGGTCTTTGGACAAGGAGAGTGCTTCGGGTCCAGATGGGTACACAGGAGTGTTCTTTCGTTCCTGTTGGAGCATTGTTGGATCGAATCTCCATCAGGCTGTTTGTGATTTCTGGGTAGGTGCATCATTGCCAAAGTCTATGTCAAGTTCCTTTATAGTTCTCATTCCAAAGGTAGCAAGTCCAAGCTCATTTGGTGATTATAGACCGATTTCATTGTGTACTTTTTCAAGTAAGGTACTCTCGAAAGTGTTAGCAACTAGATTGTCGGAAATTCTTCCTCGACTTATATCTTTGAACCAATCTAGTTTTGTAAAGGGGCGCCGTATTTCAGATAATATACTGCTGGCCCAGGAGTTAATTCAGCATATCAATAGGCGGGTTCGGGGTGGAAATGTCATTCTCAAGCTTGATAAGATGAGAGCTTTTGACAGGATTTCACATGATTATATTATATCAGTATTGCACCGTTTTGGTTTTCATGCTCATATTCTTGGATTAATTCGGCATTTATTGACATCCAATTGGTTTTTAGTTTTGGTTAATGGGCATCCGTTTGGATTCTTTAAAGCGGAGCGAGGAGTGAAGCAAGGGGACCCTTTATCACCATTACTCTTTATTCTCGCTGCTGAGACATTATCACGAGGATTCAATCGGCTGATGTGGAGATCGCCGGATCTTCAATTTCAGGTACCTAGAATGCCGCAGATAATGTCTCATTTGGCCTTTGCGGATGATGTGATTGTATTTGCTAATGGGAGTAAGAAATCATTGGAAAAAAAATCTTCTTTCTTGAGGTCTTATGAGCAGGGATCTGGTCAGAAACTTATTTTGGCGAAAAGCTCTTATTACACATCTAGTAAATCAGGTGACAGACAGCATAATGTGATTCAAATAGCTACGGGTTTTTCGAAGGGTGTGCTACCAATGACTTATCTTGGCTGCCCATTGTTTAGTGGTCGCGGTAAAGTTCAATATTTCTCTACCTTGGTTGATTCTATAGCAAATCGGACAGAAGGATGGCAAAACAAGTTATTAGACATGGCTGGGAGAATGATTTTGCTTCATCATGTTCTTAGTTCGATGACTTTGCATATTATGGCGGTGTCTCACCCTCCGGGGCTAGTAAAAGATTCTATAGAGAGGAAATTTGCTCGATTTTTGTGGGGAACTACGGATGGAAATGCTAGACGTCATTGGATGTCATGGTCAAATTTGTGTAGAGATAAAAACAGTAATGGTTTGGGGCTGATTTCTCTGGCACAATATGAGAATGCTTTCATCTACAAACTATGGTGGCGATTCCGTTCAACCAACTCCTTATGGACACAGTATATTGAAGGTCGGTATTGTAAAGATGTAGTTCATCCCTCATTGGCACCACTGGGAAATCGACCATCACCGGGGTGGAAAAATATATTCAAAGTGAAGGAAGATGCGGAGGCTTGCATCGGAGTATTAGTCCGGAGTGGGGATTCTTCTTTGTGTTATGATAATTTCACTTTTGCAGGACCTTTAGCAGAGAGGCAGCCAAGTCTTCCATCAACTCTTCAAACAACCACTATCAGGGATCTTTGGGAGGGGCAAGTTTCTCACCAGGTCTTGCTAAACTCACAACCAAATCTCACATTTCAGGAAGGCCGAGACTTGAAAGCTTGCATGTTAGAGACAAATGGTGCCTTCACTATTCAATCTGTCACCCGGAGAAGAAATACGTTGGCAACAACGCACACAATGAAGGTAATTTGGTCAAGGCATCTTCCCCTTCACATATTACTGTTCTTGTGGCGCTTGTTTAATTGTTTTCTGGCATTGGAGGAGACCCTAAGGCAGCAAGGTTTTAATGTGGTTACGTGGTGTGCTTGCAAAAGGGGTTCGGACTCATACTCGGACATTTTTAATGAGTGCACATTGGCGATAGATTTGTGGAAGTATTGTGCATCTTGTTGTGGTGTTCTTTTGGACCTGCGGCGTTATACCACACCTCAGCAGCTCCTCAAAGCTATGTGGTATAGCGTCTCAGCGGTAAGTGATTTTGTGGTCCTAATTTACTCTAGCTTGGCAGCTTGGTGCATATGGAAGTCCAGGTGTCATTTTGTTTTTGAGGGACGAATAACAACTACGCAAACTCTGAAGAAGGAATTCGATGGTATGGCAAGGAGCTTCTGAAAGTGAGGGGCCTGCTAGGGGCGAGCTCTCCCAGTGCCTCGCGGCTTATGAAATTTGTGAGATGGCGTACACATTTGGATGATTGTGTGGTTATCAATGTAGATGGTGCTTCTCGGAGTAATCCGGGAACCTCGGGTGCCGGATGTGTGATTCGTTATGGAAGTGGTTTATTTATAGCAGCAAAATATGTTTTCTTCGGTGACTCAGTTACGAACTCAATGGCGAAAGTTGAAGTGCTTATTGAAGGACTAAAGTTGGCACGGAATTTGGGAATTATGCATTTCACCATGCAATCAGATTCAAAAAATTTGGTCGAGGCAGTCAAGAGAGGAAAAATTTCGGCTTGGAGGATTGATATGGGATTTCGATATGCAGTGAAATTACTTGGTACATACGTTATTGAACACATATTTAGAGAAGCAAACAAAGTAGCGGATACTCTTGCAAATTTGGCATGTGATTTGCAAAATGAAGGCATCTTTACGACTTTTGAGAGTCTTCCTCCATCTGTTAGGGGGCTTTGTAATTTAGACCGCCAGTATGTTCCTTACATAAGATGAATTGTAAAGGGTATTCTCCACAATTTGCCTTCAGGCCTTATCAATAAAATCGACATTATTCGAAAAAAAAAATAAAAAAACTTAGTTGAGTTTCTAATGTTCTCATGCACATGCCTATGTGTTTTGTAAATATAGAAAACACATTTTAAAGTACTTAGGCATTGACCAACTTGTTTTCTGAAACCTTTTCAAATAATGAACAAAGTAAAACATGAGGTTTTGAAAACATGCATTGTTGAGCTTTAAACATTCTTATATCCTAGTATTCTCAACTAAAAGATTAGTCACAAAGATTACCTATAAGCTTAGACTAATTTTCCTAAGGTTTTCAAGTCTTCAAGATAAATCTTCTTGGAGCTTGGACTTGAAGCCTTTGATCAACATCTTCTTGGAGTGATGAAGTCCTATAACAATCTTGAGTTGTAGTGTATTGGACTTCACACTTCTTCTTGTCAAGGAGCATACCACTTGATTCTTCACTTGGATTGATTAGCTCTTGACTTGTTTATCTTCCTTCTTCTTGACTTTGCAAGTACTTCCATAGCATGCGGATTGACTTTATGCTTGTGCTATGGAGTCTTGCAAAGTGTAGCTTTCTTGTGTGTAATATTCATACCTTGGTTTACACAAGAAGCTAACTTACCATTTTCCTCAATGTTGGTGTGAGTGCTAAGGATCCTATCATTAAGAACATGCTCACACAAACATTAGAACTATCAATGGTTTGTTATCATCAAAACAAGATTGATCACTTTGCCCTTCGGGCTAACAGCATCATGACTTACTTATAATAGAACAGACAGATATATAAAACATTATATATTACGAATATGGTTCATGGTAACTCAAATATAACCCGTACAGTCGAGCTCAATTATACAATCACACCCATAATCACTGATAACCGTCCCCACTCGCTATTCCTCTGAGGACAGGCAACTCATATCAATCACAAGTCCAGCTAAACATTCCCCCGGACATAGGCCAAATATAAATAATACGTCCCTTATGTCATAGCCCGCTTAGGAAATCTCCACAATTAACTTTTAGCAGCCCTAACTTGTTTTTCCCGCTAGGGTCCGGCCAGACATACACATAACATTTATCGTGAACTCCCGGGTTCTAGCGGAATAGAATTTGGACGTATCCTAATACAAATTCTTTCATAGACAAAAGCTCTAGACTGGGGTGACTCTCAAATAGAAATTACAACAATTACAACACAACAAACAAATATATACACATATCATACGCAGATAAACAATTATACATGCAATTATATCAACACTTCATCCTTTTTAAAATGCAATAAAATATGGAATAAAACCCAATTCAAGAAATTTATATAATTTCAATAAAATAACTTTTCACGCTGTTTTAGGACCCAAAAACAAGGGTGAAAGACCATTACTTGAAAAGCTTAAACGAATTACTCCAAAAACTCAAGAACACCGAAACGCAGGACTTTTCAGCCTACTTCAAACATCGATAACACTTTGTTAAGAATTGAAAACCGCAATTCTCCAACGTTCACTCGTAGCCCTTTAAATTATCTTCAAAACGATATAAAGTACGCCCAAATCCGACACCGTTTTCCCCTTGAACGGTAGGAAAACCTCACAGCACACAGTTCTGCTGAACCCCGAATTTCAGCCAACTTCAATCTTAAATTACTCCCAACACAGAACTCCAAATCCTAATCCGTCGAATCCCAGACGTAGGGTTTTCAATTATCTTTCCAACGATAAAAAAATCTCTAAATCCCAACACCGATTACTATGTCAAATGTCAGCAAAATTCTCAATCTTCCCTCTTTTTCTCTACATTTCTCTTTTTCCTCGCACGTTTCTTTCCTTTCTATGTGTAACTGATCCCCTGCACTAACTCCTAATTTCATAACCTCTCAAACACTTACAAAATCATACCTCAACTTTCTAAAAACCACACTAAAGTGCCCCAACTCCTAGAACATAAAAAACGCCCCTTAACCTAAATAAACCCCACATATAACACATAAAACATGTCATATCACATAAAGTCTTGCGATAAAAATTATCATACATAAATAAAATACAAAGACATTCAAAACATTTAAGCAAAAAATCTCGGGATATCACAGATGAAGTGCAAAGGAACATTGGGCATAATGATGATAAAGAAGATGTTGAGGAAGAATAAGTACACCTCATAAGAAAAAGAG
Source organism: Vinca minor (assembly GCA_026122235.1). Taxonomy (NCBI): domain Eukaryota; kingdom Viridiplantae; phylum Streptophyta; class Magnoliopsida; order Gentianales; family Apocynaceae; genus Vinca; species Vinca minor. The sequence goes on from JAOCZM010000015.1 coordinate 692,341, forward strand.
GAGTTGAAAGGCCAAGAACAACTTCACCAAATCAGAATGAGCTTATACTTCAAATCCTCTCCAAATTGGGGAAGTTGCAAGAAATAATGGATGCTATTTAAAACAAAGTTGATATGGTCATCAAAAACCCCAAAAAAAAATTTCAAGAATTGTTATAGTGGATGAAGAAATCGAAGAAGAAAGAAAAACTGAGTGGTCCAGAAAAGAAAAAAAGAGCAAGACAAGGGTGAAGAAGGAGGAGAAGAAGAGCAAGAGTTTCAAGCTATATTGACCGGAGAAAAAATTGCACAAGTCATTGAAAACTTGCAAAGAAGAAGCTTCAACATAAAAATAAGCTTCTCTTAACCTTTACTTTATTTTACTTGGCACTTTCTTGTATTACTAGTTTAGCAAGTATTTGCCTTATATGTCTCATATCCCATGTACTACTTGCTAATATTTTTTATATATACATGCCTTGTTCTAAAATATGCTAAGTCTTGGTGCATGTTTTTAGAGAGCTCAATGATGATATCCTAGTGATGAGAGCTCATCCTTCAAACTCCTCTCCCTCCCCCCCCCCCCACCCTCCCGAAACTCTTTTTGATATATGACAAAGGGGGGAGAAAAAAGTACCATGAAATGTGATGTAAATGTTTGGATCTTCAAGTATTTAAAGCATATGCTCTAGTTGGTTGATCGTCTTTATGCTTAACTTGGAGTATCTTAATGCATATGTGGCATAGAATTGCTTTGGTAACCTTTAGAAATGCCTTAAAACTGTCTTTGCAGGTTAATCTGAATTTTACCTTAAGTCCGTACGACCGGATTGGTTAAACTGTGGCCGACCGGGGTGGCTTGGTTGACCGAAGGGAATATTGCGGTCAGCCGATTCCTCAAAAACAACAAAATTGTTAACTCTTTCCCCTACATATTTTTCAGTTTTGTTATCTTTAAGAATGGGCATAACCTTAGGGGAAGAATTCATTAACTAATGTACATATACCCCTAAGGTTGTTCTATATTGATTTTTTTTTAAAAAGCTCATAGATGACCTTGTTCTTATCGTTGATCACTCACAAGTCATCTTCTCTTAAGATCATTTCTTTTTGCCTATCACATTACATAAAAGTTTGTCATAATAAAAAATAAAAAAAATAAAAAAAAAGGAGATTGTAAGCCCTAAGGGCTAAATTGTCTATTTTGATGAACGACAAACCATTGATGAGATTAAATGTTATTATTGTTTATGTGATAGGTTACAAGCAAACTATCTAGTCTATCAAGAAATCATACATGTGTCAATGGAAATCTTACATATTGAAAATCCAAGAGATGCCTACAAGAAGCACTTGAAGACTTTGGTATATGGTAGGGTAGATTAGATATTTCATATCTTGTAATCTCCATTAAGTAAGCCCAAATGGTGATGTTCATGTTTTCCATGCATACACTTAAAATGTTTTCATACTAAAACTTTTTTGAAAAGGTTTTTCAAAGTGTTAAAAGAGTCGTACAAAGTTTACATGAGTGAAAGATAGCATTTGATTTGAGACTAGGGTCGCCGCTAGGGGTGGAGTTTGGCCTCGGAAGTCATTCTCCAAACTCCTTACTTCATCTTAACTCGCGGTTGCCCTCCCCATTAAGCCTCTCTGGACATTCAAAGGGGAACTTTCCCTTCTCATTGATGATCAAGATCTAGACATTCTTGAAGCCCCATGGAAGCAAGCTTTGGTTGGTGGGGAAGTTTTCACGGAGAGGGCCTCCGATTCAAATTCATCGAAAGGACTTTCATGGACTCCAATTTAAGGGAGCCTTTTGGATTGGATGGCTCGATTCTCGCCATGTTATTATTCGGTTTGATCATGAACAAGATTATTGTAGATTTTAGCGGAAGAATACTTGGGTTTTTAAAGGATCTAAGATGAGAGTTTTCAAATGGACCTACGATTTTAACCCAATGATGGAATCCCCAAATTATCCCCATTTGGATTCGATTTGAAGGATTATCCTTCCATCTTTTTCAAAAATCTTGTCTTTTTTCTCTAGCAAAGGCGGCAGGAACACCGCTAGTGCTAGATGAGCCCACCGCAAATATCGCACACCCAAGTGTTGCACGGGTATGTGTTGAAATTGATTTAATGAAACTGATTTGTAAGAGAGTTTGGATTGCTCACGCAAGATCGGGAAAAGGACTTTGACAATCAATTGATTATGAACAACTTCCGGATTATTATTCTTCATGTTAGAAAATGGGACACAAAAATTCAGAATGCAAGAAGGACTTCAAGATTCTGGGAGTAGAGACTAGGGCTGATGTTAGCAAGCCATTCACCATTGGCCAGACCGCAATGGCTGAGGTAAGCATATTAAAAAAATTCTAATAGAGAAGAGGGCCATCAATTTATTCAGGATTTTTCCGGTCGGTAAGAAGGTTTCTTTTCCAGCCATGGCTGATGACAACCAATCACATTTTGTTAAAAGGAATGAAAGGGGAAAAGGGAAAGTTAATTCGGAATTAGGGGAGACTAATGGGGCTGAGACAAGTAAGAATAATTTGGTTACCAAAAATACTTTTCTTGCTATCTCAGATATGGGGGGATTGCATGGGCCTGGCCCAGCTTTTCCTTATTGGTCATGACATGGCACCCAAAAGTGTTGGAGAAACATTTGTGTCCAAGACGGAAGTCCCACTTCCGTCCCGGGTTGAGGACGGAAGTCGCACTTCCGTCCCCGGGCCGACGTGGCCGCTTTTCTCACGCGCCGCCACGTCGGCCCAGACGTAGTGCGACTTCCGTCCTCAACTCGGAACGGAAGTGGGACTTCCGTTCTCACCCGCCCGAGATAACCCTCCAAACCCTAACTTCGCCCCGTGACTTTGAGGACGGAATTGCCATTTCCGTCCTCAAGTTGCAGGCTATTTGCAGTGTCTAGTCACTTCTCACTTTTGCTTTTTTTACTATCCTCATCGCCGAGAATTTCTTAACGTTTTTTGCACTTTCGTTAGCATTTCTGACTGATTTTCAGAGACTTGTCCAATTCAATTACTTAGTTTTAGAATTTCCCATTACATCTATAAATACCCCCTCAAAACCTCTCCACAATCTACCACATTCTCAAACCCATAAAAACCCTATCTCTTCACAATTCCTTTTTTCCAATTTATTTCTACAAAAACCCTATCCACCTTTTAATATTATTGCAAAATGAATAGCGAAATGGATCCCGCCCTGGAAGAGTATTTCATAGGAAATCAAACCGATGGAAAAATGGTAGTATTTTATTTTGGACTATGTTAGTTTTTCTTGTTTGAGATGTGTTTAGTTGTTTAACTAGCTATTTTTTTGTAGCATCTTCCATCACAGTACACAAGTTGGTTGGAGCAAACTGGTCTCGATTTAGCAAGTTCTGTGTATCTTAAGGACGACTTTGGGAATCAATGGTGCGTTTATGTAACCAAAATAGGTGATACGTACTACCTAGACGGAGGATTGCAACAATTTTTGCGTGACAAACAATCTTCGTCCCACAAATAAAGTTCATTTTATCTCATCTCCAATGAATGTATTAGATATTTATGTTAAGGGAGGGCCCGGGATAGGTTACTTGAAGGGCGAATTATCGTATCCCTCAGACAGTGCATTTTCCGACAGAGTTTTCGAATAGACATTTACAAAACATATTCGGCACTTTCCAAACCGATACGTTTAGTAATACTAAAATTTTTGTAATAAAATTTTTCGTTTTACAACTATGTGTTGTAATGTTGTTTCCCGTGTACAGTGGATATGTAGGCAGTACATGCAATGGCGTGTTAGAATGCAGCTTGGAATCCCCGAAGTACTACACATGCGCAATCTTCACGGGAACAAATTGACACTGCAAGTGACTAGAGACGAAGGCGGAGACGATTACTTTTTTTTTGGGTGGGATGAGTTTGTTTTGTTTTCAAGATTACACCGCGGTGACCATGTACAAATTCATCCAGCCCCTTACGTTATCCTTGATTATAGGGCCGGGAATGATGATTTTGACAATTTATTACGTCAACTTTAATAATAGGTAATTGTAATGTAAGCAATTTTCGTTTATTGAATGAAAAAAATAGAGCACATTTAAAACAACTTTATACATTCTAAACTATTACAATTTAGTAGAATTTAAATACAATTACTGTGGAGGAGGTGGTTGGTGAAGATGTGCTAGCACGGGGCAAGTCTTCCGGTTGTGACCGACTCGCTTACAGTGGCCGCACTTCTTTTCCATTTGAGTGCCCCTGTTCTCTGTGTCCATAGGCATTTGAAATCTCCGCCTTTGAGGTCGACCCACCTGCATGGCTTTCATGTTAAGAGGGTGATGTGTCATATCAAAAGGGGGAGGTCTCCAATGAACGGGATCAAGTACAAGATATAAAATGGACTTGTACGTATTCCTATAATGATCGAGAGAATAAACAGGGTGGATATATTTAGAAGCATCATCCCTCATGGATTTGGACACAGCAATGACATAGGAGCATGAAGTTGAATAAGTAGACCACTTATCACAGTTACACGGACGAGCTGATAAGTTGACCGTGTATATTTTTCCACCTTCGCCTGGTCCTCTATGTCGGGACATGACCCTATAGATACCTTGGTCCTTGTGGTGTCGTTGCATAGTCAGATTTGTTGCTTTTTGTTCGTATGCGAAATACTGCTCCCATATCCTCTTAGGGAAAGGCGTTTGACAACTATTAACGTCTTGTCGGTGTGTGTCAAAATAATGTACAAGCTTGAAAAAAATCATCTCCACGAGCGCTTTCAAAGGCAGCGCTCTAGACTGCTTCAGAACGCTGTTAAGCGCCTCGGACATGTTTGTAGTCATGCACCCGAAACGCATTCCCCCGTCGTATGCCAAAGTCCACAACTCTTTGTGTTGCTGCATCAACCAGTTAAATGCATCATCATCTATTTGTTTGATACGCTCAAGATAAAAATCGCACTTAACCTTTTTCTTTTGGGTTGCTGCAATCCACACATAATCTTTCAATTCTTTGTTTTTTGCATGAGTGTGGAAATTGGACCTGTAATGCCTAAGGCAGTATCGGTGCACTGCCATTGGGGGTTGCCATCAGGGGACGCTAGCCATGGCACTAAGAATGCCGGCATGACGATCGCTGATAAGACACACTTGAAGGTCTTTCACAACATGGTCCCTTAAGTTCTTAAGGAACCATGACCAAGTGGAAGTTACCTCTGAATCGACCAACGCAAAAGCAAGGGGTAAAATTTGGTTGTTAGCGTCCAGAGTGCTTGCAACCAAGAGTGTCCCTTTATAATTCCCCCTAAGGTGTGTCCCATCAATTGAAATTATAGGTCGGCACCACCGGTAACCGTCAACCAACGGTTTAAAAGTCCAGAACAATGACCTGAACACCTTGGGGCCATTAGCGATTTCTCGTGGGTGGTAAAGAAATCTGACTATTGCACCCGGGTTTGAATCATTTAGTGCCCACATATAATGGGGCAGTACCTGAAAAGTTGATTTCCAAGTACCAAAAAGTGTTTCTATAGCATTTCGACTGGCATACCAAGCTTTTCTATAGGTACAAGTCAAACTCATATTATTTTCACAAGCAGCCCTAATCAATTTAACAGATATTTCAGGATCAGCCTGTACAAGGTGTAAAAATTTTACCCCGATGTAGCTGGAGGACATGTTGCGTTTTTTGTTCTGATCCATCAAGCAGTAGTGGGCCTGGTTAAGCTTGGTAACCTTCCACATTCCATCCACCCTGCTATGGTTTACGCGAATGTACCAACTGCATCGGCTGTTTTCGGTTGAATTTCTACATAACTCGCTGAACCTTTGTTTGTTGCTCCTCTCTCTTTTCCATTCCCTCAAGGCCACCTTGTCATGCCACACGTTAACTGCCAACATTGCCTCGCGTTTATCTTTGAATTGCATCCTCAAGCTTATTTCGGGAAAATTGGGATTCCATGTTATAATTTTGTCTCCCCCGTATGTTAGTTCAGGGATAGGTTCCATGGAACCCATATCTTTCCAACAGGCAAAATTAGCATAGTTACCGTATGATGGCAAATTCCATTCTGGAATGGCCGGGGCGGAGGTAGATAGATTTGGTTCAGGCTTTTGGACCGTTTCTTTAGTACTCGGTCCAGCGGTTTGTTGTTGGATTTCAGGGTTGGCATCTTCCGCTACCGCCTCTGCATCTTCCTCGACCCCGTCGTCCCCGTGTTCACCGGCACTATCGTCGGCGAAGTCGTCTTCCGTTTTCGGAACGCCGTCTATGTCGGATTATCTGTACAGGGTTCGTAATAAGACGGTGGTGGCATAGTTGGTATTGGATTTGGCTCCGGAAAAAAAAGTTCCGGAACAAATTGTGCTTCGGGCGCAAATTCTGTTGTCGGTATTACAAAGCTATCTACATGTCTCTGCACAGGTTCTAACAAGGCACCAACATGAATCCCTTGTAGTTTGAAATCCGTTTGGATTCCCCACAAAGTGTCTAAACCTTCTGCGGTGTTAAGGTTTACAACATCGTACGTCACCATGTTGTACGTCGGCATGAAGAATGGACGAATCATTATTAGCCGAATAGCGACACTAGAAAACTCGGCTCCTTTGCGCCGACATATTCTATGACAAAGTTGTCGGAATGAAATCCTTTGTATAACTTCCAAACTTCTTTCACTTGGCTCCGCAAAACGGGGATAACCACCATTTTCGTACACTATATTGTGGTCGAAATGTAAATACAATCTCATCGGACATTCAAGTGCCATCTTTTATAAAAACAAAATATGGGGTTGAGGAATGATGGGTTTGCTTGTAACAAATTGATTGGGGAATGTTGTTTGGGGTAAGAAAAATGGATGGGAGGGATATTGGATTTTATAGAGAAATCAGGCCACAAATGTCTGCTGGGGAAAAGTTTCTGCCGGTTGAGACACTTCCGTCCTCAACCAGCAACAACTTTGTGCAATACACCCTAACATGGCCCTGTCACTTTGAGGACGGAATTGCCACTTCCGTCCTCAAATTGCAGGCTATTTGCAATGTCTAGTATTTTCGCACTTTTGCTTTTTTGACCATGGAACTTCGCCGAAAATTTCAGAACGGTTTTGGCACTTTCGTTCGCATTACTGAAAGGTTTCATAACGGTTTTGGACAAGTCTCTGAAAATATGTAAGAAATGCTAACGAAAGTGCAAAAAACGTTCAGAAATTCCCGGCGATGAGGATGGTCAAACAAGCAAAAGTGAGAAGTGACTAGACACTGCAAATAGCCTGCAACTTGAGGACGGAAGTGGCAATTCCGTCCTTAAAGTCACGGGGCCAAGTTAGGGTTTGGAGGGTTGTCTCGGGCGGGTGAGGACGGAAGTTGGTTCAGGACGGTCGCACTTCCGTCCTGGCTGACGTGGCCAGGTGCGTAGAGAAAATGGCCACGTCAACCAGGACGGAAGTCGCCCGGGACGGAAGTCGTGGGACTTCCGTCCTGGACGCAAATGTTTCTCCAACACTTTTGGGTGCCATGACATGACCAATAAGGAAAAGCTGGGCCAGGCCCATGCAATCCCCCCAGATATGGCAGGTTCTGAAATTGGGGCTGACACAAGTAAGAATAATTTGGTTACCAAAAATAATTTTCTTGCTATCTCAGATATGGAAGGTTCTGAAATTGGGGCTGACACAAGCAAGAATAATTTGGTTACCGAAAATTACTTTTCTTGCTATCTCCGGTATGGAAGGTTCTGAAATAGGGGAGGAAATTCAAAATTTGGCTAAGGAGAAGGATTCGGTGATCCATCTCTCCAATTCTGGGGGAAGTTATTAGTGAATCCCCAAAATATGTTCAAAATGAGGATATTATGGTTCATGAAGAGAATGAAATTGCGATAAACCCTCACATTAATCATATCTCGGCATATGGGGTTATGGAAACTATGAGTACTGAAAATTTGACTAATCTTAAAGAAGTTCAGGATGATATAATGGTTACAAAGGATTATACTGAGCATACTACTAATTTAGGAGGTCAAGATGATTTGAATTTGTTTAAGGAAACGATCGGGGAAAAAAAAACCATTCAAAAAGGTCCTTCTTCGGCTAATAAGACTATTGCCCTCTCTCAAGATATTGCTGAGGGAGGATGGATAGTTTTCGATGAATTCTCTCGTAATTTGGGTACTAAAGAAACTAGAGTAGGCTTGGGGCGGTCACTTGATACTATTAATGTTGAAGAATCTCTCTCCGTTCAAGGTATTATGAATTCTGATGCACCGATAACTATTGCGGATCAGGGCAACTTGGTTAATGAGGAAATCTCCATAAGTAATGAGTCGGATCAGGAGGGTGGCAAGCAACCCGAGATAGTACTTCTGCAACACCAACAAAAAACTAAGAAAAAATAGTCTGATACGGAATCTGATATTAGTAAGTCTGAAAGACTTGCGAAAAATAGTAATCTCCCAAATTGAGGAGGACTCTTTGTTTATTATTAATTATTTTTATGGATAGTATGATTTGCAATGTAAGGGGAATTGATAATGATGCTTCTATTGCTAGAGTTAAAAAATTATGCCGTGATCATCGTTTACCGCTTTTGGTTTTATTGGAGCCTATGCTTGGTGAGGATACTATTATGTTATTTTCTAATAAGTTGGGGTTTGATTTTTCCTTTAGCAACTTAATGAGCAAGATTTAGGTTTTTTGGAATGGTACTATTGATCTTACTATAGTGGGGAATAATGAACAGATTGTGCATGCCAAAGTTGTAAATTTTTCCGATTCTCCTATTTATTTATCCTGGGTTTATGCTCGTTGTCAATATACTCAGCGGAGAGATCTTTGGTCAGAAATTGTTAGGTTTGGGGGTCAAATTAATGGTCCTTGGATGAATGGTGGGGATTTTAATGTGGTTCTGCGTCAGTCTGAGAGTCTGGGCTCGATACCAGTTTAACTTCTAATGACTGAATTTTCTGAAGTAATTAATGATAGTGGTTTATTGGAAATCCTTTCTCTTGGTAGTGCTTTTACTTGGTGCAGGAGCTCTCCCTCGTCGTTACTCAAAAGGCTCGATAGAATCCTAGTTAATACTCAGTGGAATAGTTTATTTGAGGTGACCCGAGTTGAACATCTTCAACGGTCTATTTCGGATCATTGTCCTATTTTGGTTACTTTTGATTTAAATAATGATAGAGGGAAATCTAGTTTTCGATTTCAAGAAATGTGGTGTAAGCATGTGGACTTTCAGGATATTGTGAAAGACTCCTGGATGGAGGAAGCTCATGGTAACGGTATGAATATTTTGGGGACTAAAATGAGGAGGTTAAAGAGTAATCTTGCTAGATGGAACAAATAGAATTTGGCAACATTCACACCAATCTAGCCAATGCCGAAGATAAGTCAAAAATCTGGAGAACACAATTTGATACTAATCCTTCGGTTAGTAATGGGAAAGTTTTTAAGATGGCAAGAGAAGAGTATTCTAATTATTTGCTACGGGAAGAGCTCTTTTGGCGTCAGAAATCAAGGATCAGATGGCTGGAGGCAAGTAATTCTAACACTAAATATTTTCATATGCGTTGTAATAACAGGCGGAAGAGAATGTCTATCTCTAAGATCACCGATGACCACGGCATATGGATCACGGATCATGAGGCTCTTGGACGAGAGGCTTGCTGATATTTTGGCTCACTTTTTGCCGCGAATGACCCTGTGCTGTAGGATGAAGATTTGCTTCGGGTCATTCATGAGGTTATGGGGGAGGATGATAAACGAGAATTAGCTAAACTGCTAAGCTGCATTGAGGTCCAAGAGGTTGTGTTCTCATTAAGTGAACATAGTGCCTCGGGACCTGACGATTATACAGGTGCATTCTTCCAAAGTCGCTGGGACATAGTAGGTAGTGATGTCACTCAAGCAGTTCTGGATTTTTGGGCGGGAATACCAATGCTTAAAGCCTTGTCCAGTGCTCTTATTGTTCTCATTCCTAAGGTACACGATCCTATTTCTTTTAGTGAATTTCGCCCTATTTCTTTGTGTAATTTTGCTAGCAAGGTGATATCCAAAGTTTTGGCTTTGAGATTAGCACCTCTTTTGCCTCGTATTATTTCTCATAATCAATCAGGTTTTGTGTAAGGGAGACTTATTTCGGATAATATTTTGTTGGCACAAGAGCTAGTGCAACAACTTAATATGAAGGTTCGTGGAGGTAATATGGTAATTAAACTTGATATGATGAAAGCCTTTGACAGAGTTTCTCACCCTTTCTTATTGTCCGTGCTTAAGCGTTTTGGGTTTGGTCCACATATGTTAAATCTTGTTTCTAATTTACTTATGAATAACTGGTTTTCTGTGTTGATAAATGGCCAACCTAATGGGTTTTTCAAATCCATTAGAGGTGTTAAACAAGGTAACCCTCTTTCACATTTATTATTTATTGTGGTGACTGAGGTTTTTTCTAGAGGTAATAATTATATGGTCCAGCAGAATCGGATCATACCTTATGCGCTGCCAAGAGGGACTATTCAGGTCACACACCTTAGCTTCGCGGATGATGTGATTATTTTCACTAATGGGGAAAAACGCAGTCTGGATAAGCTTATGTCTTTCTTCTCACAATATGAAAAGATCTCTGGTCAAAGGATCAATAAAGGGAAAAGTGCTTTCATCACATCTTCTAAAACCAGTGCTACTCATGCTTCAGATATTCAACAGGTAACGGGTTTTGTGCATAGTGATTTTCCTCTTACTTATCTGGGTTGTCCTCTTTACTCTGGTAGATGAAAATGGTTTATTTTGAGAAATTGATTGAAAAGATAGGGGATCGTATGGAAGGATGGAAGAATAAATTATTAGATATGGCTGGTCGTCTGGTTCTGATACGGCATGTACTCTATTCTGTGTTACTTCGTCTGGTTCTTGACAAAGTTGAGAAGCTTTTTACGAACTTCCTATGGGGCTCTTCTTTGGGTCGTGGTCGAACACATTAGATGTCTTGGTCAAAGATTTGTGTAGATACTCAAAAGAATGGGTTAAGACTCATATCTTTAGCTCATTATTCTAGATATTTTGCTATGAAAATGTGGTGGCGTTTTCGACAAGGAGACTCATTATGGGCTGCCTACATGCGGTCTCAGTATGGAGGAGGGAACTGTGATTCTTTTGCGGATATTAGACAAAGATGCTCGGTGATTTGGAAACGCATGATTAGTTGCAAAGGGGATATTGAGAAACATATGGGTATGCTTATCGGGGATGGACAATCCTCTTTTTGCTATGAAAATATTACGATGAAGGGGAGTTTATTCTCTATTGTTCCGGATATTCCATCGGCTATTAGGGAGCAAAATATCCTTTCCTTCTTGGTCATAATGGGTGGCATATCTCGATGTTAGAGCCTCATTTTCCTAAGGAGATTATTCAGACTTTACCTAATACTACCCTTAAGCCTGGGAGGGACAAGTTGGTATGGCTATTGGATTCTTATGGAGTTTTCTCTATGAATTCTGTGGTTTCTTGGTTGTGAAAAGATAGTGGTGGCACTCTTTCAAGAAAACTCATTTGGTCTTCTTTTATGCCTCTTTCGTTATCCATATTTTTATGCATTTTCTCAATAATTTCTTAGCCTTAGAAGAGTCTCTTTGGAGAAGGGGGTAACTTGCTGCTCTTGTAAGGCGGGAGCAGACTCTTATTTACACATCTTTCTCCGTTGTCGATTTGCTAAGAGTTTATGGTCCAATGCGGCTTCCCAACTGGGACGCAGGATCAACATTGATTCATATCATTCTGCGGTGGATTTTTTAAAGTCTTTATGGTTAATTGCTTCTGGGGAAAACGAGGATATGGACATTTTAGTACCTAGTTCTATTCTTTGGATGTTATGGTGAGCTCGTTGCAGGTTTTTCTTTGAAGGTAAAGTTACGACAGAGAGGCTTTTAATGCAAGAGTTGGATAGTTGACTCGCTGCAGTATGTAAATCTAACAACATTTCTTTGGGAATCTTGGGTAGAAGATTGTTGGAGTACATTTAATCTAAGGTGCGCCAATTCGATTGGGCCGGGCCGGGATTGGATTGGGCCCTTAATCGGGTTGGGCCGACCGACCCGTTTTGGACCGACCTTATGGCTGGAAAATTGGACACATATTTTCAGCTCATATGTCTCTTATCTAGAGGTTAAAGGAGTGGAGAAAGTGGAGGAGTGGTTTCCTCCATGATCTCCCACTTTCCCCTTTATCTCTCCCCACTCTCTCTTGATAGACTAAGGGAAAAATACTGATTTTTCCCATTCATTCTAATCAGTTTTTCTCCAGCTTTTGAAGCTTAGAGAGAAGAGAGAAAAGTGAGTTTTAGAGAGAAAAGAAAAGATAGATTTCTAGACTTGTTTTCTAGCTTTTTGCTAATAGGAAAGAAGTTAGAAATCCTGTATCTTATTCTTCTGATAAGGTCTGAAATACATACTCCATTGAAGAGTGTCTTCAAAGCTTCTACAAGGCGTTGGCTAGCACCAAGCAGTAGAAGACCATCCCCGGAAGATCGAGTGGATACTGGGAGAGACGGAGCCTGCATTGTGGTGTTCCGTTCGTGACAACATACCGCTGAAAGCGTTTCAGCTATTCTAGCATCAATATAAGGTAAAACACTATCCCATAGTCGTAGGTTCTTACTCGTGGAAGATCCTGGTAGAGGCGGGTCACTTTATTTTCCGCTGCACTTTGTGATTCGACCCGGTTATTCCTCTAACAGTGGTATCAGAGCCACTCACGAGTACCCTATAGACTTTATGTGTTATAGTGTTTAAATATAGATTATGAATCTATGTTATGCATGCCTTAGGATTGTTAGAAATGTTGTAAATCATGTATGACATGCTTTTCCAGCTTTTTGTATGTATATCTGTTGAGAATTTCCAGTTTTGAAGTCATTCAAAAGCTGGAAAAACTCTCAGATTCTAGACCTTCGGTCGACCGAGGCAAGACAGTAGCTATTGGTACTTGGTTCGGATCAACCGAGAGGGTGTTCGGTCGAACCGAGTTGGTATTCGGTCGACCGAAGTGCCTGTTTAGTCGACCGAGGTACTCTCAGTACTTTTTCGGTCGACCGAGCTTGATGGCCGGTCAACCGAACCCAGGCAGAATATGAAATGTTCATTTTACTGTTTTGTTCATTTTTTCATAAAGTGTTATGTTAATTGAGCATGATGCATAGTAGTCGCCTTTACCCTGTTGGTTATTATTTTATAATACGATCTGCGTATCGTGCTTATTTATCATTCAAAAGTTGTAATTTTAATCTCATTAAATCCCCTCGAATGTAACTCGAGGTTTCCTTAGAAATTTTGTAATTCTAGATTAGGAGAAGGTACAGCTGAGATGATGAAGATTTGGAGGCAACCAACTGAAGGTCAAGACGGTGTAGAATAGATGTTTTTCTTTTTACACCCTTAGATTGACTTCACGGTTTTTCCAATGGCTTGGAAAAACCGAATAGGATATGGCGATTACTATTGCATTTTATTTTATGTATTGGATGCATAAGTATATAAGCATAAAGCTGCTTTTTATTTATGCTTTTTCGGTGAGATTGTTAAAAAGCGAAATCCCTCATTTAAAATATTAATTAGTGCCTTCCTAAGTTTGGCCCTCGTCAAGGCCTAGATCGACATAAGTATGGGACATGCCAAAGTCGTGCATACATGTCTATCCCAGGGTGAGGCGCGAATGATAAGTTGTGATATCCGTCGGCTAAAACTTAGGGTCCTAGTTAATCTGGATTATCTCAATAAATGGATTGAGGATCTAGAGGCAAAAGAGTTGAGAAAAGTGTATAATGATACGCTTGAATAAATGTTATTCACTCAACTAACCAAGAATTACATAATTTGATGTAATTGGCAAACGTTGCCTACCTAAATAACTAAGTTTTGGGCGATCAGCCAAAGTCGACTCGGAAACGAGGTGAAATATGGATCTTGGCCCGCTAGAAAGTTAACGAACTTTCCGAGTTGATATTGAGGGTTATTCACTCGAAGAAAATAGTGGGAGAAATCATTAAAAAAGATAAAGACCTAATAATGATTTTAAATCGGTACTTACTTTGCATATATAATTTTTGTTGTAGAAAATGGCAAATTCAAACCAAACACTATCGTTGCGTTACGTCCCTTGAGAAGGACAAATTAGAGGGAGTTAACCGCCTCTCTTGGTTCGAGAACTTGAGAATCGTTCTCAAGCATGAAAGAAAGTCAGTATGTACTTGAACGACCAATTCTGCTATACCGGAGGCTCGCGCTTGACGCTGATAGAAGTGCTTATCGAAGCATGTTAGTGATGCTTTAGATGTGTCTAGCCTCATGCTTTTCACCATGAATTCCGAGCTTCGGAAGCAACATGAGGGACATGGGGGGCTTATGAGATCTTTGGCTCACTCGAAGCGGCTATATCGAGGGCAAGCACGCCGAGAGAGATTCGATGTATCGAAATCTCTCTTTCGATGAAAAAATGTCCGAGGGAATGCCCAGTAGGAACTCACGTTCTTAAGATGATAGGTTATGTTCGTAACCTTGAAAAAGCTGGGATTTCCTTTGGGACAAGAGCTGTCGACTGATTTGATCTTGCAATCGTTACTGAGTCATTCGATCGAGTTCATTTCTGAATTATCACATGAATGAAATTGACAAGCCATTGCCTGAGTTGTTGAACATGCTGAGGACTGCCGAGAAGGAAATAGGCAAGTCCAAGCCCAACACCATACTAATGGTGCAAAAGGGCAAAGGCAAAGGTTTTGTGAGATCCAAAGGCAAACCGAAAGGTAAGCCCTGAGGGCAAGCAAACCACTTTCAACAATGCACTCGAAACCTAAGGGTGGTGTAGCCAAGGACTCTATCTGTCATCATTGTGGTGAGAAGGGTCATCTGGAAAAGGAACTGCAAAAGCTATCTTGCGAGGAAAAGGTCGGAAAAGGAGAAAGCAATTGTTGTTTCGGGCTCAGGTATTTATGTTATTGATATTAATATGATTGATATCAATTTAAATACAACTACTTCTTGGGTATTTGATACCGGATATGGTTCTCACATTTGTACTAATGTGCAGGGACTGCAAAGGAGTAGAGAGTTGGCAAAGGGTGAAGTGGAACTACGAGTTGGCAACGGAGCACGTGTTGCGACCTCTAGTCGTAGGGACTTGTACTTTTACTTTGCCTTCAGGGCTTGTTTTGGGTTTAGAAAACTGTTTCTATGTACCTAGTTTAATTAAGAATATTATTTCAGTTTCTTGTTTGGACAAGAAAGGTTTTGAGATTTCGATCAAAAACCAACGATTGTCGTTATTTCTGGATAATATGTTTTATGCAAGCGCCTCTTTAATTAATGGTCTATATGTTTTAGATCTTGATATGCCAATTTTAAATATAAATACAAAAGGATTAAGACTAATGATTCTAATCCGACATACCTCTGGCATTGTCGCTTAGGCCACATAAACGAAGATCGCATATCCAAACTCCATAAAGATGGGCTATTGGAATCATTTGACTTCGAGTCTTATGATCGATGCGAATCTTGTTTATTGGGTAAGATGACAGCATCACCTTTCACTAAGCTAGTTGAGAGAGCTGATGATTTATTAGGACTAATACATAGTGATGTATGTGGCCCTTTTAATATACATGCAAGGGGTGGTTACCACTACTTCATTACCTTTACTGATGACTTCAGTAGGTATGGATATGTGTTCTTGATGAAACACAAATCCGAAGCATTTGCTAAGTTTAAACAGTTTAAACTAGAAGTAGAAAACCAACTTGGCAAGAGTATTAAGATTCTTCGATCTGATCGAGGAGGAGAATACTTGAGTCAAGAATTATGTGACTATCTAAAAGCTTGTGGAATCGTTTCATGACTTTCTCCTCCAGCCTACTCCACAATGGAATGGTGTATTCGAAAGGAGGAACAGAACCTTATTAGATATGGTTCGTTCTATGATGAGTCACACGAGCTCGCCCAATTCCTTTTGGGGACACGCACTAGAGACAAAGCAGCTTTAACACTTAACCGCGTTCCATCTAAATCGAGTTGCAAAGACGCCATATCGAGTTATGGGATCGGGAAGCGTCCCCGAGTTTGTCTTTCCTCAAGATTTGGGGGTCGTGAAGCGTTTGTGAAACGCTCAGCTTCTGATAAGCTGGCTCTAAAATCTGAAAAGTGCATATTTGTAGGTTATCCTAAGGAAACTAAAGGATACTACTTTTATATCCCTAACGAGAACAAAGTGTTTGTTGCTCGCACGGGAGTCTTTCTAGAAAAAGAATTTGTTTCTAGAAACACAAGTGGGAGTAGTGTAGAACTTTCTGAAGTTCCAGACTCTCAAACTAGCACTAATGATGAGATGGAAATTGAACAGACTCCACAAATTGTTGTGCAGCAGGTGCCACAAACAGTTGTGCAGCCAGCACCAGTTCAAGAAACACAAGAATTGCGTAGAGTCCGGTAGAGTTCAGTCGTCCACCTCCGGGAAAAAATTTGGATTTTTCATAACAGAACATGGTGATGTTATGTTTGTGGATCACGATGAACCTTCAACCTACAAAGCGAGCAATTAATATCCCAGATTCTGAGAAATGGCTTGAAGCCATGAGATCTGAAATGGACTCCATGTACACTAACCAAGTCTGGATCTTGGTTGATCCACCTGAAGGGGTAACTCCCATAGGGTGCAAATGGGTTTTTAAGATTAAAACCGACATGGAAGGGAATGTACAAACATACAAGGGGCGACTTGTCGCGAAAGGTTTCAAACAAATTCATAGTATTGACTATGATGAGACTTTTTCCCCTGTAGTTATGTTCAAGTCCATTCGGATTTTGCTTGCTATTGCAGCTTACTATGACTACGAAATCGGCAAATGGATGTCAAAACCGCTTTCCTTAATGGAAAACTTGATGAGGATGTGTATATGACACAGCTGAAGGTTTTGTCACTCCGGAGAATGCTTTGGAAAAGTATGTAAGCTTCAGAGATCCATTTATGGACTCAAGCAGAGCTTCTCGAAAGTCGGAACATCCGTTTTAATGATGTCGTCCAGTGAGTTTGGCTTCATTAGAAATGAGGATGAGCCTTGTGTTTACAAAAAGGTTAGTGGGAGCTCAATTGTATTCTGGTTTTGTATGTAGATGACATACTACTCATTGGAAACGACATACCAACCTTAAAGTCTGCAGAAAGGCTTGGTTGAGTACGTGTTTCTCTATGAAAGACTTAGGTGAAGCCTGACTATATTCAGGGGAGTCAAGATCTATAGAGATAGATCCAGGGAGACTCATTGGCTTAAGTCAAAGTACATATATAGACAAGGTGCTAAAGCGGTTTAGCATGCAAGAGTCTAAGAAAGGACTTTGTCCTATGGCACATGGTACTGTTTGCAGTCGAAGGAACAGTGTTCTAAAACGCTCTGCCGAATTAGAACGCATGAAAGAGATCCCTTATGCTTCTTCCATAGGATCCATCATGTACGCCATGATATGTACTCGCCCGGATGTCTCGTTTGCCTTAAGCATTACGAGCGAGATACCCGATCTAATTACGGTGAACGTCATCGGATCTCGATCAAGAATATCCTCAAGTACTTGCGAAGGACTAAGGATACATTCTTGATTTATGGAGAGGCGGATGAGCTCGTTATAGCTGGTTACACCGATGCTAGTTTCCAAACCGACGAGAGATGATTTCCGATCGCAATCGGGATATGTGTTTAACTTGAATGGAGGTGCTTGTGGTAGCGCGAGTTTCAATGCAATCAACCATAGCAGATTCTACGACAGAGGTCGAGTACATAGCAGCTTGTGAAGCGGCTAAGGAAGCGATTTGGATCGGGAAATTTATTTCAGACCTCGATGTGGTTCCTAGTATTGCGAACCCGATAGACCTCTATTGTGATAACAATGGGGCTATTTCCCAATCTAAGGAACCTAGATCTCACCAGAGGTCCAAACATGTACTACGGCGATTTCACCTAATCCGCGAGATTATAGAGAGAGGTGAAGTGCATATATGTAGAGTAGACTCGGCAGACAATGTCGCCGATCCACTGACGAAGCCACTGTCGCAGCAGCAGCATGATCGTCACACTAGCTCCATGGGTATCCGATATCTGGAGGGCTGATCTTCAGAGACAGTCATTAGTATGCCCTAAAGACCATTTATTGTAATTTTGGTCTTTAGTGCAAGTGGGAGATATTATTGTATCGTATTTAATGTAATTTTCCTTTTGATGAATAAAAGGCAATTAATTCCAGTATTATTCATTATGTTTCTGCGTTCTTAAAAACATAAATAAATAATATGTCCTTAGAATAGTATTCATAATTGTTATGAGATACTATTCAGAAAACGTCCCCTAGATCGAACATTATTATGGAATCTTCGAGGACAATAATAATGCGCAAGACTAGTATGTGCAGTGATTGATATAAGATATCGGATCGTCACATGGGTATATATGATTAGAGAATCATTATACTAGACAGACCCGACATGAGGAACACACCATGGGTTATTATATAATAGTCAACGGTGTTTCTCAAATTTTGACTGGGTTGTATATGAGATCCTTCGACTTGAGGTCTCACAAGAGTTCTTGCATGGCTAGTGTTATGCTTTGATAATGTTAAACGCTATCCGTAACTGGGTGAGCAATAAAGGCATTTATTGGGTATATCACGAATCTTGTTCAGGATGAGTGGGATGCAGAAAGGATTTGTCCCTCCTATATAGCAAGAGCGATATCTTGGGCCCCTTGATGGAGTCTGACTAATTCATGGCCATGAACAAGTGAATCAGTATATGATATTGATGTCATTTGATTAGTCTACTCGCGAATCAAAAAACTAAAAGATTGGACAATACAAGTGTGACTTTTTCCATGACTTGTGTTCAATCTAGATATCAAGGACAAAAGGATTTAACTACAAATGTCAAATGTTGTGATTATGATAAATCACCAGATATTTATGAATTGGGGGTAATGATGCGTTGCTAGATACCTCTCATTACCTGTGACATATGATGTCACGGCCAACGTCATAGATACCTCTTGGGTCGCACTCATAGATCAACTGGATTGGGCTTGTTGGAGTACATTTAATCTAAGGTGCGCCAATTCGATTGGGCCGGGCCGGGATTGGATTGGGCCCTTAATCGGGTTGGGCCGACCAATATGATTGGGCCGACCGACCCGTTTTGGACCGACCTTATGGCTGGAAAATTGGACACATATTTTCAGCTCATATGTCTCTTATCTAGAGGTTAAAGGAGTGGAGAAAGTGGAGGAGTGGTTTCCTCCATGATCTCCCACTTTCCCCTTTATCTCTCCCCACTCTCTCTTGATAGACTAAGGGAAAAATACTGATTTTTCCCATTCATTCTAATCAGTTTTTCTCCAGCTTTTGAAGCTTAGAGAGAAGAGAGAAAAGTGAGTTTTAGAGAGAAAAGAAAAGATAGATTTCTAGACTTGTTTTCTAGCTTTCTGCTAATAGGAAAGAAGTTAGAAATCCTGTATCTTATTCTTCTGATAAGGTCTGAAATACATACTCCATTGAAGAGTGTCTTCAAAGCTTCTACAAGGCGTTGGCTAGCACCAAGCAGTAGAAGACCATCCCCGGAAGATCGAGTGGATACTGGGAGAGACGGAGCCTGCATTGTGGTGTTCCGTTCGTGACAACATACCGCTGAAAGCGTTTCAGCCATTCTAGCATCAATATAAGGTAAAACACTATCCCATAGTCGTAGGTTCTTACTCGTGGAAGATCCTGGTAGAGGCGGGTCACTTTATTTTTCGCTGCACTTTGTGATTCGACCCGGTTATTCCTCTAACAAAGACGACCGACGAGACTTCAGATACTTTATTGTCTTCCTCAACAGCCGGGACTGAAGGTTATTTTAAATGTTGATGGGGTTTCTAGAGGTAATCCAGGTATTTCTGGAATTGGATGTATCCTTCGCGATCGAAATGGGCAGGTTTATTAGGGTTACATCCTCCTATCTTGGAAATTGCACGAACTCTTTAGAAAAATTTGAAGCACTTATCAAAGGTATTCAGCTGGCTACAGATTTGGGTGTGACGGATATGGTTATTCAATCTGATTCACTATTTGTTGTTAATGCGATCAAATCACAATGACTTCACTCATGGTCTTTGGACTCGGTTTTTCACTTGGCTTTAACACTTATGCAAGGCTTCTCCATCCAGCATATCTACAGAGAGGTTAATAAGGTAGCAGACTGTCTAGCTAACATTCCCTGCGACTTGAGGATTCACAACACTTACAGAAGCTTCGAGGTTTTCCAGGACCAGTTCGAGGTTTGTGTAATTTGGATCGTCAAGGGCTAGCTAATGTTCGGCTAAGATAGTTTATTTTCTTTTATTTGATTTTTTATTGTTATCTTGCTTTTATTATGCTTCTTCATATTTTTCCAGGACCCTTTGTTTCTCCTAAGCCTTTTTGGTTCGATTTTATTGGTTTTTGTTTCCTTTAGTGGTTTACATTCTCATATTAGAATAGGCATCACTGTATCATCTGGGACATATGATAAATGGCTCAATTTACATTGTTTTTGCTTCTTTTATTTTGTGGTTTTCATTTTCATGATAGTATAGGTGAAACTGTATCACTTGAGTCATGGTATAAATGACTCAATTTTTATTGTATTGTTTTTATCTTGTATGAAGTGGATTTGTTTCCACCTATTTGGAGGTATTTGGCTTAGTCTCCCTCCTCCCTCCATGTACTTTTATTGCCTATTTGGGCCTTTTCAATAAACGGGTAGGAGTCCATGCCAAACCTCCACCACAACAAGTGGCTTTCTCTAAAATAAAATAAAAAATTATTATGTGTTAAGTGAAGTGCTATATATTTTTCTCATTTTGTTTACAACAATACATTATATTCACATTATTTTAACTTCAACTTCAAACATAATTAAACTGTATATGAAACATATTTACTACACATGCATAGTTTTTATTGCAATAACATATTTATAACTTATTATTTAATTATTTCAATATGATTACATTCCGTGTTTATTATTTTGCAATGTGTGTATTATGATTGTTGTATGCACATGTAAGTAAACAGTAGAAATCACATTTGTTTATTATACATAATCATCAATTCATGATATGTTTTTGAGAAGCACATCATGTTAATTACACTATTCATTAATATTACAAACAACCACAAGATTTATACTAGCTATACTATTATGAATCACAACACATTTTATTATACGATTTACATAGTTTTGCACTTTTTCAGTTAAATCACTTGTATTCACACACATGATTATATTGCTTCATCACATTCATATGTTATTCCTAACTACAAGCACACGCGTGTTTTTTTACAGTGCATACATTACATCAACATGTGGAGATTTTCCATTACACAATATTTTATTATCAATTAATATTTGACATTTATTTTAAATTCCATCTATGGTCCTAAACCAGCTCTAAAGCGAACACTCTTGAATATGTTTTCTATTGGTGTGGCTAAATGAGTTTATTCTAGAATCGTAAGTAATAAATGTCTTATTTGATTGAGAATAACATGCTCATATTTTGTACTAGTATTGAAAGTGTGAACCACACCACACACTAGATAGTTCACATTGAGGTGAGTAAGTTTATAGGACAAAACTCTTGTGGGGGGAAGGTGGGGGGAGGGGGGAATGTGATAGCCGTAACTTTTTGACTCGTGTTAAATTGAATTAATTGCTCTTAGTTGTTTTATTATGTTATGTTAGAGGCGTAATGGCATGAATGAGAAGTAGGGGGACCTAAGGGTCAATTTACAAACTTGGTAAGTTAGTTAAGTTAGGAGGATGGGAGTTAGGATTTTAAGGGGTATGTAAGAGATTATAAATGTTGCAACTTTTGGGAGAAAAAGAATAAAAGGGAAGAAATAAAGGAAAAGAGAGAAAAAAAAAAAGAGAAAATGAAGAAGAAAAGTTAGGCTGGAAAATCTGGAAAAAAATGTGCAGTGATTTAAGAACGCTTAACAGAGGGATCAAACGTGCTATGATAATCCTCAAATTGTCGAGGTAAAAGAAAATATGTTATTAGACTGCACTTAGCGGAATGCTTGGAATGCGCAAAAAAATTCCATCGAAACTTTGTTTGGGAGTAGGATTATAATATTCCATGCCTTACCCAGATACATGTTGGCGCTAAAGAATTCAAACCCTGGACTATTGTGAAATGGTGACACCGTCCAACACTTATTCCAGGGGGCATGAGATACAAATTGGTGATGACCGGGTTTAGTTATTTTTGTGATAAATGGTCCAATTACTCTACACCATGCTCACGAGTCATTGTTGTTGGCAAATCCATACGTGAGGATGCAACGGAGTATATTCCATTGGTTTATTCAATGGAGAACTACAAGAAGAAATATGAGTCCATCCTTCTTCCGGTACTGGATGAGAGTCATTGGAGACCTTCGCAATTTGAGCTGGTTCACTATCCCCCAACACGAAAGGTCCAATAACCGAAAGAAATGTAAATTGAAGATTCAAAATGGGAATGGACAAGAATAACAAATCTCAAAAAGGTAAAAACATTCTGGGCAGTGCAAAGAAGTTGGCTAAAATCGTAAAACTTGCCCCCCCCGGTCAAATTTATGTTCTCACTCCCCGGACCCATGTCTATATGTACGGATCCAAAAACCCGACATGAACGTATTCTCAAAGTAAACTCCAAGAATAGAAGGTCCTTACATTCAAAAAATCTATATAATTAATTATCCATTGAAAATAATATCCATAAATCTTCGAATTTTTTTTACAAACTAAATAAGGAAATAAATTCTAAATTGTATACCGGCTATAATTTATCCCAAATTAGAGAACTAGAATATAACTTCTAAAAGTATCTCTACTGCCAGACCTTCTTCGTACGGACTATCGTACCTCTTTGATTCATCCTCTGTAAAAACATGCAAGGGGTGAGTTACAACTCAGTAAGTATAGAAACACCTCGCGGGAAAGATTCGGTTACATATATATAGTTTTCAGAAAACAGGCAGAATTTTAAAGAAGTATATATATTTTTAACAGAATCCTTTTGACAAAAAAGTATTTTAAAAGTATTTTAGAATTTCAAACAGATTTTACATATTTTAACAAAAACCTAACCTTTAACAGAAACAGCTTTTTTAACATAAACAGAATACACATATGATACTTTGCCCGAGGATTATAGGTTTACCGAAACAGAAACGAAAACTAGTATATGTTGGGTCAGTACAGAGTGTCGGATAATTACCTAAACGGGACAGAAACTGTTTCCAGTTAGGTCGGTACAGAATTCCGATTATTCACCAAAATAGGGACAGAAACTGATACAAGTTGGGTTGGTACAAAATTCTGGTTATTCACCAAAATGGGGATATAAACTGTTGCCAGTTGGATCGGTACAGATAACATTCCTAAGTCAACCCGCCAAGTATAAAAAAGTAACAGAAGTCTGAGATAAAAAAATCCAACTTTGTTTCGCAGTATATAGTAAATAGTACATCACTTAATATCATTATTAAATGATCCCTTTTCCCCGTGTTTTGGCGGTTAAGTGGCAGGGAAGCACGAACCTCTTTATTCTAAATATTGATGGTGCAGTTAGAGGGAACCCGGGCCTCTCGGGTGTTGGTGGAATTCTGAGGACATCGTCCGGTAGGTTTATTGGAGCTTACTCGACTTTTCTGAGTGACAATATGACCAATTCAGAGGCGGAAATTGAAGCTATGATCAAGGGCATACAACATGTCTCCTCCTTGGGTTATCACCATGTAAGTATTCAAACGAACTCCAAATTTCTATGTGATTCAATCCAAGCGGGTAAAGTGTCCTCTTGGAGACTAGATCATCCTTTTCAAGATTTACTACACATGATTGGAAACTCTACAGTGAAGCATGTTTTTCGGGAGGCAAATATGGTTGCAGATAGTCTCGCCAACGAGGCTTGTGATTCGAGAACTTCATCAATTTACTCACACTTTCATATGTTGCCATACCTCACCCGTGGTCTATGCCACCTCGATGCGGAGGGTGTTGGTAATATTAGAAAGGTGAAATCATAGGTTTATGGTGTTTTACACTTTGTTTTTGGTTTAAGTTTTGGTCATTGTAAACAGCCTGGGATTTAAATGTCCCAATCTCTGCATTTGTGCCTTACTGTTTTGCATGTAGCTTAGCCATTTATTGTTTCACCCTTGAGCATATATATAAATCTTCAAGGCTGCATTTTTCACATCTTATGCTGAATTTGGGAGGTTCGGTTTATGTCCTCCTCCCTTCCCTTGCTTTTGTCGCTTTTTTGGCGACATATTAATAAAATGGGGGTCCACCCCACCACGCTGGTGGCTTTCATTTAAAAATAAATAAATAAATAAATAAAAATAAAAAAAAATTGATCCCTTTTCCTTTTAAAACAGAGCCTGAATATACAACCAGTGCGAGTTCCAAATCATTCATAATGTGATCCGAGTTGGAAGAAAGCAAAAAAAATTAAAAAAAACCAACCAAGACATGATAGATTAAGAACCAAGACAAATCTCTAAGGTCAAAATGACGGAAGTTAATTACAATTGTACTCCCTCCATTCCTAAATATAAGACTCTTTAGACAATTTGAGAAAATTAAGGAAGTTGTCATTTTCACATAAATTTCCAATATTATCCCCCACCCTCCCTCTCTCTCACTTCTTTGTCATAAAGAAAGGAAAATGTTGAGGGTATAATTGGAATAAATTGTTGACAACTAATAAAACAACCTTAAACGACAATTAATTTGGATACCTAGATATCTCCTAAACGACAATTAATAAGGAATGGTGGGAGTATCAAATTACTTCCTAGAATGAAAAATCTTGCTAACAGTGTGCTTAGGAGATCAAGAAGAGACCAAAAGTCATGATCAAAACATCACACTTTGACTATGAAAAATCAATGACATAAATATGCATTGTTTATTCTCTATATAAAAAAAATACAATAACTTGTTCCCTTTTCCACAAGGAATAGATGGAGGGAATTAGAATAGGAAAAGAAGTCAATTTTCTATATTGAACAGAGGCTACAATGCCTTATGCATATACCCTTAATCAGAAACGTAAACTCATAATAAGTGCACCAAATATCCTTTGTTCGCCTAGAACAATTCCTCCTTTATATATATATATATATATATATATATATATATATATATATATATATATATATATATATATATATATATATATATAATTGCGGAAGGAAATCGAAGTTTTCACCTCAAGATAGGAATTCTTTCGCATATTTTTCAGCTTTTCATCAACACAACAAATTAGGAATTTTTAATTCATCTAGAGTTGAAATTCTTAACAAGTATTATTGGAATATTGAGATTTTTTTTTTCTATCTAACGGTTTAAATGTTTTTCTTTGCAAAGATAATGTCTTTTAATTAAGGTTCTTCGCAACAAGGTGCCCTTGGAGGTGACAAACTATTTCAAGAATCAATACAACAAACCATGCATCAGTTGATACAAAAATTGAATGATGTAACGGAAAGATTGAGTATCTTGAAATCAATAACAAAGCGGACAAAGGGAAAGCCGCAGCAATTGATATTCAAGATGATGAAGGGTCTCAAGAATCCAATGAACATTCCTTGAGAGACAATTTTCGGCAAAAAGTTGATAATAATCAATTTCAGCCAAGAGCAATACCAAGAATGGTGGACAATCTAGCCTTTGAACCGAGAGCCAATATTCAAAATCAAATGTACGATAATAATCTTTGTGCAATTAAGACAAAGATCTCATCTTTCCAAGGTACAAATGATCATCAACTATTTTTAGTTTGGACTCGCAAAGTTAACCATGTTTTTTATGTTCACAATTATTCGGATGAGAAAAGGGTTAAATTGGCAGCCATGAAGTTTGGAGTGTATGCATCAATTTGGTGGGATAATGAGTCCAATGAACGGAGAAGATCAAGACAAAGACAAATTGATTCATGGGATGATATGAAAGCAGTCATGACACGGAGATTTGTACCTCAAAGTTATACTCGTGATTTATACAAAAATTACAAAGATTGAGGCAATGGACAAAGACCGTTGATGAATATTACAAAGAGATGGAGATGGCGATGCTTAGATCAAATATTCATGAAGATGATGAAGCTACTTTGGCTCGATTCTTGGCCGGTCTCAATGACAAAATCCGACCTAATGTAGAACGTGTTAATCTTCATAATCTTATTTCTATGGTTTATTATGCTGAACAAATTGAACGACAGCAAAAAGAGAAAAGTTCAAGGACCAATTCGACAAATTTCCAATCTTGGAAACGGCCAAATCAGTCCCTAAACAATTCTACTACATTGCCGAGCCAAAATCAAGCAAACGGCAGTTTGGGAATTGCAAAAACAGCCACGGATACAAGTGGGGCAGCAAAGCTTTCAACTACATCAAAATCAACCGATTTGAGGGCTAGTACAACTACAACACATGATCGGGAATGTTTTAAGTGTAGAGGTAAGGGTCACTTTGCTCGGGATTGTCCAAATAAAAGCGCAACGATCATGATGGACGACAGAACGTGGGTTAGTGATGAGGAGGAAACCGAGGAGACGGTTTTGGAGGATGAAGCCGAGGGCATTAAGGAATTCCCATAGGATGATGATAATCTTCTTTTGGTAAACATGAACCTTTTACATTCTAAACCATTAGATGAATTGCATCAACAGAGAAGTAATTTATTTCATACCATGTGCAAAGTTAAGGATATAAGTTGTTTAGTTATTATTGACAATGGAAGTTGCACTAATGTTTGTTCGTTTGAGATGGTAACCGCTTTAGATTTACCGATGAAAGCACATCATATGTCATACAAGCTTTCTTGGTTAAATAATAGTGGTGATATGAAAATAGACAAACAAGTGGAGATAGATTTCAGCATTGGGACATTCAAGGACACGGTTTTATGTGATGTGGTACCTATGACCGCAAGTCACATTATTCTGGGAAGACCGTGGCAATACGATAGGTTTGCGGATCATATTGGAAGAAAGAATTTATACATGGTTTCATAGGATAACATTTGTAATAATTTACAGCCTATGACACCTATTAGAGTAAGTGAGGGTACAAAAGAAATTAGTCGAGGGTAGAGAAAAAAGAATGAAAGAGCGTGACTTGAAAAAAAACGAGTGAACCTACCCCTGAGGTAAAAATCGAGGTAAAATTTGATAAAAAGGTCGTGAGCATTGTGAGAAAAAAGGCATGCTCACAAAGAGAGAAGAAAGAATGTTTATTTATCAATTTGGGAAAGGTAGATAGGGCTTTACGAGCACACAAACCACTTGTTTTACTGATTTTTTTAGAGAAACCGAGAGGTTTTCTCTCACTAACAACTTTTCCTTTGATCTTATAACTTCTTCTCTACCTAGTCTATGTGTTGATGTTTTGCAGGAATTCAAGGATATTTTTCCTAAGGAGTTGCCGAAAGGTTTATCCCCAATCCGAGGCATAGAACATCAAATCGACTTCATTCCAGGATCAAATCTGCCAAATAGGGCAGCATATAGAGCAAATCCGGATGAGACCCGAGAAATACAAAGGCAAGTCGATTTACTTTTAGAGAAAGAGCAGGTACGTGAATCTTTAAGTCCTTGTGCTAGTCCGGTTATTTTAGTACCTAAGAAAGAGGGTACTTTTAGATTATGTACGGATTGTCGAGATATTAATAAGATAACTATTAAATATAGACATCCTATACCTCGCTTAGATGATATGCTAGATGAGTTAAGTGGTTCTTTAATCTTTTCTAAAATTGATTTAACTCAAAGCTATCACCAAATTAGAATGAAAGAAGGTGATGAATGAAAAACTGATTTTAAGACTAAATATAGATTATATGAATGGATTGTTATGCCTTTTGGTCTAAGTAATGCACCTAGTACTTTCATGAGATTAATGAAGTACATATTTCGGCAATTTTTTGGGAAATTTGTGTAGTTTATTTTGATGATATTCTTGTTTTATAGTAAAACCTTAGAAGATCATGTTGAACATCTTAAGGCTGTTTTTACTATATTAAGAGAGCAAACATTGTATGCCAAGCTTGAAAAATGCGTTTTTTGCACTAATTCTATTAACTTTCTTGGATACATTGTTATTTCAAATGGAATTAGGTTGATCCGGCTAAAATAGAGTCAATTGTGAGCTGGCCGAGGTCAACAAATGCAATACGAGTCCGATCATTCTATGGTTTAGCAAGCTTTTATAGACGATTTGTTCATGATTTTAGCTCAATTGCCGCGCCATTGAATGAAATTACGAAGAAAGATATCTCATTTTTTTTTGGATAAGCCGCAAGAAGAGAGTTTTACAAAGATTAAGAAATTACTAACTTCTTCCCCTATTTTATCTTTACCTAATTTTAATATAACTTTTGAAGTTGAATGTGATGCTTCAGGTATAGGTATTGGGGCTGTTTTGCAACAACAAGGTAAACCTTTGGCATATTTTAGTGAGAAATTAAGTGGCGCTTCGCTTAATTATCCTACATATGATAAAGAGTTATACGCTATTGTTAGAGCATTGGAAACATGGCAGCATTACTTGATTGGAAAAGAATTTGTTGTTCATACGGATCATGAATCAATCAAGTATCTTAAAGGGCAAAGTAAGTTTAACAAGAGACATGAAAAGTGGGTTTCCTTTATTGATAGCTTTCCTTATGTGATCAAATACAAGAAAGGTAAGGAAAACATTGTTGCAGATGCTTTATCAAGAAGGTACACTTTACTTTCTGTTATGCATGCTAAATTACTTGGTTTTGAACATTTAAAAGCATTGTATAAGGATGATAATGATTTTTCAAATTTGTTTTTGGCTTGTGATGTTTCGGCTCAAAAAGAATTTTACAAATTTGAAGGTTTCTTGTTTAAAGGCAATAAATTATGTGTTCCCTCTTGTTCTATTAGAGATTTAATTGTTAGAGAAGCACATAGTGGCAGATTAATGGGGCATTTTGGTGTTTTTAAAACCTTAGATATTTTACAATAACACTTTTATTGGCCTAATATGAAAAGGGATGTGAGGAAAAATTGTGAACTTTGTTTTAAGTGCAAACAGGCAAAAAGCACATCAAAAGCTCATGGATTTCTCATGCCTTTACCAATACCCTCTTCACCGTGGATTGATCTTTCAATGGATTTTATTCTAGGATTACCGACATCCAGAAGAGGTAATGATAGTATCATGGTTGTTGTTGATAGATTTTCTAAGATGGCTCACTTAATTCCTTGTTGGAAAACTAATGATGCAAGCCATGTTGCGGATCTATTCTTCAAAGAAGTCATTCGGCTGCATGGTATTCCAAAAATAATCGTAAGTGATAGGGATGTAAAGTTTCTAAGTTATTTTTGGAACACCTTATGGAGTAAGTTGGGAACTAAGTTGTTGTTTTCTACTTCAAGCCATCCCCAAACCGATGGCCAAACAGAGGTAACCAATAGAACTTTAGGGGTTCTACTTAGAGCACTCATTCAAAAGAATTTAAAAAGTTGGGAAGGATGTATACCTATTGCTGAATTTTCATATAATCGTACGTTACATTCAACTACTAATAATTCACCATTTGAAGTTGTTTACGGTTTTAACCCCCTAACCCCTTTAGATCTAATCCCTCTTCCTATTGATGAGTACTATAATATAGAAGGTGGTTTAAGGGCTGACTTTGTCCAAAGAATACATCATGAAGTTGCCGCCAACATCAAGAAGAAGAATGATCAAGTTGCACTCAAACCCAACAAAGGCCGAAAGAAAGTAATTTTTGAAGTTGGTGATTGGGTTTGGTTACACTTTAGGAAGGACAGATTTCCTAAAGAGAGGAAAACGAAGTTACATCCTCGCGGAGATGGACCTTTTCAAGTAGTTGCAAGAATTAATGATAATGCATATAAAATCAACTTGGAAGGTAAGTACGGCGTACACTCTACTTTTAATGTTGCTGATTTATCTCCTTTTGATCATGATTCAGATTATGTTGATGATGATGATGATTCGAGGTCGAATCCTTTTCAAGAGGGAGGGGATGATGCGGGACCATCCACTTATATCAAACACCCTTTATCCAACATACAAGGTCCAATGACTAGAGCAAGAGCTATGAAAGTAGATCAAGACATCTCTGCATCGATCCGAAAGTGGAAGGCTAAAGAGGAAGCTAATCTACATCTAGAAGATGATATTCAAGTTCAACTCTTAAGTCTACAAGATATTCAATTCGGCCCAAACAAGCAATGTGGCTAAA
Source organism: Vinca minor (assembly GCA_026122235.1). NCBI lineage: Eukaryota > Viridiplantae > Streptophyta > Magnoliopsida > Gentianales > Apocynaceae > Vinca > Vinca minor. Next base: position 722,688 of record JAOCZM010000015.1, read on the forward strand.
AAGGGCATTTTAGTCTTTTTCTACATTAAAGTCTATTCTAGCCTATTCTAGACTATTATAGTCTTTAATTATTTTCCGCAGTTTTATTTACTTTATTCTAGGCGTGTCTAGCAAGTATTTGCTATAATAAAGGACATGTTGTCCATAGTTGGTTATCTAGTTGTTAAGAGTCCCACATCTATTAGGACTCTTCACCTATTTAGTTAATTTTCAGCTTTGTTGGTTGTTTTAACCGCCTAGATGCAAGATAATAGGACATGTTGTCTATTATCTTGTTTAAGTGTTTTACTTGATAGCAAGTTGTTTTCCAAGAGTCTTACTTCTTCAAGGACTATTCTTGTTTTTGAGTTTCTAGCCGAAATCATATCTATTTAAGTATGATTTCGGCCAACTATGTAATTACGTTAGATATATTGATATTTTGGTTAAGGTTATTCCTTAGATACTTGTTTATGAATTTCCCTTAGAACTTCATATTCTTGAGTTACTATATCAACGAGATAGTTTCGCTCGTTGTGGTGTTTCAGCCTTCATTGATACTTAGCCTTCTTTAGAGTTGCGTTGAGTATATTCCCCTTGGAAACTGTTCGAGATAGAGAAAGATCTGCGAAATAGCCGAACCTTGACTTAAACCTCTCGGTTCCGCATCATAAACAAATCTAGAAAGCACAAGAATACAAAATGACACAACCTAATGTTCATTTTAGCAATGCCCCAAGAAATATGGAAATTCCAAATATTTCAAGTGCACTTGAATTTCAACCAACAAGAGTAAACTAGTATGCCCAAGGAAGTCACGAAAGAGATAAAAGTTAGAAAAATTAAGAAGAAATTCTTCAAATCTCGTAGCTTAAGTCAGACATGAGTAGTCTTGGTAAAACGACTATAACTTTATGTAGAAAACTCCAAATCGTGATATATTTTCTCCATTAGAAACTAGACTTCAAGATATTTACAACGATATATAACATGAATCAAGAATCTATTGGAGTCAGTACAGTTTATTCGTCAAAGTTGGACTAAAAGTTAGTTATGCATCAGCCACACACAAGGAAACGCGATCCTTGAAACTTATGAATTAGACTCCATGAACCTTTAGTATCTTGACTCACATACAGGACAGTCCATGTCACACTTTATTGTGACACCATTCACCATCGAGAGTATATGATTAAAACGGTATACATATGGCGTAAAGAAACTCGATAGAAAAGGGGTCGAAACATAATTAAGATACAATTATAACTTGTAAAGGCAGTAAAATATATCTTATCATCGTTAAAAAAATAATTAACATCGAAAATATTTAATGAATGCCATAAGGACGTAATAGTTTAAAAGTTGATATTTCAAAAATGATACTTTTTTTGTGTTTATGTGGTAAAGGAAATCAAATAATTACCGCCAATAGAATGTTAATCCATCTGTTTCTAGGAAAAGAACATAAATTAGAATCTTCAATGAATATTGAAAATCAAGAGAAAGACATAAAATGTTTGAAGAAAATTTAAATTGCCAAACAAACTCGTCACTTCTTCATATTGGAAAATAAGACAAATTGATGAGTAAGAAGAAAATAAGTTTCAACTTTATTTTGTAGTAAAGTAAATCTTAAAGAAGATATAATCCTTGGTAAAATATTAAAATGAGATATTTGGGTCATAGATAATGAGAGGTTTTCAAATGAATAGTAAAACAAATATAATCTTCTCTCTTTTTTTAAAAAATATTTTTTTTGTTAATAAGACATATAAATGACTAAAATAAATAATGTAACTATCACGTCGATTATTATAAGTTTTACGAGACCATCAATGAGCTTTCTTCTTCACATTCCTTGCAGCTTTACTACAGTTGTAGTTTCATTTGAAGCCAAATGTACGTTGCTTCCTAACGAGTTTGCCTTATGCTTAACTTTCATATGCAGAATGCGATTCTTTAGTTAGTGAACTGCATCGTGAATTATATATGCTGGATTTAGCATTTTCTCTTCTACAAGCTTGTCACGATCGGTACGACTCTTGTTTGTTCGCATTGCTTCGTTTCTCAAGTCATATAGTTACAATCCAAGGTTCCATTGAGCCTTACTATTCCATCATCTTGTTTTAATAAAAGTAATATTAATAGGTTTTTCCGTTATGTTCATAAAGTCATTTGGAATATGACCTCATCAAGTAGTTAACTATGTTTGGTGCATCCTACAAAATCCTACCTATGAATCACAATTAATCTGGTAAAGTATATAGCCAAAGATATCATACCACTAAAAACAAAAACAAAACAGTTTAGGATGGAAGTCAACTCACCAGTACTGCACAATATAATTGATAACGCTCAACTTATACTCTATCATCTTATTATTTCTATTACATCTTACAACTCGAATCAAACAATTTTTTAAGCTTACAGCTACAGTTTAACCGCTTAGACATTAATTTAAAAAATTATAAGCTTAAGTTATCAATCATTAATTAGACACTAACCAGAAAATCAAACATTAACTCTTTTATGTCACAATATTTTTCCTAACCTAAGTTAGTTCCCAGTGATTTGAACATTAGGCTTTGATACCACTAAATGTCACGCCCCAAACCTGGGTCTATTAGTTCGGATCCGAAAATCCGACATGACCGTATTCTCAAAGTAAACTCCAAGAATACAAGGTCCTTACATTCAGACAATCTATATCATAACATAATTAATTATTCATCGAAAATAATATCCATAAATCTTAGAAAATTTGTTTACAAACTAAATAAGGAAATAAATTTTGAATTGTATACCGCCTATAACTTATCCCAAATTAGAGAACTAGAATAAAACTTCTAAAAGTATCTATACTCCCAGACTTCTTCGTACGGAATATCGTACCTCTCTGATTCATCCTCTGTAAAAAAACATGCAAGGAGTGAGTTATAAATCAGTAAGTATAGCTACAAATCGGTTACATATATATACAACCAGTGCGAGTTCCAATTCATTCATAATGTGATCCGAGTTGGAGGAAAGCAAAAAAAAAAAAAAAAAAAAACAACAACAACAACCAAGCTCTCTCCATTGATACATGATAGATTAAGACAATTGTGAGGAATCAGAGAGTGCGTCATGAAGAAAACATCACACTTTGACGGAAGTTAATTACAATTGTATCAAATTACATCTTAGAATGAAAATTTTGCTAACAGTGTGCTTAGGAGATCAAGAAGAGATCAAAAGTCATGATCAAAACATCACACTTTGACTATACTCCCCAAATGAAATTCGAAGATTTCCCGAATTTTGTATCAGCAAATAATTATATAGTGGGAATCTATACTTACAATTTATATGTTCTTAAACTTTTGGAGACGATAACTCTTTACCAACAAAACCTGCGATCGGAGGTACGGGTACCGGAGTTGTCTCAACTTCTGTCTGCGCAATAGTGTAGGAGAAACAAGATTACAGAGAAAGAGAAGTGATCAACATTGTATATTTCTTCAATATTTTGCATATATTACTCAAAATCCTATAATTAAATATACCGGCCATGGAAACTCCTTATGATTAGAGGCCGCGATCACAACTGTGGGTTCCAGCTTGTAAAAGTTACGACTGAAACCTTTTTGTCGGAAACAATGAAGATATTTGTGTTTAAGAAAGGAAGAAACCCAAATTAATAAATTAGGTTCTCAATTTCGGGATGGACAGGCCAGTCGGAAGAGGAAAGATAGCGGCGACGATGACGTTGACTTCCTGCTATTGAAAAAGAAGAACCGGCACGGTGAGAGAGAGAAAGAGGGGAACCTTCTTTTTTTTCTATACGATAGCTATGGCAAAAAATCCTCTGTCACGTATGTCCTCAACCAATCACAATTTAAAATGTATATATATAATTGAAAAAAATATTTATATAGTAAATTTTGATTGGTTAGGAACAAGATCGGGAACATTAATGAGGATAAAGAATTTTCACTCATAACTATAACTTATGATTTGTTGTAAATATATTGAATAGTACTTCTAATAACACTAGAAGTTTTCAAACCCATTAAACTCTATGACTTAACCTCTGTAAATAGAGATTTTAATTCATATAATAAAGATATAATGAATCAATTTATTCTCTTTAAATCTCTCTTTTTCATCTTTCTCTTTTTTATATTATAACACGTTATCAGCACGTAACTCTACTTTTAAGAACATTTTCAAGAAGGTGTTACTAGAAGTGTATTAAAATATCATCGGAGTTGAAGAGCAAGTTGTACGGCACAACTACTGCTGCTCCATGTTCCACCTACTCTCAAGTCGACGAAAGTTCATCATTACGAATCATCACTCAGGATTATGTGGATGCAGTTTGAGGGAGACTTTAAGCATTTAAAAATTGTCTACAACATGTTATTTGAGATTTTAATTCAGAAATTCAAGGTAAATTTTCAATTTAATTATTGTATATTTACATATGATATTGTTATAGAAAAATAACATGGATCAAGTATAATTAAAAAATAACTATGTGATTGTTGACATTATCGATAAATCACGCAGTACGGATTCTCATCGAATGGGTCCTGAAGACACCATTAATATTTCAATCATAGCATATCGTTTTAATTTTCAAGCAATTCTTTAACTTTGTATGCTTCAAATTAAACCCTCATTTTATGAAAATTTTGGATTTTTTTTAAATTATTTTTTGAATGAATAGCATAATATCGGTGGTTATAATTGTCTTTCCTCCCTGTTTCAAAAACTTTAGAAAGTTATGAAACTCAATATTTAGTCATGATAGTTTAGGTATTGATTTATTTGACCATTAATACCACAAATATTTACACTAAATGAATCTTTCTAATATGCTGAATACATTCATCAATTATGTATAACATTAATATGTAAATCAATAACATTACTATATATGATAGTTAACCTATATATAATAGCTATATATTCAATTAATTGCATATAACATAATAGGCAAATTGGTCATTATTGTCCCTAAACAATTTATAACTCAGATGTAAGGTCCCAAAGCGATATTTTCTGGACATTAAAATCCTCAAACAATTTACGATTGATGTATAAGGTTCTTTTGTCAAAAAAACTGTTAATTCAAAATTTTAATCGGGTCAACCAAAATACTTTGTAGGGGCATAATTGGTATATCACAATGCTTCTTCTTTGAACATGAAAAAAATAAAAAATAAATTGGTATATCTCCCACCACCGACACCCACCCTCTCCCCTTCTTCATCTTGCTTCTTCTTCACACCCGGCGAACCGCCGCCGCCACCACCGACACCCCACCCTCTCCCCTTCTTTATCTTGCTCGTTTTCTTCTTCACAACCGGGGAACCACCACCACCAAAGATTGAGCCCACAAAGTAAACTGTCAGTGGGCTGCGTCAACAAAGCATCGAAAGCTGATAATTGGGTGGAGGCTCTAAAACAACGGTGGCGTACAGTTACTAATACTTGGCTTACCTGAGCGAAGGCGTAAGACGAAGATCGTCTGGACACTAAGACCGGCATCTCGGTCAATTCCGATGGCGGAGAAGCTTCTCAGAGCCGGCATGAATGTCGCTCGCTTCAATTTCTCACACGGATCACACGATTACCATCAGGAGACTCTCGAAAACCTCCGCGCTGCCATGGAGAACTCCGGAATCCTCTGCGCCGTCATGCTCGACACTAAGGTCCCGATCTCACTTTTCTTAATTTCACAATTGTGTAATATTGAATCTTTGGGACTGGTTTGACTTGGGATTTTTTCAAGAATTTTGATGAACTAGTAGTAGTCCTCTCCCTAGTCATCCTTATGGATTGATGACCCGCAAAAAAATCCGACCAGATTTCCATTTGTGGGACCCGCAATTTTGAACAACAATGGAAGGTACGAAGAAGAGTCAGGCGAAGCTTACGAGGACTCATTCCTCACTTCTCCGGTCATCTCCGACCATTCGATCTTCGATTCACAGTTTATCTTCAGTGAATGAGATCGTATCTGCTAATGATGAAGAAGAGTTCTTCCAAGACATTGAAGAACAGAAGCCTCACTCTAAATCGGGGTCTTTCTTTCTTTTCCCCCAAATATAGAAAAATTGGTTGTTAGCTTGGATTTGGTATGTCAATTTTGGAGTTTGGTGATAGGTAGTGAAATAGGTCGCGGTGGTGCGGGTTGGAGGAGGAAGGGGGTGGGGGTGGTGGTGGTGCGGGGTGGGGGGAAGGGGTTTGCGTAGGGTGTAGGTGATTAGATAGGTGGGGTGGTTCCAAGGAAAGTCAATCAAAAAATAATAAATTTGCATGTGCCTTTTTGACAAATAGAAGAGTGACACGGAGATGGGGGAAGGTAGAATTGTGGTTTGCATAAAAGAAGAATAAAGAAGATTGCGGTGTGAGCGAAGCACGGGCATCAGCGGTTGCGGGGGAGAGCTGTGAAAGAGTGTCACACCCTGTCTTCGGAATGATGACATGTCAGTGTCTCATTGGTAGATGAGACACCAAAGCCCACGGAACAGAGTTATAATAAAAGAAAAAAATACATAACCACGTAAGAAAAAAGTCTCGGGTATTACATTTTCCCCCCTTGCAGAAGTTTCGTCCTCGAAACTTTACTCACCCGGGGTGTCAAACAAGTGGGGTATTTCTGACGAGCCTCTTCTTCCAATTCCCAAATTTCTTCCCTTTTTGTATGATTTGACCACCGTATCTTCACATACGGAATCTGCGCCGCCTCAAAACATGATCCTTTCTGTCCACAATTCGAACCGGTACCTCAACATATGACAAGTCTTCTCTAACCTCCAACGGTTCAGCTTCCAACACGTGACTTGGATCAGGGACATACCGCCTCAACTATGACACGTGGAATACGTTGTGTACCCATGACAGTGTTGGCGGCAATGCCAAACGGTAAGCCAAGTCATCAACCTTTCTCTAGCACCTCATAAGGACCAATGAACCTTGGGCTTAGCTTTCCGCTCTTCCCGAATCTCATGACACCTCTCGTTGGCGAAACTTGAAGATACACTTTGTCGCCTACTTCAAACTCTAACGGTCTTCACTTGCTATCAACCCAACTTTTATGCCGGTCTTGAGCTGCCTTGATACGTTCTCAAATTAGTGGTACATTTTCCACTGTAATCTGTACCAACTCCACTTCTGTTACCATCTTCTCCCCAATGTAGTCCCGACAAACTGGTGACCCACACTTCCTTCCATACAACGCTTCATACGGTGTCATTCTAACGCTTGATTGGTAAATATTGTTGTAGGCGAACTCCACCAAAGTTAAGTGATCCACCCAACTACCTTTGAAGTCCAAAACATAGGCTCTCAACATGTCTTCTAAGGTCTAAATTGTCCTCTCGAACTGCCCATCGGTTTGAGGATGATAAACAGCACTTAAGGACAATTTCGTCCCCATGGCCTCACTGAAGCTCTTCCAAAACTGTGACACGAACCGGTTGTCCCGATCTGATTCCATGCTAACTGGCACCCCGTGAAGACGAACAATCTCATCCATATAGAGTTAAATGAGTGTGTGATGTCATCTTCATAAGCAAAAACTGAGCCTATTTTGTGAGTCGATCCACTATCACCCATATAGTTTCTTTACCGGTCTTGTCCTTAGGCAATCCAACGACAAAGTCCATCTTGATGTTCTCCCACTTCCATACGGGAATCTCTAAAGGCTTAAGCAACTCGGCTGGTCGTTGATGCTCTTCCTTCACTTGTTGATATACGAGACACCTGGCCACAAACTCGGTTATGACCCACTTCATACCTCTCCACCAAAAGTTGTCTTTCAACCCCTTATACATCTTCGAAGTATCCGGATGCACCGACAATCTAGAACAATGAGCTTCTTGTAGAATTTCTGATTTCAGCCCCGAATCTGAAGGTACGCAATATCTGCCTCAAAACCGAAGACTTTCATCTTCATGAATCTGAAACTCTGATTCTGCCCCAGACTGCACCAAATCTCGTTCCTTACCCAAATCTGAATCTTGCAACTTTGCTTCCTTCACTCTCTCCAAGATGGTTGGTTGAGCTACCAAAGTTGCCAAAGTGTCTCTCGTAGACTCAACAACCTCAATCTCAATCTTCTCAAACTCGGTTATTAACTCCCGTTGATCGGTGATTAACGCTGCTAGTTGCCCCGAATTTTTCCTACTCAAAGCATCTGCCACACGATTAGCCTTACCGGGTGGTAACTAATCGTAAGATCATAATCTTCGAACAGTTCTAACCAACGCCTCTATCTAATGTTAAGTTCCTTTTGTGTGAAAAGGTACTTAAGACTTTGATGGTCAGTGAAAACCTCACACGGTTCTCCATACAAGTAGTGCCTCCACAACTTCAAGGCAAACACGACCGCTGCCAACTCCAAGTCGTGTGTAGGATAGTTCTTCTCGTAATGCTTAAGTTGTCTAGAAGCATAAGCTATACCTTACCATTCTGCATCAACACACACCCTAAACCGATTCCCAAGGCATCACTATAGATGGTGAAACCCCCGGATTCCTATGGTAATGCTAACACCGATGTTGTAGTCAACTTCTCCTTCAACACCTTGAAACTGTTTTCATACTCCGACCACCATTCAAACTTAACCCACTTTTTTGTTAGTCGAGTTAATGGAGCTGCGATGCGAGAGAAGTGTTAGTAGTGCCCTAGGACCATTAGCACATGTTGTGCATTTTGTTATCTTTTGAGCATGTAATTGAATAGTTAATTTTGCTTTTGATTATCAAATGTGTGATTTGATAGTAAAACTCATTAGCTTATGTAATTACTATTCTAGAAGTCCCTAGTTTTATGTAATGCTTAATTACTATGAAATAAAACTAGTATGATTGTTGATTGATGATCTTGTTTTACTGATCATGTGTAATGGATACAAATCACATCATAGATGCAATATATAGGGATACATTGTATTGGACGTGATCCGCCAAAGAAGTAATACTTCATGGTCTTAAGTCATAAGTATTACTTCCTCAATACTATTTTAGAATCCTTATACCTTATGTCTTCATTGATTCTAGTATGAATGGAGCCACGTTTTGACTTTCGATCGGACGTTACTTGTAACGAGTAATCAATCGATCGATGATCGGGACGTAGTGTCCTATCATAGCTTGAATGTGAGAGACATTGTAAGGAATTTGTCCCTCTCTTATTAGAGAGAGATATCCATGGGGCCCCTCGATAGGGAAAGATCTGTTTAAATGCATGGCCGTACTCAAATGTATTTGATAAAGTGGTTATCAAATGCTATTTGTCGAAACAGATCTAACTGGAGATCGAGCATAAATACAATTAAGCTTAATAAGGGTGACGACCACCATGCCTTATGCTTAATTAGGATATCGCGAGACAAAGGGATTAAATAGTAGATTGATATTAGGTTCCGTTGTATATTCATTCACTTTGGGTAGTCACGATGTCCCGCTAGGGACCGCTTGTGATTTATGAACTCACACTACTACTAAGTGTGTTTTCATTGCCATTGTGATATGAACCTACGAGGGTCACACGCATAGACGAGCTAACGAGCTTCATGTCAGATTCAATGAATCTAGAATGTGTCTAGGTTCATTGTATCGACATTCACTTTTCGAAAAATAATAAAGTGTTTATTATTCGAATTAGAGATATGGGCAATTTCGGTATTTTACCTATAGTCTGGGATTACGTGGGAGTTATTATTCGATAAGGACTCCCAGCTACCCAGTGAAAGTCTAGGGAACGTGGGATTACGAGACTCCCACTGCCGAGAGAAGTTGAGTAGAGGTGGGAGTTGTTCTAGTAACAAACTCTCACACTCTATATAACATATCTTAGCCGAAACCTAGAAGGTTAATGCTTCAGCCGCAATTAAACAAGAAAACCGAAATCAGATTTCGATATTCTCAGCCTCTCCCTTTTCTCTCTAATTCCCGAAAATCAGAAAAGACGAAGAGCTAGCAATCGCTGCCCGTATCGTCGCGTGGATACCGGTAGAGGGACTTTCCGCAAAAGGAGATCAATCGGTAGCAGCATCCGATCCAAGAAACTTCATCCTCCATTCAAGAAGTAGCTTCTTGAATCCAAAAACGTAAGTTTTTTCTTGCTGTTTTCGAATTGTTTCATATGAGCGGATCCTTCAGGGGAGGATCCATTGGTGTTTGGAACGAGTTTCCGCCCATGAATCCTTTCAAGAAGTCTTGAACAAATTTCCGATAATACACGGCTAACCCCAGAAAACTCCTAACTCCTCCACATTCTTCGGTGTAGGCCAATGCACGATTACCTTTATCTTGTTCGGGTCAACATAAACTCCCTCATCTGTAACAACATGCCCCAAAAATGCGATGCTTCTCAACCAGAACTCACACTTACTGAACTTGGCATATAATTTATCCTTCCTCAAAATCTCCAAAACTAACCTCAAATGCTCCTCCGCGGGTGCGTTAGTCATTCCAAAAGGCATCACAAGGAACTCATAGTGCCCGTAGGGGGTTCTAAAGGCACTTTTCGGGATGTCTTCGGGTTTAATTCTCAACTGATGATAACCCGACCTCAAGTCAATCTTGGAGAACACCTTCGCCCCCTTCAACTAGTCAAACAAGTCATCGATACGTGGTAAAGGGTATCGAATCTGATTGTAATCTTGTTCAACTCCCGGCCGTCGATACACATCTGCATACTACCGTCCTTCTTCTCCAGAAACAAAACAGGAGCTCTCCAAGGTGAGACACTCGATCTTATGAATTTCTTATCAAGAAGTTATTGTAGTTGAGACTACAACTCCGTTGGTGCCATTCGATACGGGTCCTTAGAGATTGGCTCCGCACCGGCTTGCAACAATATCTCAAAATTGATTTCCCGGGCTGGTGGAATTGCAGGGATTTATGGGAAGAAACTCATTCTAAACACCCATGAGTCCTCCCCTGAAGGATCCGCTCATACAAAAATGAATCGAATAAAGCCGAAAAGACTTACGTTTTTTGATAAACGATTCTGGTTTTCTTGGTGAAAGATTCTGATTTTCGGCTCTCAACAGCAACCACCTTGAGTCCTCCCTTTGCTGAATTACTCCCTACCGGTATCCACTCGACGAAACAAGCAGCGAGTGCTAGCTCTTCGATTTTTCTGGGTTACGAATTGTCTAGAGAGAAAAGGAGGCCGAAATCAAGAAATCAGATTTCTAGGTTATGGTATTATTGCGGCTCAAGCATTAGTCTCAAAGGTTTCGGCCAAGAGAGGTTTATATATGGAGTGGGAGTTTGTTCCAAGGAGAACTCCCACGTACTATCCACCTCTTTTGGCAGTGGGAGTCTATAGCTCCCACGCCCTCTAGACTTCTGCTGGTAGTGGGAGTCTTTATCGGATAATAACTCCCACGTAATCCCAGCTATACCGAAAATGCCCCTTATCTCTAATTCGAATAATAACGTTTTATTATTCTGAGAAAAATAAATGTCAGATACAATGAACCTAGACGCATTCTAGATTCATTGAATCTGGACATGACGCTCGTTAGCTCGTCTATGCGTGTGACCCTGTAGGTTCATATCACAATGGCAATGAAAACATACTTAGTAGTAGTATGTGTTCATAAATCACAAGTGGTCTCTAGCAGGACATTGTCACTACCCAAAGTGAATTAATTTACGGTGGAACCTATATCAATCCACTATTTAATCCCTTTGTCTCGCGATATCCTAATTAAGCATAAGGCATGGTAGTCATCACCCTTATTAAGCTTAATTGTATTTATGCTCGATATCCGGGTAAACTGTTCCAACAAATAGTATTGATTACTCGATTAAAAGTAACGTCCGACTGAGTCAAAACGTGGCTCCATTCATGCTAGAATCAATGGAGACATAAGGTCTAAGGATTCTAAAATAGTATTGAGGAAGTAATACTTATGACTAAGGACCATAAAGTATTACTTCTCTAACGGATCACGTCTGATACAATATATCTCAATACATTGCATCTATGATATGATTTGTATTCATTACACATGATTAGTAAAACATAATCATCAATCAAACATCATACTAGTTTTATTTCATTGTAAATAAGCTTACATAAAACTAGGGACAACTAGAATAGTAATTATATAAACTAATGAGTTTTACTATCAAATCACGCATTTGATGTTCATAAGCAAAATTAGCTATTCAATTACATGCTCAAAAGATATAAAACGTACAACATATGCTAATGGTCCTAGGGCACTACTAGCAATCTCCCACTTGACCTAGGTCCAACCATACATGATCCTCAACCCCATTGACCTAGTATGACTCACATGTTTAGGGCTGCGGGAGTGGCTTGGTCAATGGATCGGCAATGTTGTCGTCTGTATGGACTTTGCAAATTTTAACGTCTCCTCTATCGATGATCTCTCTAATCAGATGGAAACGCCTGAGAATGTTTTTGGATCGTTGGTGAGATCTAGGTTCCTTAGCTTGTGAAATGGCACCAGTCCTATCACAATAAAGGTCCACTGGGTTCACAATGCTAGGGACGACACCTAATTCATCAACAAACTTCCTGATCCAAACAGCTTCTTTAGCTGCTTCAGAGGCAGCTAGATACTCAGCTTCTGTTGTAGAGTCGGCCACGGTTTCCTTCTTTGAGCTCTTCCAGCTCACAGCACCTCCATTCAAACAAAACACAAAACCATATTGCGATATAAAGTCATCTACGTCGGCCTGAAAGCTTGCGTCTGTGTAACCATTTACAACCAGACTTCATTCCTGACCTCCGTAAACTAAGAACATGTCTTTAATCCTTCTCAAGTACTTAAGAATGCTCTTGACTGCAGTCCAATGTGACTCTCCAAGGTCAAATTGATATATGCTAGTCATACTTAAAGCGAAAGAGACATCCGGGAGAGTGCATATCATGGCATACATAATAGACCCAATGCCTGAAGCATATAGGATCTTACTCATGCGCTCTTGGTCCTCCTTTGTGGAAGGGCCTTGAGTTCTGCTGAGTTTAATGCCATGTGACATGGGCAAGAATCCCATTTTGGAGTCTTACAAACTGAACTATTTCAGTACCTTGTCAATGTATCCACTCTGGCTTAGGCTAATCATTTTGTTAGATCTATATCTATAGATTCTTATACCCAAAATGTATGTAGCCTCGCCTAAGTCTTTCATGAAAAAGCACTTCCCCAACCAAGCTTTTACGCTTCGTAATTTGGGGATGTCATTTCCAATCAGTAAGATGTCGTCCACATAAAGCACAAGGAACACTATTGCATTATTCGTTACTTTCTTATAAACACAAGGCTCGTCTTCGTTTTTGATTAAACCAAATTCATTAATACGTTCATCAAAGCGACGATTCCAGCTTCGAGATGCTTGCTTCAATCCATAAATGGACCTTTGAAGCTTACACACTTTGCTAGGATTCGATGGATCAACAAACCCCTCAGGTTGTGTCATATACACATCCTCGAGAAGGTTTCCATTAAGAAACACAGTCTTAACGTCCATTTGCCATATCTCGTAGTCATAATATGCGGCTATGGCAAGTAAAATCCTAATAGACTTTATCATAACGACAGGAGAAAAGGTTTCATCATAGTCAATTCCATGAACTTGTCTATAACCTTTAACTACTAGTCGAGATTTAAAAGTGTGTACAATACCATCCATGTCGGTTTTCTTTTTGAAACACCATTTGCTATCAATGACCTTACACCCTTCGGGTGGGTCTACCAAAGTCCATACTTGGTTATCGTACATGGATTGTATCTCAAACTTCATAGTTTCTAGCCACTTATCTGACTCAGAACTATGAATTGCCTCTTTGTAGCTAGTGGGTTCATCTTGATCAATCAGTTCAATATGATGATCATCAGTCACGAGAAATCCATATCTCTCAAGCTGTTGATGTACCCGACTTAACCTCTTTGGGCCGTGTGGCAAAGATTAAAGCTCAGTATCAGCACATGAGCTTGCTTGAAGTTCCATAGTTGGTTCAGATGTTGTTTGGGGATCTTGAATTTCCTCAAGATGGATCTTACTCCCACTATCCTCTTTGGAAATAAATTCCATTTCAAGGAATAAACCATTTCGAGCAACAAACACTTTGTTCTCTGATGGAAGATAGAAGTAATATCCTTTAGTTTCTTTAGGATATCCCACAAACAAACACTTGTCAGATTTAGGGGCGAGTTTATCAGATAATAAGCGTTTTACATACACCTCGCATCCCAAATTTTGAGAAATGACAAACTAGGTCGTTTCCCAGTCCATATCTCATATGGAGTTTTCTGAACTGCTTTAGAAGGAACTCTATTCAATATAAATGCAGCAGTTTCTAGGGCGTAGCCCCAAAAGGAAATTGGAAGACTTGTTTGACTCATCATAGATCGAACCATATCTAGTAAGGTGCGATTCCTCCGTTCTGATACACCATTCCATTGTGGTGTGCCAGGAGGAGTTAATTGTGAAACAATTCCACAACCCCTAAGATGTTCGTCAAACTCTTGGTTAAGGTATTCGCCACCTCGATCTGATCGAAGTATCTTAATACTTTTACCAAGTTCATTTTGTACTTCATTTTGAAATTCTCTGAATCTTCCAAAAGATTCAGATTTATGTTTCATTAGATAGACGTAGTCATATCTACTGAAATCATCTGTGAATGTGATGAAGTACTGAAAATCTCCTCTAGCACTTGTGTTTATTGGTCCACATACATCTGTATGTATGAGGCCCAACAAATTAGAAGCTCTCTCACTTTGTCCAGTAAATGGAGCTTTAGTCATTTTGCCTAACAAGCAAGAATCACATGTCTCATAAAACTCTAAGTCAAATGATGTCAAAATTCCATCTTGATGGAGTTTTGATATGCGTTTCTCATTTATGTGGCCCAAACGACAGTGCCAAAAGTAGGTTTGGTTTAAGTCATTGGATTTAAACCTCTTAGTATTAATGTTATAGATGGGCCTTTTAATGGATTCATCGAGGTTAATAACATAAAGCCCATTCATCAAAGAGGCATCTCCATAGAAGATACGATCTTTATGAATGGTGCAAATTTTTTTCAGAATATTTAATTCAAAACCTTCAATATCCAAACAAGAAATTGAAATAATATTCCTACTCAAAGTTGGAACATAAAGACAATTATTCAGTTCTATAATAAGGCCACTTGGCAAAACTAAATTAAATGTCCCGGTAGCTACAGCAACAACTCTTGCTCCGTTCGCTACTCTCAGGTCCACTTCTCCTTTTGCCAATGATCTACTCCTTTTGAACCCCTGCACATTTGCACAAATGTGAGATCCACAACCGGTATATAATACCCATGAAGTAGGAGCATACATTTTAATTTCAATAACATAAATACCTAGAGAGACAGTCAAACTGGCTTTCCCCTTTTTCTTCTCTTCCAAATAGAGCTTGCAGTTCCGTTTCCAATGACTTGTTCATTGCAATGGAAGCAAACTCCTTCCTTTGGTGCCTTGGCCTTGGGTTTGGGCTTGTTATTGCCTTTGCCCTTCTTGGCCATGGGCTTTCCCTTTCCTTTCTTTTTGAAATTCCCTTTTTGAACCATTAAGACTTCAGGAGTCTTCTTGATGTTCAGTTCAGCCTGCTTGAGCATCCCGTGTATCTCATGTACGGACTTCTCCATGCCATGCATGTTGAAGTTCATGACAAACTGGTCATACTCCGGTGGGAGTGAGCCCAAGATCATATATGTGACCATGTCAGAACCTACGGGAGCCCCAAGTTTCTCAAGTTGGTCAAGATAACCCTTCATCTTAAGAACATGTGCACTTACGGAGGTGTCAGTGGCCATCTTGCAACTATTCAACGCCTTAGTGGTGAGGAATTTTTCATGACGGGCTTGCTCTTGGAACATTTCCTTGAGCTGGCCCGTCATCTGGAAAGCCTCAACCTGTTCAAACTGTTTTTGAAGATCAGTGCTCATTGTGACTAACATGAGACAAGTCACATCGTTAGAGTCATCAGAGTGCTTTTTCCAAGCATCTCTCTCAGCTCTGGGGGCGTTGTTTGCAGGCTGTTCAGGAATATCCGTATCAAGAACGTATAGATTTCTTTCCTGCTTAAGGACAATCCTTAAGTTGCGGGCTCAATCAAGGAAATTGGTCCCACTTAGTTTTTCCTTCTCAAGGACGGATCGCAGTGAATTGTGTGATGTATTGGTTGCCATTATCTACATTAAATTATTTGCAAAGTTATTAGTTTTTTAGCAAAAACCTTTCCACAATTTCAACACTTGATAAATGGTGGAAAATAACATTTTACGATAGTTATAAGTTAGCTTTTGGCTTATCCCCATAATTAAAGCAAAATCAACCTATGGGAATGACGTCTATATGTCGCAGCTATTTCCCATTTTGTGCCCTAGGCTCAAAAATATTTTGGTAGCCTAGTTAAGTCGAACCATGTCTAAGCATATGGAAATAACTATTTTCCCATCTCTTTTTGCTTAGATAACCACTTATCTGTTGCTTTGGCAAGCAGACTAAATGATGATCCAAGCTCAAGGAGAGCTTAGGATATGGTAGGCATTTTAAGACTTAATTAAAATGATTTAATGTGAATAAATTGTTAAACCCCATAAGACAATAAATAAAAACATCTCATGCGATATATAAAGCATAAGGTAAACGTGAGATAGCATGGCCTAATCCTATGATGACTCCCACGAGCCTTGTGTGAGCCAAGGGTCAATCTAAGTCAATATCCATCTCATAGATAAAGTCTTCGATCCAGCATCATCCAGTCTTGTTGCATAATTACATGGGCATACCCAGCCTTCAATGTAAAGCAGTAAAACTAATCTAAGAAAGCAAATACAATTTTACAACATTGGAAAAATGACTCGCAGGTCGTATTATAAAATTACAACCCAATTGAATGTAAAACAAGTGAGGGTATAGTAGGCCATGCTATTCACCATGCTAAAACTCACATAAAGCATAATGAAATAAAACGAGTACATAAACAAAGTCTTAGGTCAGCGGAACGACAAGCGTCAACGTAAAGGCGGGCACTACGAGTTTATGCGGTTTGTTAATCGGATTAACGATAGAAACATAAACAATTGCAATTTATGCATGTAATCGAATTACTGGAAGAATGATAAACAGTTTATGCATATAATCGAATTAATAACATACATAACAGTTTATGCATATCAGAATCACAGA
Organism: Vinca minor; assembly: GCA_026122235.1. Taxonomy (NCBI): domain Eukaryota; kingdom Viridiplantae; phylum Streptophyta; class Magnoliopsida; order Gentianales; family Apocynaceae; genus Vinca; species Vinca minor. Next base: position 739,876 of record JAOCZM010000015.1, read on the forward strand.
AACTTATAAAATCAGCCAAAGAAACAATCTTTTTTTCTGTTTTTACACATACACATACCAAATCGAAATTGATGTGTTATGATGTGATTAACAATATCGAATTTGAATTGCATGAGCAAGGCTCTGATACCACTGCAGGGATTCACGGGCAGAAACTCGTTCTAAACACCCATGAGTCCTCCCCTGAAGGATCCGCTCATACAAAAACGAATCGAATAAAACTGAAAAGACTTACGTTTCTTGATAAACAATTCTGGTTTTCTTGGTGAAAGATTCTGGTTTTCGGCTCTCATCAGCAACCACCAAGAGTCCTCCCTTGCGGAATTACTCCCTACCGGTATCCACGCGACGAAACAAGCAGCGAGTGCTAGCTCTTCGGTTTTTCTGGGTTACGAATTGTCTAGAGAGAAAAGGAGGTCGAAATCAAGAAATCAGATTTCTAGGTTATGGTATTATTGCGGCTCAAGCATTAGTCTCAAGGGTTTCGGCCAAGAGAGGTTTATATATGGAGTGGGTGTTTGTTCCAAGGAGAACTCCCACGTACTATCCACCTCTTTTGGCAGTGGGAGTCTATAACTCCCACGCCCTCTAGACTTCTGCTGGTAGTGGGAGTCTTTATCGGATAATAACTCCCACGTAATCCCAGCTATACCGAAAATGCCCCTTATCTCTATTTCGAATAATAACGCTTTATTATTCTCAGAAAAATAAATGTCAAATACAATGAACCTAGACGCATTGTAGACTCATTGAATATGGACATGAAGCTCGTTAGCTAGTCTATGCGTGTGACCCTATAGGTTCATATCACAATGGCAATGAAAACATACTTTGTAGTAGTATGTGTTCATAAATCACAAGTGGTCCCTAGCAGGACATTGTGACTACCCAAAGTGAATGAATTTACGGTGGAACCTAATATCAATCTACTATTTAATCCCTTTGTCTCGCGATATCCTAATTAAGCACAAGGCATGGTAGTCGTCACCCTTATTAAGCTTAATTGTATTTATGCTCGATCTCCGGGTAAACTGTTCCAACAAATAGTATTGATTACTCGATTAAAAGTAACGTCCGACTGAGTCAAAACGTGGCTCCATTCATGCTAGAATCAATGGAGACACAAGGTCTAAGGATTCTAAAATAGTATTGAGGAAGTAATACTTATGACTAAGGACCATGAAGTATTACTTCTTTAACGGATCACGTCCGATACAATAAATCTCAATACATTGCATCTATGATATGATTTGTATTTATTACACATGATTAGTAAAACATAATCATCAATCAAACATCATACTAGTTTTATTTCATTGTAAAGAAGCTTACATAAAACTAGGGACAACTAGATTAGTAATTATATAAACTAATGAGTTTTACTATCAAATCACGCATTTGATGTTCATAAGCAAAATTAGCTATTCAATTACATGCTCAAAAGATATAAAACGTACAACATATGCTAATGGTCCTAGGGCACTACTAACAGGAATACCCGAAAAATTGTCGGGAAACACATCCTCGATCTCCTTCACAACAGGAACGTCCTCAAGCCGGACTTCCTTCTCATCCTTCGTCATTACATAAACCAATAAAGCTTCGCAGCCCTTCTTAATATACTTTCTCGCTTTCATCGCCGAGATAATAGGCATACTTCTCCACTTTTTTTCTTCATTGACCCCCTGAAACTCAAACACCTCTTATTCCCCCGTCACAAACTGAATATTCCTCTCTCGGCAATAGACCAAAGCATGATGATTGTATAACCAATCCATACCCAATATGACGTCAAAGTCGACCATTTGAAACTGAATAAGGTCTGCCCAAGTATTCTATAGTCTATCTCTACCTAGCACCCCTCATGAACCAAATTAGACTCTAATACTTTTCCACTAGGCACCACAACTCTATAGGTATCTAAAATACTAACATGAGATGACTTAAGTGTTTTAGCAAGCATACGAGATACACATGAGTGGGTGGCTCCACAATCAAAGAGCACATAAGTAGGCAATGATTTGATGAGTAGCGTACATGTTACCACATCCGAAGCATCACCATCTTCATGTTGAGTCAAAGCAAAGACTCGTTCATTCGGCTTAGCCCCAGTGCCTCCAGCCTTAGGTGCTGCCCCAAAAGGTTGGCCAGTCACTTGTAACGAAGCTGGAGATTCACTGACCCAGTGACCCAACTTGCCACATCGAAAACATGCCTTTGAAGACCATCTACAAACCCCCGTATGTTTCCTACCACATAGTGAACACACTGGTATCGCATCAAAATTCACCGGTGCCCTTGGAGTTCCTCCAATTCTTGCAGCACTAGCACCTGTCCGAACTCCAGGCCTGAAGGTGTTGGTTAGTCTCGAGGTGGGAGCGAACTTCTTCCTCGCAGCCATATTGGCACAAAACATTAGGACGAGAGCCTTGAGACATAGAGAAAAAATGCCTCATCCTATCAACCTCTGCTAATTTAAACATCTCTTCCACATATAGACTTCGTTGGAATGCGTCCATGAATGTAGTAGGACGGTATCCAAATAATTTTCCCCTTATGCGAGGCAATAACCCCCGCACAAATCTTTGAGTTCGCATCTCATCATCCTGCACCATCGCCACAGCGTACTTGCCCAACCTATTCAACTTATTGGCATAAACAGTAACCGACATCCATTCGGTCTGCCTTAAGTCAAAGAACTCATTCTGACGGGCTATCTTGAAGGTCTTAGGAAAATATTGGTCCAAAAATGCTTTCCTAAACCCAGTCCAGGTAATAGGCCCCGCTTGAGCGTACACGGGTCCTACACCCTTCCACCATTCTGATGCCCTAGCTATGAGAAAAGGCTCAACCACATCGGCCTTCATGTTTTCCGGTAGCCTCATGATACGGAAGTGTTGTTCAACCTCTTCCAACCACTTCTCCGCCTCATCCGGTCCCATCTTCCCATCAAAAGAACCACCCATACGCATATTCTTCATGCGTTCACAGTAAACACCCGGATCCGCTTCAACCTTTTGTCCTCTCGGAGCTCCAGTTCCCTGATTCTGTTGTTGCGGCTGTTGTTGTTGCTGCTGCTAAACTTGGAACATGTGGGCTAACATCACAAAGGAAGCCCCTACATCAGGTGTTACCCCTGCGTTGGCTTGTGGGGGTGCTTGTGGTACATTATACTGCGGTGGTGCATTGTAGTATTGTGGATGAGGGTTGTATTGTGGTGGCTGTGGGTACTGGGGTGGTTGATATTATTGATGAGGTGGTGGTGGTGGTAGCATGTTCTGTTGGACATTTGGTTAGGGAATATTTTTTGGTGTTTGAAAGTGTTGTTATTGTTGTGGAGGTGGAGGTGGAGGATTATATGGTGGTGGTGGAGGTGGAGGTGTCACAAACCCAGCAACATTTTCCTGTTGTTGTGGTGGAACCTCATTCGGTTTCTCATGGCTAGTAGACCCAACAAACTGTCTTCTTTCCCTTCTTGGCCCCCCGACGGGCATATGTAGCAATTGGTAAATCGAAATCATCACCACTGTCGTGATTCGGATCTATCTTCAACCCCCCACAAGTAATATAACAATATAATGATTAAATAAAGTGGTAACAAATAACAATTATACATGAGAAACATATAACAAGTAGAACATGTGATACATGTAGTAGGTAAAACATGTGAAACGGGTAGCATGGTATAAGAATCACGTATATGTCTACATATAAGGTAACATAACACAACAATAGGATATAAAGCATTAATTAAGTAAATACATCATAGTCCATGGTCTCTACCCATCACACACCTCACATTATGTGTCTTGTTATCCTATGTTCATTACACCTTTTTAACCCTAAGGTTCGACCTGCTCTGATACCACTTATGTCACACCCCGTCTCCGGAATGATGACATGGTAGGGTCTCATTGGTAAGATCCACATAATACCTGTACAATATAACAAGTAATGCAAATAGACACGAAATAGTTTTCCCATTCCCAACACGTCCTCAAGGTGAAAACAAGTCACAGCACGCTATTCAATGCAAAAGTACTGAAAATACACTCTAGAAACACTATATAGTATACATGAATCACGGTGCACAAATCACGACACGAAAAGAAGTTAAAAACAATTCAGCACAAGGCGCGAACGAATGCCACAGACGAACCAATCGTCTACAGAAATGGTGCCAAAAGTCTAGACGAACCAATCGTCCGCAACTGGTCGGCCACAGCTACCCGCGGACGAAAGGTATCGCCCGCAGGTGCGTCTGCGGTATCATCCGCAAGAAGTCAGCTGATGAAGAACCGAATGGTACAAGGTACCAAAGAGTTCAACTTTTAGTTGAGCCCGATCTTTATCTAATTCTCGAACTAGTTCCTAGGGAATATAATCAACGCAACGCTAAGGAAGGCTAATTATCGATGGAGGTTGAAACACCACAACAAGAGAAACTAAACTTGTTGATACAGTAACTCAAAGATGAATGAATTCTTAAAAGAAGTTCATACACGAGAAGCTAAGGAATAACCTTACCAAAATATCAATATATCTAACGTAAATAATATGTAGGCCAAAGCATCTCTTAAATAGAGAGTTTTTGGTTCCTAACAACAATAGGAAGAAGAATCCTTGAAAAAGTAGGACTCTTGGAAACAACTTGCTATCAAGTAAACTACTTAAACAAGATAATGGACCACATGTCCTTTATTATAGAAACTACTTTCTATACACACTTAAATACTCTAAATAAAGTAAATAATATAGCTGGAAAACAATTAAAGTCTAGCATAGACTTTAATTGTACCAAAAGACTAAAATTCGTCCCTAATTCTGGACAGATTGTTGGATCCGGTTGCGTACAGATTTTGGACTCCAAGATGGCAGAATCTGATCTTGTGGTCTTCATAACAATTGTAGATATGTCTCTTATATTTAATATGCAACTGGAATCAGGTCCATTGGATACATATATCGAAATTTATGACCATTCTACCAAACTGTCACAAAGCTGTCCATCAACTTAAAAGATTACTAAAATGCCCTTATTAGCCTCTTTGCTTGATAGGGCCTAATTGTACACTTGTGAACCTTGAGAGGCTGCCTTGTACTTTATATTCTATGTGTAACTTAGCATCCTCTTTGTACTTTAAAATACAAACCAATGATGTAGTTATTCGATTCATGTTCCTCGTTCTAAGCATCATCATTGGTCTATGTATGTGATTCCTTGAATTGGGGAACCTCGAGGTTGGTACCATATCATCATCAGCTCCCAGTAGTTGTGCGGACGAACGTCCGTAGGCTGCAGAAACCTATTTTTCATGTACAAATTTGTACATGAAATCCTCATTTCTGCACAAACTTCTCCCAAACCCATAAAATGACATTTTGACACCAAAACCAAGTAAGAAATAAGACCAAAACAAGAATAAGCAGGCAACAAATTAGACGATTAACCATCCTCTTCACATCACACATGACACTTCGGAATGTGCTACGAGGACCATGCTCTACTAGTATGACACAACGGAAGTACACACTTTGTGACATTACGAGAAATGGTTAACGCTAATGCACACACACACACTTCCCACCTTACGAGCTCAAGTACCTATTGAAGACATAAACGACAATAATTGTAACGGCCTTAACATTGGCTAAGTTAGGAAGGCTCGAGTATTTCAAGCACATGGTTTAATCTTTAATGATCCATCCTACATTGTATCCTCGCCCATCACCATGGACTCAAACAATACTGTTACAGTCCCAATGATAACCTCATCAGGTTAAGGCCCACAAGACCCTCAGAATCCGCAACGCCCACACAGGATCCCTCAGAATCTGCGTATTGGCATGACCCTCAGAATCTGCCACACTCACGCCGGATTCCTCGGCCACCGCTCAAATCCACCTAGCAGGACCCAGTAATCCGCAAGCAGCGCAGGAACCTCGGCATCCTCCTAAGTAGTTTAATATCGCAGAACCCAGTAATCCGCAAACAGCGCAGGAACCTCGGCATCCGCCACAAACACGAGATCTCACGGGATCTATCAGATCGTGTTTAACAATATACCACGAATGAATCCTATCATCTAATCCATTTTGAGTACGAGCTCATAAAGGGGCGATGAATAAGTCGACCAAACTAAATAAGACAATACGACCCAACCAAATATGACGACAGCAATTAATTCGATTATGCAAAACCCAAATCACATATAGAGCAGCAAGCAATTCAATTCAATTCAAATCGCTAATTCACAAGTTATCCACAATCACGATTCCATAATTTCCCAATTCACGATTTCACTAACATTTGATTCAATAGATATAAAAAGCGGTAAATAACAGTTGATCCTTTAAAATTGAGTAATTAAGACATAAAACAGTAATTCAAACAACAACTACCAAATGGCAGGATACATACCTCCAAAATGTGCAAAGAAAACAAATACCCAAATCAAAGTAGTGCAGAAAAAATCCAGAAACAGCCCTCGTTCCCGGTGGATTATCTCCTAGCTTCGAACTCCGATCACAAATCCGTCACAGCTCCCTCGAAGCTTATATCGCTGCGATCGATTTCAATAGTGTTAGTAGTGCCCTAGGACCATTAGCACATGTTGTGCGTTTTATTATCTTTTGAGCATGTAATTGAATAGTTAATTTTGCTTTTGATTATCAAATGTGTGATTTGATAGTAAAACTCATTAGCTTATGTAATTACTATTCTAGTAGTCCCTAGTTTTATGTAATGCTTAATTACTATGAAATAAAACTAGTATGATTGTTGATTGATGATCTTGTTTTACTGATCATGTGTAATGGATACAAATCACATCATAGATGCAATATATAGGGATACATTGTATTGGACGTGATCCGTTAGAGAAGTAATACTTCATGGTCTTAAGTCATAAGTATTACTTCCTCAATACTATTTTAGAATCCTTAGACCTTATGTCTTCATTGATTCTAGTATGAATGGAGCCACGTTTTGACTCAGTCGGACGTTACTTGTAACAGAGTAATCAATACGACTGAGATCGGATGTAGTGTCCTATCATAGCTTGAATGTGAGAGACATTGTAAGGAATTTGTCCCTCTCTATTATTAGAGAGAGATATCCATGGGTCCCTCGATAGGGAAAGACTGTTTAAATGCATGGCCGTGCTCAAATGTATTTGATAAAGTGGTTATCAAATGCTATTTGTCGAAACAGATCTACCCGGAGATCGAGCATAAATACAATTAAGCTTAATAAGGGTGACGACCACCATGCCTTATGCTTAATTAGGATATCGCGAGACAAAGGGATTAAATAGTGGATTGATATTAGGTTCCGTTGTATATTCATTCACTTTGGGTAGTCACAATGTCCTGCTAGGGGTCGCTTGTGATTTATGAACACATACTACTACTAAGTGTGTTTTCATTGCCATTGTGAGATGAACCTACAGGGTCACACGCATAGACGAGCTAACGAGCTTTATGTCCAGATTCAATGAATCTAGAATGTGTCTAGGTTCATTGTATCTGACATTTGTCTTTCTGAAAATAATAAAGTGTTTATTATTCGAATTAGAGATAGGGGCAATTTCGGTATTTTACTATAGCTGGGATTACGTGGGAGTTATTATCCGATAAGGACTCCCACTACCAGCAGAAGTCTAGGGGACGTGGGAGTTAGAGACTCCCACTGCCGAGAGGAGTTGAGGATGTGAGAGTTGGTTATGGGAACAAACTCTCACACCCTATATAATGATCTCTTGGCCGAAACCCTAGAATATGATTTTTCAGCCGAAATATTACCAAGTCTCTGAAATTAGATTTCAGTTTCAACCTCTCCTTTTTCTCTCTAATTCCCGAAAATCAGAAAAGACGAAGAGCTAGCAATCGCTGCCCGTTTCGTCGCGTGGATACCGGTAGAGGGACTTTCCGCAAAGGGAGATCAATCGGTAGCAACATCCGATCCAAGAATCGTCATCCTCCATTCAAGAAGTAGCTTCTTGAATGCAAAACGTAAGTTTTTCTTGATGTTTTTTCGAATTGTTTCATATGAGCGGATTCTTCAGGGGAGCATCCATGAGTGTTTGGAACGAGTTTCCGTCCCATGAATCCCTTCAAATAGATGGTGCATCGAAATTCGCCAAGTATTTCTCACTTAAAAGCTCACTCAAACTCCAGTTTTTTCCTCTCTTTTCTTTCTTCTTCCTTGTCTCTTTCTTTCAATTTTGGTAGCTCCCAAAATGGCTGGAGAAAACCGTCACAACCCTCCACATTCAATTTTAATTGCTTTTTAGGTCCCCAACATCTCACACAAAGTGTACTCAAGTCCCCACAAAACCCCAAACATCAAATAGGTTCATATAACACATAAACATGTTAAGTGACACATAGCAATTACACAATTAATTCATAACCAATATTTTATAAAGCTTTAAAACGTGCCATGACGAAATTAAAACACATAACCTCGTAAGCAAAAAGTCTCGGGTATTACAGAAATGGTCGAGAAAAGAACTTAAAAATGGTGGTGGCGGTAAATCTGTGGCGGAGAGAGTTGACGGCGAAAGGACGGAATAAGAAGATTGAGGGACTTTACGAGAGAGAGTGGAATAGAAGACTAAGAAGAAAATGAATAAGAAGAAATGGCAGAAGGTGAGAGAGGGAGAAAGGGAAAGTCGAGATGGTTAATATTGAGTTTAGTTTTTTTGGGTTAATTTCATTTTTGTCCCTGTAAATGGCTCGCAGTGTCAAGTTCGTCCTTAAAATTTAAAAAATGTCAACATCGTCCTTAAAAATGGCTCGCAATGTCAATTGCATCCTTGTAAATAGCTCGTAGTTTCAAGTTCATCCCTGAAATTACAGAAATGTCAACCCCGTCCCTAAAAATGGCTCGCAATGTCAAGTTCCTCCCTAAAATTTCAGAAATGTCAACCTCCATACCAAGTGATGTTGTGATCTTTAGAAGTTTGTGTGTGTGCAGTTTGATTTTGATTTCATTATAATTTGTTTGAATTTCATTTACGAAATTTTTTAATTTCCTATATTTCTTTAAACTCCAGTATATTCTTGAGAAAATAGGCAAATTGTGATACATATTTTTCTAATGATATATTGAACTTGGTATGACGGTTGACATTTATGAAATTTCAGGGATGAACTTGACACTACAAGCCATTTCTAGGTACGATGTTGACATTTCTGTAATTTCAGGGACGAACTTGACACTGCAAGCCATTTATAGGGACCAAAATGAATCTCACCCGGGTTTTTTTCTTCCCTACTTTTTTTACCCTTAATGAAATCGTTTTTTTTTTTTTTAAGAATTATCAAATCAGTTTTAATGTATTATTTTTTTAAGTGTACAAAACATCAGTATATACCACTACGTACCTTTTATTCTTTTTATTTATTTATTTATTCCTTTTTGGAGTTATAAGATGACCAGATTGTGCGTATTTTTTTTTCCTTTAGAAAAATGTATTACCATTTATTCTATAAAATTTTATGATTATAATTCAATAAAATATCGAAGATTTACAAGAATCTATATGCGTATAGTTTGTATTGTTCTCCTTAATGTTTCATTTAAAGATAAGTATGAGAAAATATTATCTCATAATATATATAAAATAAAAGTGAAAACAAGATTATATTGTCTTTTAAAAAAATGAGAATGTTTATAATTTCTTTGTTATAGAAAAAAAAATGAATCAATATACATTTTTTAAATAAAAAAAAACAAACGCATAACGCACGAGTATAAAACCTAAAAATTTTAAAAGAAATTACATGCATAACACGGACTAAAGGACTAGCCGACAAGTTAAAAAGACTAATTAATGGAAGATGGTGGAAGTCAGCAGTCATTTCATATGATAAGCAAAGAAGCCTAAAAAACACGTCGTGCCCTACCTATCTTTGCTTTAACAAGCCCCACTTTTATGGGTTATAAATCCTATTTTCTCATTCGGTGTTCATTTTTCTGTCCCACTAATAAAAAAAATCATTATTTAAATTATTTATTAAAAAATTATAACATAAAATAAATAGTAAAAACTCATAGAAAAAAATATACACGTGACAAATATATATTCGTGGGATATAAAACGGAGACATGTGACTTTTTGCCACTGTACGGTTTCGTTTTTGCACAAAATATGGAACTTTCTCGACCATTCTTTGACTTTTTTTTTTTTTTTTTTGCTCCAATTCTTTCACTAATTTTATTTTGTTTCTTTTTTTTTCCTTTTTTATTATTTCCAAGTCCTCTTTTTGAATCACAAGAAATAATTTCTCTCTCAGATTTGAACAAAATTTTTTGAATCACTAATCGTTGGGCTGCTTGGGGAGTCGTGCTCACATAAACAAAAAGCAAAGAAACGGCTTTTGTGCCGCATAAGAAACAGAGAGGTAAAAAGTAAGACTTTGTGAGATTTTCGGAGAACTTTGAAAGATTATTGAGGGAGTGTCTCTTGTCCATTTTTGACGCACGATATATCAAAACGACTGTGTTCGCGATACCTACGAGTGAGCACAGACAGAAGTCGATTCGGAGTGGAAAGATATCGCACCGCGAGTGGGGCTGGTTTCCAAATTACGTTTTCAGCACACTGCCGGTAGAATCGTAGTACAAGTAACATCTGAATTTCTATTGGAGTAATTCTTGTTGATTTAGAAACTAGATTGATAGGGCTATAATCTGACCGGAGGGATTGAGATTTTAACGGTTAGAATTTCCGTAACGTATGTCAGAAGTAGAAGGCAGAAACCAGATTTTTCCAGCACTAGTACGCTTATCGCTTTTTCTAACGATTTGAGGTAAGGACCCCTCCCTCTGTTAATTTCTGTCCGGATTACTGTACATATGATTGGGTACCGTTATTGAATGTTTTAAGAAGTAATTGGGCATATTTTATTGCATAAACTGTGAACTAAATAAATTCTACTTGTTCATTTAATCTGATTTCCGTTATCGTTATTTAATTGTTATCTACATATATTTTGAAACCTGTATCTGTTCTGTTATGTGGATCGTTGGGGATCCTCGTTATTTGGAGTCGTCATATTTGATGTTGTTTTTTAAGTGCTATTTGGTTTTGGTCGACCGAGTTGTCACCCCATTCGAACTCTTGTTTATGAAAGGTCTGTAGCAGGATACATCCACTTTATATATCACTGGAACCTGGTGTTCTCAATAATTCTGTGTGTGGACATGTGTGAACCCAGACCCTAGCGGGATAAACAAGTTGGGGATGCTAATAGTAAATTGTGGAGCTCATGTGTGGGCGATAACACAATGGACGTATTCTTTATTTTTGGCCTCCATTCGGGGGAAAGATTAAGCCGAATTCTGTTTCGTGTGGGCTTTCTTCAGTGGGTTAATACATGGGGACTGTTAGCAGCGAATACGGGACTAATTGGACAATTGAGCTTGACTGTGGGATTGTAGCGTCATAGCGATAACTATGCTCGTAATGTCTAAGCAAAGTGTGTAATCGTGAATACTGTATGGAAGACGTGCTTGCCGTGGATTCAGTTATGTGAGTGCTTAGACGTGAAGAATATAGTTGTTTAACTTAACTGCTGTTTTTAACTTGTTTGTTCATTGTTTGCTTTATACTCGATTGTTTGAGATAACTATTGGTTTGTAGTGCATGAGTAGTATGGGATACTCATGGAATTAAATTTCAATCCGTGGTGTCAGATTTGATAAGTATAGTCGAACATTGTTTGGGTCATATTTGATACTTGGTATTGAGTCTGTTTGGTCATTTCTGGGTGTGGGAAGTTTTGGTGCGGATTTGGTGCATTTGTGCACGAGTTTTGCACTTATTTTTTCTGAATATCGCAGGTCGCAGACTAACTATTCATCCTCGCATTCGTCGGCAAGAATACAGTAGCTACTGCCTTACCGCGGACGATTCCCTTCGTCTGCAGGTACCTTTGGTCGACCGGTTGAATACCGAAGTCGATCGGAACTTATGTTCTCTGTCTGTTGGGTTCTGGAAGACTAATGGTCGACCAGGCACCTGGTTAGGTTGACCGAAAAGTCTCTGTGAGACCGTTCTGCTCTGTTATAATATTGATCATGAAGTCTATAAACGACTTTATTATGAAAAGAAAAACACTACTAGAAATGTGGGACATTTTGAGGCGCACTAAGATTTGAATTGTCCAGAAGTTGTTAAGTCCCGTACAATTCCAGATTAGACAACTCATGAGTCTAGGCGGGGCCGACATGTGACTTAGTCGTCAATCTTTAGCTTCCAAATTGGGGAGTTTGCGCATGGGTCCTTGTTTGCATTCAAAACCAGCATCACAACCTCAAACATCCCACCCTAAAAAGATCCAAAACAGCTCAGGCAAAGAAATTTCAAATGGCCCATGAGGTAGCTTATTTCAGAACAGGCCTATAGAACAACAATCCTGACCCAGTCTGGCCCAATAGCAGCCAAATTGGGCCTTTCGCGGATCTTTAACTAGACCCACCTTCATGCCCAACCATATGGCCTAACCACGGGTATGCGACCCGACCCACCCAAACCTCACATATGCAACCCGGCCCACCCCAATCACATCGTCTGCAACCCGACCCACCCTAACCCTAATATCCGCAACCCACCGTCCCTTTGTCGGAAAGCCACAACCAATATATGTCTTCATCTTCTCCGGTGGTGCCCCCACAATGCGCAGCCAGACCAACCGGAGTCCAACAACCACACGGTCTCCGACGGCATGTACATCTCCAGTCCACAATCGAAAACATGATCCCAGATGGACACCATTGCCGACGGCATCAACGTCTTATCCTCTTCAAATCTCAATCTTATTTTACATAACATCCCAACTTTTTCGGCCAACCAAAATCCAAGACCTTTCCTTTCCAATTTTTACCAGAAGCAACAATAATTGTTGCAGTTCCCTGCCCCCCCCCCAGTTTCGATTCATCAAAATCGTTAAAAATTGCCGAGAGCAGAGGAGAGATAACAAGGCCGACGATAGTGTCCATCATCCGGTTAGAAAACTAGTGAAACAACGGCAGAGAGAACCATAGAATTCTAGGGAGATATTCCGATATAGTCGGAGCCTCAACAATGGCAGAAAGTGTTTCCCGACATACTCGGAGAGAAAAACCTATAGAGGATTCTCCAATTTTTTATAGTCACCACAACACTTAACTTGTGCCTTCCTCTTTTTTCTTTTCTTTTTTTTTTATGCAGTTTTAGTGTCTTTGGAGTTTCAGCTCAGCCGATGCAATGTTCATATGATCATAGAGGGAACAGTGTGCCAACAATACTCCTTATTATGCGGAATCGATTGTACTCGGAAGGCGGCCTTCGAGTATGTCTTTTAACATTGTAAGATTGCACACGACTTGTGTCACGCCCTGCATCCGGATCTATAGGTCTGAATCCGAAATCCGACATGACCGTATATTGAAGAAAACTCCAAGAACACTAGGTCCTTACATTCAGAGAATCTATAACGCAACATAATTAATTATACATAAAAATAATATCCATAAAATCTTAGAAACACTTTACTACCAATTTAAATAGGGAATAAATCCAAATATTAAAGTTTCATAAGTCTAGATATGTTATTCGGAATAAAAAAAGAATGTTATTAGATGTCTCTAGATTTCTCTACTCCCATCCCTCCTCGTATGTACTATCGTACCCCTCTGATCCGTGATCTGAAAAAAACAACATGTAAAGGGTGAACTACAACTCAATTAGTATAGAAACGCCTCCCGGGAAAATCCGGTTAAATACATATAGTTTTTCAAAAGCCAACATAATTTTTAGAAGTATATTTTAAACAGAACTTTTGGACATAAAAAGTATTTTCAGAAACTTTCAGAAGTTCAGACAAATTTATAATATTTTAATAGTCACAGAACATAACAGAATATACAGAGTGATACTTTGACCGGGGATAATAGGTTTACCAAAACAGAAACAGATATCAGCCCTAGACTTATACCCTCTAAGGAATGGGTAAGAACAAAGTCATTTCTTCTACCCTAGGTGGGTCAGAACATACAGTATTACAAGTCAACGTAAAGTATCAAACAGTAACAGAGGTATTCAGAACAATTAAACAAAATTCAAAACATTGACTGGGTCGTGAGGGTGGTAATCCAATAGAGAATCTCGGGTACTGAGCAACAACTGCACCCAAGGAGACATTCTTTTAATTGTGCATGCAACACAATGGATTCATGGAGAGAAAAAGATAATAAAATAATAAAATAAACAAATTCACCAAGTTTATTGTATCAAGAACGTTAGGAGATAATTGTTTAATGTCAAAGAATTACGACAAAACTAAACAATACTTAGATACACAACTGTACTCCACCGAAAACGGGGAATTGCATTAGACTAACATGTGTTTAGCAGAATGGTCATAACATGGAAGCCTAAAAAGTGGGAGAAATATTTTTGGCAAGAAGGGGACTTTCGTTCACCCAGACGCGCCTTACCACGTCAGACTTCCGTCTTGGCCCCATACTTCCGTTCTGACTTGGCAGATTAAAAACCCTAATTAATCCGTGACTTGAGGACGGAATTGCCACTTCCGTCCTCAAATTACAGCCTTTTTGTAGTGTCTAGTCTTTCTCACTTTTTCCTTACAATAATGGGACTGCAAATGTGGACCAAATTGAGGACGAAAATCCCACTTCCGTCCTCAAGTGGACGAGAGTTTTTCCCCACGGATGTCATTTGTGGCCAGTTTTTCAGGGATTATAAATACTATCCACTCTCCACCAAAATTTGAATAAAATTTAGCAAAATTCACTTCATTTTCTCACATCAACATACCCTGCAACTCATTCAAACCCTTCAACTCATTTATTTCCTTAAAAACTCTATCTTCCCTAATATAATTTGATAATGAATAGCGAAATGGATCCCGCCCTGGAAGAGTATTTCAGACACCAATTTAGAATTGTGGTCGGAAATCAAACCGATGGAAAAATGGTAGTATTTTATTTTGTTATGTGTAAGTTTTTTTAGATTAAATGTGTTTAGCTATCTAAGTAATTTTTTTTTTTTTTTTTTTTTTTTTTTTTTTGCGTATTCCATCAAAGTACACAAATTGGTTGGAGCAAACTGGTCTTGGGTTAGCAAGTTCTGTCTATCTGAAGGACGACTGTGGGAATCAATGGTGCGTTTATGTAACCAAAATAGATGATACGTACTACCTAGACGGAGGATTACAACAATTTTTGCATGACAACAATCTTCGACCCACAGATAAAGTTCACTTTATACCCTCTCCAACGAATGTACTAGATATTTCTGCTAAGGGAGGGCACGTGATATGTTACCTGAATGGCGAATTATCGTATCCTTCTGAGGGACTTTTTTCCGGCAGAGTTTTCGAATATACATTGACAAAACCTATTCGGCACTTTCTAAACCGGTACGTTTTCTAATATTAAAATTTTAGTAATAAATTCATTCCTCTCAGATGTATGGGTTGTAATGTTGTTTCCCGTGTACAATGGATATGTAGAAACTACATACAATGGCGTGTTAGAATGCAGCTTGGAATGCCCGAAGTACTACACATGCGCAATTTTCACGGGAACAAATTAACACTCCAAGTGGCTAGAGACGAAGGCGGAGACGATTACTATTTTTTGGGGTGGGATGAGTTTGTTGTGTTTTCAAGATTACACCCCGGTGACCATGTACAAATTCATCCAGCCCCTTACGATATCCTTGATTATAGGGCCGGGAATGATGCTTTTGCCAATTTGTTACGTCAACTTTAATAATAAGTCATTGTAATGTTTGCAATTTTTGGATATTTAATGAAAAAAAATTAAATACATTTAAAACAACTTTATACGATTGCTAACAAAATTGATAATTTATACATTCTAAACTATTACAAATTAGTAAAATTTAAATACAATTAATGTGGAGGAGGTGCTTGGTCAAGATTTGCTAACATGAGGCAAGTCTTCCGGTTGTGACCACACTTCTTTTCTCTTTGAGTTCCCCTGTTCTCTGTGTCCATAGGCATTTGAAATCTCTTCCTTTGAGGTCGACCCACCTGCGTACCTTTCATGTTAGGAGGGTTATGTGTCATATCAAAAGGAAGAGGTCTTCAATGAATGGGATCCCGGTGTGTGTCAAAATAATGTACAAGCTTGAAAAATATCATCTCTACAAGAGCTTTCAAATGCAGCACTCTAGACTGTTTCAAAACGTTGTTAAGCGCATCAGACATGTTTGTCGTCATGCAACTGAAACGCTTTCCCCCATCGTATGCCAAAGTCCACAACTCTTTGGGATGCTGCATTAACCTGTTAAATGCATCATCATCTTTTTGTTTAATACGTTCAAGATAAAAATCGCACTTACTTTTTTTCTTTTGTGTTGCAGTAATCCACACATAATCTTTCAATTCTTTGTTTTTTTCATGAGTGTGGAAATTTGACATGTAATTCCTAAGGCAATATCGGTGCACTGCCAATGGGGGTTGCCATCCGGGGACGCTAGCCACGGCACTAAGAATGTCGGCATGACGATCGCTAATAAGACAAACTTGTAAGTATTTCACAACATGTTCCCTTAAGTTTTTAAGGAACCATGACCAAGTGGAAGTTGCCTCTGATTCGACCAATGCAAAAGCAATGGGTAAAATTTGATTGTTAGCATTCTGAGTACTTGCAACCAAGAGTACCTGATGCGAAACCTTGATGGGTTATATCAAGGTTCGGCTGAAAACAGATATTTCTCTATCTCGAATAGTTTCTATGGGAATATACTTACCACAATCCCGGAAAGGCTAAGTATCAATGGAGGTTGAAACACCACAACTAGAGAAACCAACTAGTTGATACAGTAACTTAAAGGAATATGAAATTCAACCGGAAGTTCATAAACAAGCATCAAAGGATTAACCTTAATCAAAATATCAATATATCAAGTCTAAGTAAAAGAGGTGGCCGAAATTCCCTTTAAGTAGAAGGTAATTCGGTTCCAACTCAAACTAGGAAAAGGGAAATAAGAGTCCTTGAAGAATTAGGACTCTTGAATAACAACTTGCTATCAAGTAACTACCTAAACAAGATAATAGGGACATGTGCCTATTATCTTGGCGGATGGAATCAAAATAACTACCAAAACAAAGAAGAGTCCTAGTTGCATTAGGACTCTAAATAACCAACTAACTAACACATGGACAACATGTCCTTTATTATAGCAACTACTTGCTATACACGAAATTATAGTAAATAATATGCTGAAAATAATTAAAGTCTAGTATAGACTTTAATTGTACACAAAAAGGCTAAAATGCCCTTTAAATTCGTCCCAATTCTGGACAGCTTGTTGGGCCAACTTGTACGACTATTTCGGATATCAAGAAGGCAGAATCTGATCTTGTGATCTTCATAGAAGTTGTAGATCTGCCTCTTATCTTTAATATGCAACTGGAATCAGATTCATTGGATAACTATATCGAAAGTTATGATCATTATACCAAACAGTAGCAAAGTTGTCCATTCCTTGTACACTTGTGATACTAAGAGGTTGACTTGTACAACATTCCTAGATGTAATTTAGAGTCCTCTTTGTATCTTAATACACGTTCCCTTGAGTTGGGCAGCCCCAAGGTTGGTACCGTATCATCCCCTCCCTCTTGAAAAGGATTCGTCCTCGAATCATCCCAAAAATCAGCTTTATAATCTGAAAAATGAATAAAAGTGAGCAAGTTAGTAATATAGAAAGTATAAATTAGATCGTACTTACCTTTTAACTGGATCTTATGGCGGCTGTCCCAAAAGAAATCTTCTCTCTTCATTGCATTCAAGGTAGCAAGCTTGCTAAGATTATGAACCAAATGTTGATAAAAACTTGCTAACTCAAATGATGATCGATGTTGATTTGTACTAGTTGAATTCGGCCATTCCTCAATTGTATTAACTCTTGCCGGTTCAACTTTAATACCTTGTAAACTCATCATGTAACTAAGAAGATTAATAGAATGAGTGTAATAAACATAATTATCTATCTTAGTATACAAAGTATGTGCTTTTAAAATAGTAAAAACTGTTCTAAGATGCTCAATATGATTCTCTCGGTTTTTACTAGCAACAAGTACTTTATCAAAGTAAGGAATCGGATGTCTATACTTAAACATTAAGTTATTAACATTGAGACTATCCGTATATAATCTAAAAGTCCTTTCTTGCTTTGGTACAATTTTCCCCGGATTAACATAAGGACTTAAAGACATACTTACCTTCTTCTTTTCAAGAATTAAATCACCTTGGGTTTGAATTTGCTGATTTGTACCCAAAGATGGTTTATACCTTTCAGGATTTTCAATGCTAACAAGTAACTTTCTCGACAACTCCTTAGGAAAAAGATCCTTGAATTCCTGCAAAACATCAACACAAAGACTAGGGAGAGAAGAAGTCACAAGATCAAAGGAAAAGTTAGTATTGAGGGTTAACCTTTCGGTTTCCCTATAAATCAACAAAACAAGGGATTTATGTGCCCGTAAAGCCCTATCTACCTTTCCAAAATTGACAAATAAACATTCTTTCTTCTCTCTTTGTGAATAAGCCTTTTTGCTCACAGTACTCACGGCTTTTTCAGCTAATTTGGCCTCGGCTTCACTCTTTTTCTTAAGCTCACTTTCTTTCCTTTTATTTTCTCAACTCTCGGCCATTTTCTCTTGTAATTCACACACCTTACTTAGTGGCATAGGATGTAAATGATGCTTAATTTGATCCTTTGACACCGTATAGATGTTTTTCCGACCACAATGGTTAGCATACCTATCATATTGCCAAGGTCTTCCCAAAATTATGTGGCATGCGGTCATGGGAACCACATCACATAAAACCGTGTCATTGAAGCCTCCAATACTGAAATCTATCTCAACCTGTTTGTCCACCCTAATATCACCACAATTGTTTAACCAAGATAGTTTATGTAAAACACAAGGAGGGGGGGGTGAATTGGGTTTTAACTAATCTTGTAAACTTTTACGATTCTTTGCAAAGCTATTGGAAGTTTGAGCAAGAAGAATAAAAGCAATGCAAAACCCAATCAACAAGACAAAGGATTTAGAGTGGTTCGATTCACTTAGAATCTACATCCACTACCTTGAGTCGCACCCAAGGATTTCAAACAACTTCACTAAGAAGAATGTTTACAAATGTGGCTAACTCACTAAGAGTTTTACAACACAACCACACAATGAAAAACTCACTAAGAGCTTGCCCACACAAAGTAGGACTTTACAAATTGCCCACACTAAGTAGGACTTTTACAAGAATTACCCAATCACTTAGAGAGGGAATTGAATGTTTAAAGAACAAGATTGATCACTCTTATAAGTGAGAAATATACCTTTGAAGTACAAACAATTTCAGCTCTTGAACATATGAAGCACACTCTTTGTCTTGCTTTTGAAAGAATACTCTTGAATGATTTAGATCATAGAGATGAAGAGTATTTTGCTTTGAAAGTGTTTAGACTTGATAAGATATCAATGTTTATTGTATTTCAAAGTCTTAGAATGATTCTCTAGCTTTGGAGTATATATACATTTCAAAATAGGCTGAAAATCGAGTCTCCAACGGTCAAATAACGGCTAGAAATCGCAGAGTTCGGTTGACCGAACAGAGCACTTCGGACGACCGAAGGCAACTTCGGATCCACCTTGGCCTAGGTCGGTCGACCGACTAGACACACATAGGTCGACCGAACCAACTCTGCAGACCTCTCAGTTTCTGGTCGGTTGATCCGACCTTGGCTCGGTTGACCGACCTTCCTGAGCAAATTTTTCACACGTTTTGAAATCTTTTGAAGTCTTTAAAAGTCTAAAAGGTTTTCCTAAAAGGTAACAAGTAAGAACACTTGGAAAACCATTTTAAAGAACTTAGACTTAGAAAACAAAGGCTTTTGAAATACGAACACTTGTAAGGATCATTTTGAAACTTAGCCTTTTGAAAACGTGTATTTGTGCATGCAAGACTAGAGTGTAGAGCTTATGTTCATAAGAGCTTTGGTTAGAGCTTTAAAGATAACGACTAATAACGACAAAGCTAATCTAACCAAACCTAAGTCTTCAATCTTCAATCTTGAAAGATAAGCCTTGAATAACTTTGAATCTTTATACCAATGGCTTGATTGAAGTACTTAGAGCTTCCAATATATGTTCCGATATTCTATCACAAAGATATAAACATTAGACACAACATCAAGTGTTTGTCCATTATCAAAAACCGAGTTTGATCGCCCTTAGGGCTAACAGTTTATATGGCATAGGATGTGATTTCAAAGGTAAATTCAAAGTAGTTACCATATCATATGAACAAACATTAGTACAACTGCCATTATCAATTATCACTAAACAAAGTCTATCTTTTACTTTGCACATTGTATGAAAGAGATTACTTCTATGTTGATGTACTTCATCCAATGGTTTAGTATGTAGTAAATTCATAGTGACTAAAAGAAATGTACCTTTATTCTCCGGGAGGGCATTGTTACCCTCGGATTCTTCCTCAAAATTGGGATCTTCCGGAAGTTCCTCATCACTTACCCACGTTCCATCGTCCAACATGATCATGGTATGTTTAGTTGGACAATCCCGTGCAAAGTGACCCTTACCATGACATTTAAAACATTCCCGATCATGTGTTTAGGTGCATTAGCTCTCAAATCGGGCTGTTTTGAAGCAATCGGAAATCTTGCTGCCCCAATTGCACTTGTGGCTGTTTTTGCACTTCCCAAACTGCCCTTAGCTTGATTTTGGTGTGGCAAAACAGTAGGGTTGTTTAGGGGCTGATGTGGCTTTTTCCAAGATTGGAAATTAGCTGAATAAGCCCTCAAACTCTTCTCTTTTTGCTGCCTTTCAACTTGTTCAGCAAAATAAACCATATCAATAAGAGAAGTAAGGTTAGCACGTTCTACCTTGGGTCTAATTTTGTCATTTAGACCAGCCAAAGTAGCCTC
Organism: Vinca minor; assembly: GCA_026122235.1. Taxonomy (NCBI): domain Eukaryota; kingdom Viridiplantae; phylum Streptophyta; class Magnoliopsida; order Gentianales; family Apocynaceae; genus Vinca; species Vinca minor. Next base: position 760,872 of record JAOCZM010000015.1, read on the forward strand.
ATTTGCTTCCCGAATGTTAGCTCTAATCATGGACATCTCCATTCCTTGAAGTATGCATCAACGGTCTTTGTCCCTTGCCTCAATCTTTGGAGTTGATTATACAACTCACGGTTAAAATTCTGGGGTACAAAACGTCTTGACATAACCGCTTTCATGTCATCCCAAGTATCAATTGGTCTTTGCTCCGTTCTTCTTCTTTCATTGACCTCATGATCCCACCAAATGGATGCATAATCTCCAAACTCCATGGCTGCTAACTTAACCTTTTTCTCTTCGGAATAATTATGGACATAAAAAACATGGTTAACTTTTCATGTCCAATAAAAAAACAAATTAGGATCATTAGTACCAAGGAAAGGAGGAATCTTGGTCTTGATTGAACCAAGATTATTATCAAACCTTTGAGCTTGATAATTTGGTCTCGGTTCAACAAGATCAAAGTGTCTAGGATCATACCTTTGATTGTTTTGCCTCGGTTCAACATTAATAAAAGGATTTGGATCATACCTTTGAGCTTGATGTTGAAGTTGCCTCGGCTCAAATCTATCTTCATGACCAAGAGGTCTCGGATCATACCTTACATCTTGTTGATGTTGCCTTGGTTCATAGGCCGGATTTGGAGTCATTCTTGGAACAACTATCGGCTGAAAATCAACATTGTGCCGAGGGTTGTTTCTTGCATTTTGATCAATGGATTCTTGAGAATCTTGATCTTCTTGATCCTCTATTGTTGCCTTTTTGCCCTTATCCGAAGGGTTCTTGAGGTCACGAACCTCCAATTTAAGCTCATTGATGGTTTGCATCAAAGCTTGCATTGTTTGTTGTAATGATTCTTTGAAAAGTTTGTCTCCATCTATGGCACCTTGCTGCGAAGTACCTTCACTAAAAGACATTATCTTTGCAAGAGAACAAACACAAAACTTGTTAGTAGAAAAAAAATATTAAAGATTGGATCTTTTCACAAAATCTGGAAATAGTAATCTGTGAATAGTAGTCTGTGAATAGTAATCTGTGAATAGTGATATGAGAATAGTAATCTGTGAATAGTAATCCGTGAATAGTAATCTGTGAATAGTAATCAGATTTTGTATTCTCTCAATATCCCTCAAAATACTTGTCAAGAACTTCCAACTTTGGATGATTGTATGTGTATGGTAATGGAAGGCTGAAAAATATATCAAGAAGTACTTTCTTGACTTAACAAAAAGGCTAGGGAAAAAGTATAAGGGTAATTGTAACAAGAAGAAGAAAAAGATGTAACCTTTATGTTTCTTGATTTTCTTTCTTCTTGAAATTGTTTTTTCTTGAAGCCTTTCTTACCTTCTTACCCAAGACTTACCCTTATCTTGGCCACACAGATCAAGAACTTCTATGGTATGAAGATGTTACCTTGATATTTTTACCTTGATGGTGACTAATTCAAGATGAAGAGGGAACAAGAGCCAATTCCTTGTTGAAGGAAGTTTGCTTTTGGATTGTATCCTTGTCTTTTGTGGGATAACTCGGTTGCCAATTTCTTTATATCCGAGTGGCTTTTTCTTTGGGTAATGAACCCGTATTGTACTAACCCGGCTGCCAATTTCTTTACTTCCAGGTGGCTTTTTCGTTGGATATAATTTTTTTTTGTTATCTTTCGGCTATTCTCAAGCAAACAAGACTTTTTTTTCAAGAAAGCAATAAAGGTACACCAAGATAGAGATCAACCTTTTGTTCTGATACCACTTGATGCGAAACCTTGATGGGTTATATCAAGGTTCGGCTGAAAACAGATCTTTCTCTATCTCGAATAGTTTCTATGGGAATATACTTACCACAATCCCGGAAAGGCTAAGTATCAATGGAGGTTGAAACACCACAACTAGAGAAACCAACTAGTTGATACAGTAACTTAAAGGAATATGAAATTCAACCGGAAGTTCATAAACAAGCATCAAAGGATTAAACTCAATCAAAATATCAATATATCAAGTCTAAGTAAAAGAGGTGGCCGAAATTTCCTTTAAGTATAATGTAATTCGGTTCCAACTCAAACTAGGAAAAGGGAAATAAGAGTCCTTAAAGAATTAGGACTCTTGAATAACAACTTGCTATCAAGTAACTACCTAAACAGGATAATAGGGACATGTGCCTATTATCTTGGCGGATGGAATCAAAATAACTACCAAAACAAAGAAGAGTCCTAGTTGCATTAGGACTCTAAATAACCAACTAACTAACACATGGACAACATGTCCTTTATTATAGCAACTACTTGCTATACACGAAATTATAGTAAATAATATGCTGAAAATAATTAAAGTCTAGTATAGACTTTAATTGTACATAAAAAGACTAAAATGCCCTTTAAATTCGTCCCAATTCTGGACAGCTTGTTGGGCCAACTTGTACGACTATTTCGGATATCAAGAAGGCAGAATCTGATCTTGTGATCTCATAGAAGTTGTAGATCTGCCTCTTATCTTTAATATGCAACTGGAATCAGCTTCATTGGAAAACTATATCGAAAGTTATGATCATTATACCAAACAGTAGAAAAGTTGTCCATTCCTTGTACACTTGTGATACTAAGAGGTTGACTTGTACAACATTCCTAGATGTAATTTAGAGTCCTCTTTGTATCTTAATACACGTTCTCTTGAGTTGGGCAGCCCCAAGGTTGGTACCGTATCAGTACCACTTTATAATTCCCCCTAAGATGTGTGCCGTCAATTGAAATTATAGACCGGCACCACTTGTAACCGTCAACTAACGGTTTAAATGTCCAGAACAATGCCTTGAACACCTTAGGGCCATTAATAGTTAGTTGTGGATGGTAAACAAATTTGACTATAGCACCCGGGTTAGAATCATGTATTGCCCGCATATACTGTGGCAGTACCTGGAAAGTTGATTTCCAAGTACCAAAAAGTGTTTCTATAGCATGTCGGCGGGTATACCAAGCTTTTCTATATGTACAACTCAAACTCATATTATTCACACAAGCAGCCCTAATCAATTTAACAGAAATTTCAGGATTAGTCTGTACAAGATATATAATTTTTACCCCAATATAGCTGGAGGACATGTTGCGTTTTTTGTTATGGTCCATCAAACAGTAGTGGCCCTTGTTAAGCTTGGTAACCTTCCCATTCCATCCACCCTGCTATGGTTAACGTGAATATACCAACTGCATCGGCTTTTTTCTGTTGAGTTTCTACAAACCCCGCTGAACCATTGTCTGTTGCTCCTGTCTCTTTTCCACTCCCTCAAGGCCACCTTGTCATGCCACACGTTAACTGCCAACATTGCCTCACGTTTATCATTGAACTGCATCCCCAAACACATTTCGAGAAAATTGGGATTCCATATTTTAATTGTTTTTTCCCTGTATGTCAGTTCAGGAACAGGTTCCATGGAACCCATTGTTGGAGTACATTTAATCTAAGGTGCGCCAATTCGATTGGGCCGGGCCAGGCTTCGGGCCGGGATTGAATCGGGCCCTTAATCGGGTTGGGCCGACCAATATGATTGGGCCGACCGACCCGTTTTGGACCGACCTTATGGCTGGAAAATTGGACACATATTTTCAGCTCATATGTCTTTTATCTAGAGGTTAAAGGAGTGGAGAAAGTGGAGGAGTGGTTTCCTCCATGATATCCCACTTTCCCATTTATCTCTCCCCACTCTCTCTTGATAGACTAAGGGAAAAATACTGATTTTTCCCATTCAAGCTAATCAGTTTTTCTCCAGCTTTTGAAGCTTAGAGAGAAGAGAGAAAAGTGAGTTTTAGAGAGAAAAGAAAAGATAGATTTCTAGACTTGTTTTCTAGCTTTTTGCTAATAGGAAAGAAGTTAGAAATCCTGTATCTTATTCTTCTGATAAGGTCTGAAATACATACTCCATTGAAGAGTGTCTTCAAAGCTTCTACAAGGCGTTGGCTAGCACCAAGCAGTAGAAGACCATCCCCGGAAGATCGAGTGGATACTGGGAGAGACGGAGCCTGCATTGTGGTGTTCCGTTCGTGACAACATACCGCTGAAAGCGTTTCAGCCATTCTAGCATCAATATAAGGTAAAACACTATCCCATAGTCGTAGGTTCTTACTCGTGGAAGATCCTGGTAGAGGCGGGTCAAGTTTTATTCCGCTGCGCATTTATGTGTGACCCGGTTATTCCTCTAACACCCATATCATTCTAACAGGCAAAATTAGCATAGTTACCGTATGATGACATATTCCATTCTGGAATAGCGGGGGCGGAGGTAGATGGAGTTGGTTCAGGCTCTTGGACTGTCTCTTCATTACTTGGTCCAGCGGTTTGTTGTTGGATTTCAAAGATGGCATCTTCTGCTATCGTCTCTACATCTTCCTTTACCCCGTCGTCCTCGTGTTCTCCAGCACTATCGTTTGTGAAGTCGTCTTCCATTTTCGGAACACCGTCAATGTCTGATATTGGACCCAAGGAATCCATGACCGAATTATCTATACAAGGTTCGTAACTAGACGGTGGGGGCATAGTTGGTATGGGATTTGAATCCGGAACAAATTGTGCCTGTGGCGAAAATTTTGTTGGCGGGATTACAAAACTATCTACATATCTCTGCAAAGGTTCTAACAAAGCACCTACATGAATCCCTTGTAGTTTGAAATCCGTTTGGATTCCCCACAAATTCTCTAGATCTTTTTCGTCATTAAGATGTACAACATCGTACATCACCATGTTGTACGTCGACATGGAGAATGGACGAATCATTATTAGCCGAACAGTGACACTAGAAAGATAGACTCCTTTGCGCCGACATATTCTGTGGCAAAGTTGTCGGAATGAAAGTTTTTGTATAACTTCCACACTTATTTCGTTTGGCTCTGCAAAACGGGGAAAACCGCCATTTTCGTACACTACATTGTGGTCGAAATGTAAATACAATCTCATCGGACATTCAAGTGCCATTTTTGTTACACAAAATATATGAACTTGAGGAAAGATGGGTTTGGTTGGAAAAAATAGATTGGAGGTAAGAAAAATGGAGAGAAGGTTATTGAATTTTATAGAGATTTTAGTAGTGAAGGGATAGGATTTTCTATCCCTAAAAAATCTAGGCCATAAACGTCTCCAGTGGAAAAACTTTTTGCCCCTTGAGGACGGAACAAAAAGTTTTTCCCCTGGATGTCCACATTATTATTATTATTTTTAGTATGTTGTCAATTTTTTTTTTTTAATATTACTCATTTCAGAACTTTTAAATATTATAAAACTAAAAATTAAATTCGATTCATAGAAAAAAAATTACATTGAAAATATAAAAATTAAAAGTCCCGATTATTCAAACCCTAATTCTTTCGAAATTTATGTTCAAACATTTTCCATATACAAGTGTTGTTGGACGATGCATCCGACATCGGATAGTCGGGGGAGTCTCCACAGTTATTTCTTCCGGTGATCGTGAACAGTGACCGGCTTCGTCCACAAATGCTCTTCCTTCATACCCAAAAATATGGCAGAGAAGGATAAAGAAAAATTCGTCTTTCCTTCTGTAACGCTTAGCCCTTGGATTAGCCTAATGCAGAGTTATATAATCCAAACGTGTAAGTTATGAAAACATTGAATTATTATAGTGTGCCGCAATTACATACAACTTACCGCAACGTATTCCTCCCATTGGGTTTCAGCACCATCCAAATCAGCAATGTTGGTCCTAACGTCGTACTTGAACCATGGTTTGCGATTAAGTGCTTCAAAATCCCAAATCTGCCTGCGCAGTTTTGCTACACCTGCATCGATCATTTCTATTGTGAATTGTCTGCCAGTGACGGAGTTTATTACATAGACAATTTCGTTGTACGAATCGGACCAACATTTTTCACCATTGTAACCCAGTGTACTAAAATCATAACAAATTTCTATTAACACCTGCTCGTATTCTGCAGGCCAGTCTCTGGTAAAATCAACATCTCTGAATTTGTTACGCATTTCTTTTTGAATAAATTCTGAAAAGTTTGCCATTTTAGAAGATAATTTTGTAAGAGGAAAAATAAATATAGAAAAAAAGAATTGTGAAGAGGATAAGGAAATTTTAGGTTTGAGAGTTGAGAATTTTGTAGATTGTGAAGAGGTTGAGAAGTTATTTATAGATGTAATTGGAAATTCAAAAATTAGAATTTTGAATTTTTGAATGGACAAGTCTCTAAAAATCGGACAGAAATGTAAACGAAAATACCAGAACCGTTAAGATATTTACGTTCAATAATGCATGGTCAAAAAAGTAAAAGTGAGAAAAGACTAGACACTGCAAAAAGATAGTAATTTGTGAACGAAAGTGGCAATTCCGTCCTCAGGTCACAGATTAAGTAGGGTTTGTAGGGTTTTTAATCTGCCAAGTCAGAACTGAAGTGGGACTTATGTCTTGGCCCTGTTCTGGCCAAAAATGTTTCCCCAAATTTTTAGGCTGCAATGTTATGACCATTCTGCTAAAACCATATTAGTCTAATGCAATTCCCCAAAAACGAGAATAATGTAGAACAGTAGGTATAGAGGAAAATTGGTCAAATTAAAGCAGGTCCCTTTTCTTTTTGTTCTGTAGCACCAAGAGGAACAAGAATTACTTGGTGGCAGTTTGGTAATTTCAAGCTCAAGTAAAGTACTATTATTTGGTAATCCAAATTTTATAAGGTTTCAGACTAGCGTGCACACTACTCAAACAAATACAATAGCCATCATATATACAATATTCACGAAAACCGAGAAAGAAAACAATTGCACTGTATCAGCAATTTTTGTAAGGTTGCAGATGGCCAGAACGAACAAGATCGAGTGTCAAATAGCGGATCGATATCAGAGTCAGGATATTATATCGATGACATTAAAATTTCCAATTCCACCAAAAAAAAAAAAAAGACATTTAAATTTCCAATACAGTAAATCAGTATATAAAAAATTAACATGTATTTTTTCGAATTTTATACAAAAAATACAATCTTTTATTAAAACATAAAGTTCTATATTTACCGTGATCCATTCTTAAACATCTAGAATCACCGAATCCTCTATCACAAGTCCTAACAAAATAAATAAAACTCTATCAATTAAGCGATCCTAGACTAAGAATCAACGAGGAATTGATACTAACTTTACCTTCGATATGCGTTTCTGACTACGTAGTCTCCTCAACTTCTGTCTCAGAAGTTTTTATGCAACCGTAGGAGAAAATAACGTAGAATTAATGACGACCAACCCTAAAAGATGAATATATATATATATATATATATATATATATATATATATATATATATATATATATATATATATATATATATATAGGGATAGTAGTTGCAATCCTAGTCCCTAACTATTTAGTATTTCCAAAATTAATCCAATTAATTTAAAACTTAATTTAACCTAACCCTAAGTAATGGGCTAGGCTTCACATCCTACCCCCTAAAAGAAAGTTTCGGCCTCGAAACTTACACACCTGATCCTTCAAAGAGGTGTGGATACTTGGTTTTCATCTCATCCTCCAACTCCCATGTCGCTTCCCTTGGCGTATGATTCGACCATTGTACCTTGACGTAGGTATAGTTCTTCTGGTAAAAAATTCTCTATCCCCATCCCTATCCCCAGCCAATCACAATTCACCATGTGTATATATAATTGGAAAAAACATTTATATGATAAATTCTGATTGGTTGGGGATAGGAATGGGGACAGAGGATTTTCACTCAGTTATTCTTCTTAACACCTGATCTTTGCGATCAACGATCTGTATTGGATGCTCGTCGTAGGTCAGATCCTCGCGTACTTGTAGTGATTCTTGCTCTAAAACATGACCCGGGTCGGTAATGTATCACCGTAACTGTGACACATGGAAGACATTGTGGACTCTTGACAACGTTGGTAGTAGCGCCAAACAGTATGCTAAGGGTGCCAACTTTCTCCGAGATCTAGAATGGTCCAACGTACCTCAGACTAAAAAAAGTCGAAGTTTTTTCAAAGAAAATTAGTTTATTGAACAATTTAGTTTTGTGTTGAACCCGCATGTGAACCCCTCACCAAACTTTTTTCATTAAAAATTAAAAAGCTTCAATTTATACATGATATATCGTTTTTCAAGTAAACATGATAAACAATTACATAAACACATAATTCACATAATAAGTGCATATCTCAAGTTAATAGAGTTCATACGAGATATGTCGTTCTTTAAATAAACATGATAAACAAATATATATAAACACATAATTCATATATGAAGTCCACATCTCAAGCTAACATAAAATATCATCAACTAACTTAAATAAAGTAGCAAACCGGATTTAACATGGTGTTACAATTAAAACAAATCAACTAAGTTACATGTTAACACAGTTCATGCTATATACAACAAATTACATCATCATAACATACGAGATACACATAACATATCATACCAAATAATGATATATAAAACGGTAAATAAAAACATATGTCCTATTCTAGAATCTCTACCTAAGAACGCATCTTAAGTTATCTAAGAATCCATTATATATATTCATTCCATACTTAATTTTCTAACTAAGGATTTAAGACTAAGGTTCGACCTGTTCTGATACCACTTATGTCATGCCCTGTAACCAGAAGGTGACCTGGCAATACCTCATCTACCAATGAGACAAAGAACCCTTAACAGAATATACTCTTACAAGCCAAAGTTAACAGAATAATCTTTAAACTTTAACTTTATTACAAGTCATCAATACTTCAAAGGAAATTACAAACTTATTATATCATACTACTTGTCAAATACTTATAAAGATTCAGTACTTATTACATAACTTTCATTCATTAACTATACGTCTTGCACCCCATCCCATGTCTTATCATAAGCACCCTCATCATACTCATCTGCAAAATATAGAAAGATAATAGGGTAAGACACACTAGTTTAGTATGAACCGATCGGCCTTGGGATGAAGGACCAAAGAGACTTCAACACATTCCCTGTTTTCCAAAACATTTGAAAATATATCTTGACTTGTCTTAACCTGAAACATTTTGGAAACCTTTGTAAAATACTTGAAAACATAACATAATACTTCAGATCTTGCATAACTTACAATCTGAAATCCCAACCCAAAATACTGTTTTTAGACTCTTTATAATACTTAGAAACAATACCAAATCATACAAATAACATGTCATAACAATACTTAACCAAATCGATCACATGCATATAAAAAATCGTACTCCGAGTACTTAACATAACTTGACATACTCTTAGCCTTCCAATACATATAAACTTGACATGATTAGTACCAAAATGACATTAACAAGTAATTCTACAACCGAGCTCAATTATTCAACCATAACTCTATCCAACTGTTAACAACCCAAACTTGAATGTCGTTTAGGAAGGCCCTTACATTTTTTTTAACTTATAACATATCATATCATAACTGGTAGGCTCAGAAATTGCGATTTAAGGATATATTCATGTCATTATCCATCCTCGTGGGGTGAATGACATTGTTAACAGCCTTAACTTTTAAAATCTGCAAGAGACCAGGCATTATTGGGGACTGAAAGCGCTCCTGAACACTTATATCATAAATTCAGAATATATCCTGGTGTAGGGTCATCACTAGACAAGAGCTCTAAATTGAGAATATGCATATGCTGACTCTCATGTAATGCATCCAGCAATTTAATCAACAACATACGCAAGAATCATCATATATAAGCATGCAACGATGCAAACATAACTCGGTTCTTCATCCAGATTTTTATGCAATAAAACATGGGAAAAACTTCATACATTTCATATATTAATAAAAGAATACTTAATGCATTTTAGGAATGAAAAACAAGGACGAAGGGTTTTACCTTGAACATTTAGTCGGAAAATCAAAGGAAGATAGGAGAGCAAAATTTCTAGTTTGTATAGGCGACTTCCAGATGCAATAACTCTAAATGGAACCGTTGAAACTTAATTTTCACCGTTCAGAAAATACTTCTATAAGTCTTCTAACTTTAGGAAAAGAATGGGGTCGATCATGATTCAATTGCTATTTCAACTTGATGATCTATCCTTGGCACTTTGGTTCTACTCGAACTACCACAACCTTCTACTCCGATGATGATATCTCTTAATCCATAACTTAGAATGCAAATTCTTTAGGTCAGAATCTAGTTTAGGGAGTCTAGTATCTATGGTTAAAATATGAGAGTAATCCGAGATGATTTGCTATGTCTGCCAAAGTGTTTTTACTTGCTGTCCAGATTTTCAACGCTCTTATTTTCTCTCTTTTTATTTCTTAGTCTTTTCTTCCTTTCTCTATCTTTTTCCTCTATTTATAGGCTACCAAAACTCCATATTTTTGGAAGGTTATATAACTCTAATGTAGGCAACCAATCATAAGGCACATCTACCTTTAATCTTATCTTAAATGACCTCTTCATTACTAACTTCCCTCATAACATAACTAACTAAACTAACCAAAAAGTTCGTTTTATACACTTAGGTCCTTTAACTTTTTTTTTTGATGAATAAGAAAATTTTCATTAATCACAATGTAGCCTAGGCCATTACAATCAAAGAAAAATCTGAAATTATAAGAAAATAAAAGTTATACAATGATTTAAAAAACTATGATAACAGACAAAAGCCACAACAAAAAAAACTTGGGTGGTTAGGAGATACTAAATTAAAAATTGGTAAAATAAACAAATACATAATCTTCTTTTTCGCAGCATTTCCATCGCAATCTTTGAACCACAGAGGCATGAGATAGGTCCTCTAACTTCTTATCCTAACTAGTGTGCCCTTAAGAGTAATTAGAATAAAAAGTACATATAACACATAAAATATATAATCATATAAAACATGATATCGAAAGGTCCTGGGTATCACAAGTATTTTATTTATTTTTGTATGGTTCATTTAAACAGTTAATTTTTTCAAGAAAACTTACAAAATTGACCTTCAACAATAATTGAAAAAATATTCTTCTCTTACCTGATTTTTTTAATATATTTTGCATATAAATACAAATTTTTTATATTTGTTCTTTTTACTATAAAGGTTGGATTGAAAATCAAACAAAAATATTAGGGGGAATATCATTTTTCACGTTTATGTTATTTAATATATTTTTAGAAATTAAATTTGTTTACTAGTCATTAGATCAGTACTCTCTATATACATATACACACGCTAAAGACCCAGAAATTATTTTTCCCGATTTAAAGTTCCAATATTTGTCATGGGTTCCAGAATTGTCCAGTGATGAATCATATCATCATGTCATACCCTTCTATACAGTTGACACATGTAAGATATTTTTAGTGACCCTCTGCCTTTGGAAACTGATACCTCCATACAGTTTAGGATACCTACATACAGTACAGAGAAATAGTACTAGAGAGTTTAGAATTCCAAGCCTATCATCATCCTCTTTTAACTTATCTCTCTCTCTTTTTGTTTGATTTGACAGAAATTATTTACTGGGCTCTGTTTGTATAATTCAAGATTTTGACTTTATTTATAAGGAGGGAAGGGGAGAGATGATAGGTGAAGAGAGTCTGGACTCTTGCTTTGAGAAACTGATGGTTTTTGGGAGTGGAATTTGTAATAATCAAGAGAAAATGGGGGGACCTGGTGGTAGATTGATCACTGAATGGAAAGAAATACCTGTGGAGTTGTTATTGAGGATTGTTTCACTTGTTGATGATGATAGGATTGTGATTTTGGCTTCTGGGGTTTGCAGTGGCTGGAGGGATGCCATTTCTTGGGGTCTTACTCGTCTCAATCTTTCTTGGTATCTTTTTCTTCCATTTCTATTCTGGTTTTTCCCAATGAATTTTGATTTTTTTTTTCCTGATATTTCTGGTTCTTGTTTGTCCTCTGATTTGTAGTTCTATAATTGTTTTTGTGGGTTTTTATGTTTGTTATTTGATATTTATTTCAGTGAGCTTATTTCGTTAGGCTGACATTTTGTGATATTCCAAGGATGGGATTGGGAAGGAAAGAAAGGAGGAGATTAGGATGGAAAAAAAGGCTGTATTTGAGGTTAATTGGATTTAGCTATCTGATCTAAAATCTTAGCACTTTAGGAAATTTATTAGGTAATGTTTAAATTTCAGATATGTTCTTTTGTATGTTAGTTTAAAGTAGAGTTAGAGACAACCTTAATGTTTGTCCAAGAATTGTACTGTCACTTATTGATATGTTTAGAGCCAGAAAAAATTGATGATGGTAAAAAGTTTGACGGGGATGAAATTCTGCGTATGAGAATGACAATAAAATAATTTCCATATGGTAGATGCTGCACTTCTTCAGTTGTAGTTCTGTCTGTTTGCAGTTGGTTTTTGCCGATTTTTTTGTTAGTCTTCGGTCAGATGATATAACTATGACAGGATTTTTCTGTCATAGTTGAATATAATTATATAGTTTGTCTGCATTATATGATTATATAGATGGTTGTCTAGTTCTTTCAGTTGCAAGGCTGTTTGGGATGATTGGATTGTTTTCAATAATGGAGGACTCTTGGTTGATATATATAAAGATCCCGTTTTGACCCAAAAAAATTAATCGATAAACCGTGCAAAGTTGGTAGAGGCTCCGACTTCTATCCTCCTTCTGCTCTCATTGATTGTTTGTATCAGGGTAATATACTTGTGTTTCCGGGTTGAAACAAATCTTGTACCATGTTATCCCATGAATAAGCTGGCTTTGGTTAATTGTGGTGTTCCTTTGTTCTTAGTTGCTTGCCACTTCTGATGTTCTTTGCCAAGTGCTAATGACTTCCTTGGAATTAGGTGCAAGAGGAACATGAACAGTTTGGTTCTCTCACTTGCACCGAAGTTCACAAAACTTCAAGTTTTGAATCTCCGACAAGATACACCCCAACTTCAAGACGCTGCGGTCGAAATGATTTCCAAAAATTGCCATGACTTGCAAGATCTGGACCTGAGTAAGAGTTTCAAGCTTACAGATTACTCTCTATATACCCTGGCACGTGGCTGTCCAAATCTTGCGAGGCTGAACATCAGTGGATGCTCTGCCTTCAGTGACAACGCAGTTGCATATCTGGCTAGGCATTGCAGAAAACTCAAGTACTTTAATCTTTGTGGATGTGTTAAGGCTGCTACTGATGAGGCTCTAAAGGTGCGCGGAAGCCTTTTTTTATTTTGTATTGTGAATCCTTGGATATTGCTTGTTCTTCCAACTCTTTTGACTTTGTTGGTAGGCTATTGGGCTTTATTGCAATCAATTGCAGTTTGTAAATCTGGGATGGTGCGAAAAGGTTGGTGATGTAGGTGTCACGAGTTTAGCAAATGGCTGCCCTAATTTAAGAGCTCTCGACCTGTGTGGCTGCGTTCTCATAACAGGTAGTTTCTCTGTTTGCAATTGTTGTTTCCGTTGATATCCGATAGTGATAAGCCCTCTATAGTACCTTTCTGCTGTTTCTCGAGTCGGTAGCCAAATAAATTTCTCCTCCTTGGCGGTTCATGCAGTTGGAGTTGTAAGTTTCGTGATTTTAAATCTAAATGAAAAAAGAATTTCAAAATGCCCTGCGAAAGTTTCTTCTCCTGTTTCCGGATGATCAAGTATGATCACCAATAAAACATACCTTCTGGAGTGTAGTTGTAGAGTTAACTCTGCAAAAGTTTCCTTGCATATGGTGTTGTCAACAGGGAAGAATGGTTTAGCATGCTTTCTGAAGGGCATTAAGGAAGAACTAGTGGGAAGTATGAGTTTCATAACTTTATCTTTTCAGAAGTGCTCGAGAACAGTACGCCTCTACTCACCATCGTAGCGGTAAGTAGCAGTAAAGTAATAATACAGCAGATTTAGAAAACAGATGAAGAAAAGTGTGTGATTGTCGAAGGAGAATGGAAAAATAAGCCAACTTAAAACAAGGTTGCGAGAAGGAAGAGGAAAATTTTCTTAATTTAATTTGATTTCCTGTACTAAATCGTCTTATTTTGATCTTTATCTTACACTTTGAATATCCACAAATGTCTGCTATATCTGTTTTACTCTTTTGATGATATCATTGCAGATGAGAGTGTTGTCTCTTTAGCAAACAACTGCCCTCACTTGCGATCCCTCGGTCTATACTACTGCCAAAACATCACAGACACAGCTATGTACTCGTTGGCTCAGAGCCAAGTGAAGAACAAGCCGAACATGTGGGGATCCGTGAAGAATAGATGCGAAGAAGGGCTGATGAATCTGAATATTAGCCAATGCACAGCCCTCACCCCTCCAGCAGTTCAGGCAGTATGTGACTCATTTCCCGCTCTTCATACATGTCCTGGCCGGCATTCCTTGATCATAAGCGGCTGTCTGAACTTGACATCTGTGCATTGTGCTTGTGCCATGCAAGCTCACCGTGCATTTGGCGCCATTCCTCATCCGGCTCACTGAATAGTGTTCTTTGAAGCAAAACTCTTGATCAGCTTCATTTCTCAAGAACCTAAAAGGATCGAAGTGATCTTTCGTACATAAAACGTGTTTAAAGTGCTGTTGTTGTACTCGGACTTTGTTGGTTATGTTGTTTACACTAATTAATGTTATTATTTCGTACATAAAACGTGTTTAAAGTGCTGTTGTTGTACTCGGACTTTGTTGGTTATGTTGTTTACACTAATTAATGTTATTATTTCGAAGTTTGTGGCTCCAATATGAGAAAATGGACGTTTCAGATTGAGCTGCTTTAATCAAAACATATGACGGAATATTTGTGGACCTCTTTTGGCGTCTTGCGAGGTTCATTTTTTGTTCTCACAAAAGTAAAAAGAAAAAACTTGGGTCTGGGATTTGGTTGGTTCTCAAAATGAAATTGTACCAAGTTTTGCATTCAAAGGTTTATCCTTCATGAGATTTGAAATTTTATCCACAAAATGTCTATTTTGGTTTTGTTTTAAAATACTTGTAATTTCGTTATTGTCTCTAACTAATTGTTGCATACTTTTGTCTTTTAAAAGTCATTTGCATTATTAAATCATTTAAACTAGAGTTATATGCACTAAATGATCTTCAAATATTTCAATATTTTGGCTTACGGCTGAAAATAATTATTTCTTCGAGTTTTAGTCATAAAAAATTTACGGGTTGCGGGTGTGAGTTTTCGATGAAAATTTTGGTGATTTTGAATAAATCAGCCGGGCACGTGAGGGGTAATATTGTCAACACGAAAAAATATGTATTTTGTGGCCTCTTCCACCATTTCCTTCTTCTTAAAACCATTCCAAGCTCCTCTTTAATCAATTCATTGATGAAATTCCTTCCCCACACCTCTTATTACTTCCTTTCCTTCTTAATTTCTCAATCCATTATTACTTTGGGAGCTACTATTTGATTATTAATTGAGTTTTTGAGCTGCAAATTTCATTGCCCATTTCATAATCTCTCTTTAAATAACCATAAACTATGTCATCTATGTCATTTAGGTTAGCCACCTCGAGGTATAAATCAAGAGATGAAATTGGTTGTGGATGTTCAAAGATTGTCGAAATGCACACTTCATGGACTGAAGAGAATACAGGAAAAAGGTTCTTGAACTGCACAGTCTGCACTAAATCGAGGGTAATTTATTTGGCTTTTTCAGTTTTTTGTTTTGATTTAAAGAATCCATAATCTTATTCTGATTACGTTTAGGAGGGTGGGTGTGGTTTCTTTGAGTGGATTGATCATCCTAAAAAGAAGAAAGACAAAAAGATTAATTTCTGAGTTGCTGCGAAAAATTCGACAGTTTGAAAGTAGAGAATGTTGCATTGAAGACTGAATATGAGGGGAAGATCGAAAATAAATCAACAATTTCAAAAAGTTTCTATTGTTTTTTCATTGTTCTTGTATTCTTGTTTGGGTACACACTTGGTCGTTGTAATATGTGTTGTTACAAGTAAATTATGCTAGTAGATTTGAAAGGATATGATGTCATTGGAATGGATTTCATGTGTATGAATTATTTCTTGCAAAGGCAATTTCCTAATTTCATAGCTATTAATTGCATTGAACAAGAGTTGGAGCCAAAATGCATATATATTGCAAAATTCTTTATGTAATACCATTAGTTTGTTCACACACAAGAGTAATAAGTCATATTTTTTGCCCACACAGCAAAAAGCAACACAAACCTACCAAGTAACCAAAATAGGTACAAAAACTTAATTGTTTAGGAGATGTTCAACTTCATCCAAATCAAGGCACACATACTACCAAAAACAACAAAAAAGGAAGGCTAACATATAGCCAAAAAATAACTATTCCTAGACATTCCTTGCTTGGGCCTTTTCCTTCAGTCTTTGGAACTGCCTTAGGGTTGCCTAAACAACTTGAGATTCTTGCTCATCCATAACTGCTGCTGCCACAGCTTCTTCCATCAGTAGTTGCTCTTCAAGTAATATCTCCTCCTACAAGTTTGGGAATATTATGACTATGTATTAAGTGACATAGGAAAGCAAGAAATATAGATAAAAATGACAGATTACCTCTTCAAAATCATCATATGTTAACATGGGGTGAAAATCCGTATGTGTACCCATTCATGTGCCCAACCAATAAGAATTCGTCATGTGATCATTTTTTTAATTATATATATACACATGGTGAATTGTGATTTGTTGGGCACACAGACGGGTACATATGATTATTTACCTTTAACATGTCTTCACTAACCACAGTCTTTGCCTTAACTGTCTTCTTGTTGCCCAGACCAAAACCATTTGCCTTTGCTACATTCAGCTTCCATGTTCTTCTAGTATGTCCAAGTTGTAAACAAGTACTCCACTTGTTGCTGTTGGTTGACAAATTTGGAGTTGTTGACTGAACTCGACTTAATTGACTTTCATTTTCAACAAAGTCACTATTGTTGGCATTTTCCTCCCTTAGAGGACACTTCCTTGCATTATGAACCTTGGCCTAACATAGAGTACACTTTGACACCTTTCCTACTCTAGATAACATTAAAGTTTTATCTGCATTTTTTTTTTTAGTTTTCTCAATGGGGGTCATTTTTCCTTAGTTTTTTTGGTTTTCCTAGAAGTCTCATCTTATTTGGGGGCAGCAAAGGGGGCAAACCAGTTTTTGGCCAGAACAGAGGTCCACCAATGGGACTCACTGTTTGTTCATAGATTTTCATGTAGGTGAAAACATGGTAAACTTCACTCACATAATCCTCAACATCCCTACATATGACAATAATGGCAAAACAAGAATGAACACAAGGAATACCACGGAGTTCCCACTTTCTCCAAGCACAAGTTCCCCCCCCCAAAAAAAATTTACTGCATACTTGTCACCATAACAGCTCTCAATCTGGAAGTTTCCCCCACACTACAAGAAAACAGTTAAATAACGACCGAATTTTTCGGTCACTCCTATAACGACCGAATAGAAACCGAAAATTGTCGGTCGCTATTCCGTCGCTACTGCGTCGGCCATATCAGTACCGTTGGCCAAATTTAAACGACGTCGTTTTGTTCACCGTTAACGACCGAATACCGACGAAAGTTAACGACCGTTTACCGACGGATTACATAACAAAGTCAAAATAATCAGTCGGTATTCGGACGTTAATGTGTCAAAGTCAAAGTCAATAATGTTGACTAGTCGGTCGGTATTCCGTCGCTATATGGAGACCCATAATCCGTCGGTATTCAGTCGTTAACGAGTCAAAGTCAACAATGTTGACTAGTCGTCTGTATTCCGTCGCTATTTGGCGACCCATTCATCGGTCACCACATAATCCGTCGGTATTCGGTCGTTAATAAGTCAAAGTGAAAAAACAATGTTGAACGTTAAGTAGGTAATCCGTCGCTATATTGCGACCCAATAATCCGTCGTTTATTATTTCATCGGTGGTCGGTCGTTAATTGGCTTAGCGACGAAAAATACACGACCACGTGATTTGATCGTTAATCGGTCGCTAAACTAAGACTAGCGACGAATTTGTCCGTCCTTGTTACACTATTTTCTTGTAGTGTCACCAGCACTATGCACAATGAAATTTGCAACCTTTTCACACAAACCATCAACATATTTTTGTATTCTAGGACATAACATTGATACTTGTTTTTTTTTATCCAAGTTCTCTTAGACTCATGCCTAGTCATCAAGTATGTCATAATACCCTCTATCAGTTCTAAAATTGGTTTTTCCCTTGCTTTTATAATCACAACATTAAAGCTTTCACATAGGTTATTTAACAACATAACACATTCATTGTGGGTACTAAAAAAGGCCCTACTCCAATGTTTAGCATTGCATGCATTTGCCAACCAATCGTGAGCTTTTTGATCAATTACCTTTAACTTCTCCATGTAATTCATGAACTGGTTTGGGTGTGTTGACCTTGCACAGTTCCACAACATTTCCTTCAAAGCCTGGCCAACATGTTTCTGTCTAAAGTTTTGTTGTAGGTGCCTAAAACAAAATATGTGTTTAAAAGATACGGCAAATGCTCCTCCAGTACCTCAACAAATCCCTGTTGAAGGGATTCATGGGCAGAAACTCGTTCTAAACACCCATGAATCCTCCCCTAAAGATTCTATTTTTTCGGGCGCTTAGCTGCAACCACCAAAGTCCTCCCTTGCGGAATTACTCCCTACCGGTATCCACGCGACGAAACGAGTAGCGAGTGCTAGCTCTTCGTTTTTCTAAGTTTTGGAATCCAGAGAGAAAAGGAGGCAGAAAATCTGATTTTCGGGATTTTTAGTTTTGCGGCTCAAGAAGGTCTATACTAGGGAGAGAGTTTATATAAGGTGTGAGAGTTTGTTCCCAAAACCAACTCCCACGTCCTCAACCTCTTCCGGCAGTGGGAGTCTTTAACTTCCACGTCATATAAACCTCTGCTGTGAAGGGATTCATGGGCGGAAACTCGTTCCAAACACCCATGGATCCTCCCCTGAAGGATCCGCTCATATGAAACGAATCGAAAATAGCGGTAAAAACTTACATTTTACGGATTCAAGAAGCTGCTTCTTGAATGGAGGATGGCGTTTCTTGGATGCTAATCTGCCACCAATTGATTTCCCTTTATGGAAAGTCCCTCTACCGGTATCCACGCGACGAAACGGGCAGCGATTGCTAGCTCTTCGTTTTTCTGGGTTTCGGGAATTAGAGAGAAAAGGGAGAGGCAGAAACTATTTCGGCTTCTTGGGTATTTCGGCTGAAAGCATTGAGATCTAGGGTTTCGGCCAAGAGTTTATTATATAGGGTGTGAGAGTTTGTTCCCAGAACTAACTCTCACGTCCTCAACTCCTCTCGGCAATGGGAGTCCTCAACTCCCACGTCCCTTAGACTTCTGCTGGTAGTGGGAGTCCTTATCGGATAATAACTCCCACGTAATCCCAGCTATAGGTAAAATACCGAAATTGCCCCTATCTCTAATTCGAATAATAAACACTTTATTATTTCCGAGAAAGACAAATGTCGGATACTAATGAACCTAGACACATTCTAGATTCATTGAATGCGGACATAAAGCTTCGTTAGCTCGTCTATGCGTGTGACCACGTAGGTTCATCTCACAATGGCAATGAAAACACACTTAGTAGTAGTGTGAGTCCATAAATCACAAGCGGTCCCTAGCAGGACATTGTGACTACCCAAAGTGAATGAATATACAACGGAACCTAATATCAATCCACTATTTAATCCCTTTGTCTCGCGATATCCTAATTAAGCATAAGGCATGGTGGTCGTCACCCTTATTAAGCTTAATTATATTTATGCTCGATCTCCGGTAGATTGTTTCGACAAATAGCATTTGATAACCACTTTATCAAATACATTTGAGCTACGGCCATGCATTTAAACAGTCTTTTCCCTATCGAGGGGCCCATGGATATCTCTCTCAATAATAGAGAGGGACAAATTCCTTACAATGTCTCTCACATTCAAGCTATGATAGGGACACTACATCCGATCATCAGTCGTATTGATTACTCTGTTACAAGTAACGTTCGACTGAGTCAAAACGTGGCTCCATTCATACTAGAATCAATGAAGACATAAGGTCTAAGGATTCTAAAATAGTATTGAGGAAGTAATACTTATGACTTATGACCATGAAGTATTACTTCTCGACGGATCACGTCGATACAATGTATCCCCTATATATTGCATCTATGATGTGATTTGTATCCATTACACATGATCAGTAAAACAAGATCATCAATCAACAATCATACTAGTTTTATTTCATAGTAATTAAGCATTACATAAAACTAGGGACTTCTAGAATAGTAATTACATAAGCTAATGAGTTTTACTTTCAAATCACACATTTGATAATCAAAAGCAAAATTAACTATTCAATTACATGCTCAAAAGATAACAAAACGCACAACATGTGCTAATGGTCCTAGGGCACTACTAACATGCTGGTAGTGGGAGTCTTTATCGCATAATAACTCCCACGTAATCCTAGCTATAACCAAATGCCGAAAATGCCCCTCCTTAATCTCTAATTCGAATAATAACGTTTTATTATTCTCAGAAAATCAATGTCAGATACAATGAACCTAGACACATTCTAGATTCATTGAATCTGGAGTGAAGCTCGTTCACTCGTCTATGCGTGTGACCCTATAAGTTCATATCACAATGACAATGAAAACACACTTAGTAGTAGTGTGTTCAAAAATCACAAGTTGTCCCTGGCAGGACATTGTGACTACCCATAGTGAATGAATATGCGGTGGAACCTAATATCAATCCACTATTTAATCCATTTGTCTCGCGATATCCAAATTAAGCATAAGGCATGATAATTGTCACCCTCATAAATTTTAATTGTATTTATGCTCGATCTCCAGGTAGACTGTTCTAACAAATAGTATTTAATAACCACTTTATTAAATACATTTGAGCACGACCATGCATTTAAACAGTCTTCCCTATCGAGAGGCCCATGGATATCTCTCTCTAATAATAGAGGGACAAATCCCTTGCAATGCCTCTCACATTCAAGCCATGATATGATGCTACATCCGATCATCAGTCGTATTGATTACTCGATTAAAAGTAACGTCCGACTGAGTCAAAACGTAACTCCATTCATGTTGGAAACCATGGAGACATAAGGTTTAAAGATTCCAAATAGTATTGAGTAAGTAATACTTATGACTAAAGAAGCATGAAGTATTACTTCTCTAACAGATCACGTCCGATACAATATATCTCAATATATTGTATCTATGATATGATTTGTATTCATTACACATGATCAGTAAAACATAATCATCAATCAAACATCATACTAGTTTTATTTCGTTGTAAAGAACATTACATAAAACTAGGGACAATTAGAATAGTAATTGCACAAGCTAATGAGTCTTACTATCAAATCACGCATTTTATGTTCAAAAGCAAAATTAACTATTCAAATGACATGCTCAAAAAGTTATAAAACGTACAACATATGCTAATGGTCCTAGGACACTACTAACAATCTCCCACTTGCCTTAGGTCCAATCATACATGATCCTCAATCCCATTGACCTTCAATGTTATCGTCTGTATGAACTTTGCAAATTCTAATGTTTTCTCTGTCAATGATCTCTCTAATTAGATGGAAACGCCTGAGAATGTGTTTGGTTCGTTGGTGAGATGTAAGTTCCTTAGCTTGTGAGATGGCGCCAGTACTATCATAATAAAGGTCCACTGGGTTCACAATGCTAGGGATGACACCTAATCCATCAACAAATTTCCTGATCCAAACTGCTTCAGAGGCAGTCAGATACTCAGCTTCTGTTGTAGGTCGGCTCACAGTACCTCCATTCAAACAAAACACAAAATCAGATTGCAATATAAAGTCATCTACGTCGGTCTGGAAGCTTGCGTCTGTGTAACCATTTACAACAAGATTTTCTTCATGACCTCCGTAAACCACGAACATATCTTTAGTTCTTCTCAAGTACTTAAGAATGCTTTTGGCTGTAGTCCAATGTGACTCTCCAGGGTCAGATTGATATCCGCTAGTCATACTTAACGCGAATGAGACATCCGGGAGAGTGCATATCATGACATACATAATAGACCCAATGCTTGAAGAATATGAGATCTTACTCATGCGCTCTTGGTCTTCCTTTGTAGATGGTCCATGAGTTCTACTGAGTTTAACACCATGTGACATGAGCAAGAATCCTTTTTTGGAATCTTGCAGACTGAACCGTTTCAGTACCTTATCAATGTATCCACTCTGGCTTAGGACAATCATTTTGTTAAATCTATCTCTATAGATTCTTATACCCAAAATGTATGTAGTCTCGCCTAAGTCTTGCATGGAAAAGCACTTCCCCAACCAAGCTTTTACGCTTTGTAATGTAGGATGTCATTTACAATCAGTAAGATGTCATCCACATAAAACACAAGGAATACTACTGCATTATTAGTTACTTTCTTATAAACACAAGGCTCTTCTTCGTTTTTGATGAAACCAAATTCTTTAATTGCTTCATCAAAGCGACGATTTCAGTTTCGAGATGCTTACTTCAATCCATAAATGGACCTTTGAAGCTTACACACTTTGTTAGGATTTGATGGATCAACAAACGCCTCGGGTTGTGTCATATACACAGTCTTAACGTCCATTTGCCATATCTCATAGTCATAATATGCGGCTATGGCAAGTAAAATCCTAATAGACTTTATCATAACGACAGGAGAAAAGGTTTCATCATAGTCAATACCATTAATTTGTCTATAACCTTTAGCTACTAGTCGAGATTTAAAAGTATGTACATTACCATCCATGTCGGTTTTCTTTTTGAAACACCATTTGTTATCAATGACCTTACACCCTTCGGGTGGGTCAACCAAAGTCCACACTTGGTTATCGTACATGGATCGCATATCAGACTTCATAGCCTCTAGCCACTTATCTGACTCAGGACTATGAATTGCCTCTTTGTAGGTAGTGGGTTCATCGTGATCAATCAGTTCAATATGATGATCATCAGTCACGAGAAATCCACATCTCTTAGGCTGTTGATGTACCCGACTTGACCTCCTTGGGCCTTATGTCAAAGATTGAGGCTCAATATTAGCACGTGAGCTTGTTTGAAGTTTCAAAGTTGGTTCAGACGTTGTTTGGGGATCTTGAATTTCCTCAAGATGGATATTACTCCCACTATCCTCTTTGGAAATAAATTCCCTTTCAAGGAATAAACCATTTCGAGCAACAAACACTTTGTTCTCTGATTAAAGATAGAAGTAATATCCTTTAGCTTCTTTAGGATATCACATAAACAAACACTTGTCAGATTTATGGGTGAGTTTACAAAATAATAAGCGTTTTAAATACACCTCGCATCCCCAAATTTTGAGAAATGACAAACTAGGTCGTTTCCCTGTCCATATCTCATATGAAGTTTTCTGAACAGCTTTAGAAGGAACTCTATTCAATATGAATGCAACAGTTTCTAGGGCGTAGCCCCAAAAGTAATTGGAAGACTGGTTTGACTTATCATAGATCGAACCATATCTAGTAAGGTGTGATTCCTTCGTTCTGATATACCATTCCATTGTGGTGTGTCAGGATGAGTTAATTGTGAAACAATTCCACAACTCCTAAGATGTTCGTCAAACTCCTGGTTAAGGTATTCGCCACCTCGATCCGATCGAAGTATCTTCATACTTTTACCAAGTTGATTTTATACTTCATTTTGAAATTCTTTGAATCTTCCAAAAGATTCTGAATTATGTTTAATTAGATAGACGTAGCCATATCTACTGACATCTTATGTGAATGTGATGAAGTACTGAAAACCTCCTCTAGCACTTGTGTTTATTCGTCCACATACATCTATATGTATGAGGCCCAACAAATTTGAAGCTCTCTCACTTTGTCCAGTAAAATGAGCTTTAGTCATTTTTCTTAACAAGCAAGAGTCACATGTCTCACAAGACTCTAAGTCAAATGATGTCAAATTCCATTTTGATGGAGTTTTGATATGTGTTTCTCGTTGATGTGGCCCAAACGACAATGCCAAAAGTAGGTTTGGTTTAAGTCACTTGATTTAAACATCTTGGTATTAATGTTATAGATGAGTCTTTTAATGGATTCATCGAGGTTAAGAACACAAAGCCCATTCATCAAAGAAGCATCCCCATAGAAGATACGATATTTATGAATGGTGCAAATTTTATTCATAATATTTATTTCAAAACCTTCAATATCCAAATAGAGAACTCAAATAATATTCCTACTCAAAGTTGCAACATAAATACAATTATTCAGTTCAATAATAAGGCCACTTGGCAAAAATAAATTAAATGTCCCTGTAGCTACAACAACTCTTGCTCCATTCGCTACTCTCAGGTCCACTTCTCTTTTTGCCAGTGATCTACTCCTTTTGCACCCCTGCACATTTGCACAAATGTGAGATCCACAACCGGTATCTAATACACATGAAGTAAGAGCAGATATGTTAATTTCAATAATATAAATACCTGGAGAGACAGTCAAACTGGCTTTCCCATTTTTCTTCTCTTCCAAGTAGAGCTTGCAGTTCCGTTTCCAATGACCTGGTTCATTACAATGGAAGCAAACCCCTTCTTTAAGTGCCTTGCCTTGGGCTTGGGCTTGGGCTTGTTATTGCCCTTGCCCTTCTTGGTCATGGGTTTTCCCTTTCCTTTGTTCTCAAAATTCCCCTTTTGAACCATTAAGACTTCATGGGTCTTCTTAATGTTCAGTTCAGCCTGTTTGAGCATCCCGTGTATCTCATGTATGGACTTCTTTATGGCATGCATGTTGAAGTTCATGACAAATTGGTCATACTCTGGTGGAAGTGAGCCCAAGATCATATATGTGCCCATGTCATGACCTACGAGAGCCCCAAGTTTCTCAAATTGGTCAAGATAGCCCTTCATGTTAAGAACATGTGCACTTACAAAGGTGCCAGGGGCTATTTTGCAACTATTCAACGCCTCAGTGGTGAGGAATCTTTCTTGACGGGCTTGCTCTTGGAACATTTCCTTGAGTTGGCCCATCATCTGGAAAGCCTCAACCCCTTCAAATTTTTGAAGGTCAGTGCTCATTGTGACGAACATGAGACAAGTCACATCGTTAGAATCATCACAATGCTTCTTCCAAGCATCTTTCTCAGCTCTATGGGCGTTGTTTGCAAGTTGTTCAGGAATATCAGTATCAATAACGTATAGCTTTCTTTCCTGCTTAAGGACAATCCTTAAGTTGAGGGCCCAATCAAGGAAATTGGTCCCACTCAATTTTTCTTTTTCAAGAACGGATCACAATGAATTGTGTGAAGTATTGGTTGCCATTATCTACATTAAAATTATTTGCAAAGTCATTAGTTTTTGAGCAAAAAAATTTTTCCACAATTTCAACACTTGATAAATAGTGGAGAAAACCATTTTACGATAGTTATAAGTAAGCTTTGTCTTAACACCCATAATTAAAGACAAATCAACTCATGAGAATGACATCTTCATGTCCCAGCTATTTCCATGTTATGCCCTAGGCCCAAAACTGTTTTGATAGCCTAGTTAAGTCGAACCATGTCTAAGTTTATGGACATCACTATTTTCCCATCTCCTTTTGCTTAGATAACCACTTATCTGTTGCTTTGGCAAGCAGACAAAATGATAATCCAAGCTTAAGAAGTGCTTAGGATATGGTAGGCATTTTTAAGACTTGATTAACACCATTTAGTTTGAATAAGTTGTTAAACCCATAAGACAAGAATATAAGCATCTCATTCAATATATAAAACATAAAAGTAAACATGAGATAGCATGGCCTAATCCTATGATGACTCCCACGAGCCTTGTCAAGGGTCAATCTAAGTCAATACCCATCTCATGGATAGTATCTTCAATTCATCGTCCTCCAGTCTTGTAACATAAATGCATGGGCATACCCAGCCTTCAATGTAAAGCAATAACACTAATCTAAGAAAGCAATTACAATTTTACAACATTGAAAAATGACTCGCAGGTCGTATTATAAAATTACAGCCCATTAAATGTAAAGCAAGAGGGGTATAGTAGGCCATGCTATTCACCATGCTAAAACTCACATAAGGCATAATGATATAAAGTAACGAGTACAGATACAAAGTCTTAGGTGTTGCCACTACGCAGGCAGAGCTCCTGGAACAAAAATCTTATTATTCCTCTACTCATCGAATGAGTTTTCCTCCCCGATTTTAATCCTCAATCGCATAACAGGTTTATACGATAATATAAACGGCTTATGCAGTATAATCGAATTAACAACAGATTAACATAAAGAGTTTATGCAGTATAATTGAATTAACAACATACGACAACAGTTTATGCATATCAGAATCACATAAACATTTTTTTTTCTGTTTCACGCATACGCATACCAAATCGAAATTGATACGTGTTATGATGTGATTAACAATATCGAATTCGAATAGCATGAGTAAGGCTCTGATACCACTGAAGGGATTCATGGGCAGAAACTCGTTCTAAATATCCATGAATCCTCCCCTGAAAGGATCCGCTCATACCATAGGAATTTAAAATATACGAAAAGGACTTACGTTTTTGGTTTAAGATTCTATTTTTTCGGGCACTTAATTGCAGCCACCAAAGTCCTCCCTTGCCGAATTACTCCCTACCTGTATCCACGTGACGAAACGAGCAGCGAGTGCTAGATCTTCGTTTTTCTAAGTTTTGGAATCTAGAGAGAAAATGAGGTAGAAAATCTGATTTTCGAAATTTTTAGTTTTGCGGCTCAAGAAGGTCTATACTAGGGTTTCAGCCAAAAGATGTTTATATAGGGTGTGAGAATTTGTTCCCAGAACCAACTCCCACGTCCTTAACCTCTTCCGGTAGTGGGATTTTTAACTCCCACGTCCCATTAACCTCTGCTGGTAGTGGGAGTCTTTATCGCATAATAACTCCCACGAAATTCTAGCTATAACCAAATGCCAAAAATGCCCCTCCTTAATCTCTAATTCGAATACCTGTCACATTTAAACAAAATATTCAGTCATTTAAGTTCTAAAAGAGTACAAGTAATACATCAAATTTAACTAAATTCAACTAACTTTTTGCCTATCAGAGATCATTGTCCATTTCTTTTGTTCTGTGAAACCAAGATCCTCCATCAAACAGAAAATAAACCACTCCCAGGTTGCAGCATTTTCAGTCTCAACAATGGCAAAAGCAAGAGGATATAATGAATTATTTGCATCCACCCTTACAACACTAACAAGAATTCCTGGATGTGGCCCCTTTGATGGAAACCATCCAAGCCCAATACCCTCCTGCAACCATTAATGAACCCTTCCCTGACAGCCCCAAGACAAATATAAAATCTCCAAAATCTTTTAATTTTAACAGTTGGAGAATATGGTATCAAATGGACTGAAGAACCTGGATCAGATTTCTTGACTGCTTCTACATAGTCCCATAATAAAGCATAATGATCAACAAACTTTCCTTGCAGAATTTGAGTTGCCCTTCGTTTGGTCCTGTAGACTGTATGGTCTGAAATATTATATTGAAGTTCCTTCCAAACTTTTGTTACAAAGCCACTAATTTTAACCCCCATTTGTCTGCTTAAAAATATATAAGTACCTCATTGCCAAGTACTTAGGCCCCACCAGTGCACTGTGAGATCTTTTGCATATATGTCTAACATGCAGTATTTTGATTTGCCAATCACTGGTTTCTGGAATTGGAAATGCATAAAGCATACATTTCCACTATTTCCCAGAACAAGCAACTAAAACCCTTCCCCTATTACTCCTCTTCACTTTTATGAACTTCCCCATTTTGACCATATGATTCTTTATACCTTCTTTGAGGATAGTCTTGCTGCCGAAAATCATTCCAACCTTGAAGTTTGGATTCAGCATGTCAATCTCAAGTCTGAATCTCTCACATTTGGGTAAATTTTTTTCATTTTCACTTTCAAAATCATTGCTTTCCAATTCATCATAATCATAATCATTCAACTCTTCTTCTTCCAGACATGATCCCCCAACATTAACAACAAATTCATCATCATTGTACTGAAAATCAGTAACATCAGAACCAAACCTGTTTTTAGGAGGGCTTGGAGCATCTATTATAAACTCATCATCACTGATTTCCCAGTCATATTCATCAAAGAAGAATATTCAGATGATTCCTCATAGTCAGGATTATTTGAATCAGATTCCTCATCATTAACACTTGTGATGTTCCACCAAATATTGAGTGCATTTGGTCCCAGCTCAACAAAATAACTTCCCTAAAAGTATGAATCTTCATGCTGTTTCATTTCTAAAATATCTTTACCCTTCTTACTCCTACAAGTATTATCAGACCCACAAAAAACCTCAGTAAAGTCATTAACCAGATCTCTTGAAATGTTAGCTTTTCTTTTGACAACACACTTAGTACTGCCCTTATTCTCACTGTTTTTCTTGGAAGAGCTCCCAAGTTTGGGAATAGTCCATTTAATTTTAGCATCTACCACTAGATATATTTCACCCATCGCTTTAAACTCAGACATTTATGTCAAAACCTCCAGATGAGTTTCAAAATGAACTAATGACAAATTAGGATTATCATTGGATTCATTTATATTGTACCAACACTGGTTCACCTTTTTATAACCTAACCCAAAAGATCCCACACGTACATAATCAAAATAATCTATTTTACCACCAACATGTTGACTAGCTAATGTCCTATCTGGAGTCCCCCATAAAATTTCCCACCATGCTTACCTCTTACAGTGAATATACGGGACCTAACATATGCGAAAATAGAAAAAAAAAACAGATACCACTTAACATACATAAATTCCAACACCAGTATATAGACAAATAAGATACAAAAAAAAAACCCACCTACCACGATGACAAAACCTTAATAAATAACAAAGATAGAGACAAGAAAACAAAAACCCTAATATAATAACTATTTTTTCCAGAAAAAGACATCGCCTTTGAAGCAATAACTCTAATAAATAACTATTTCCAGAAAAAGTTAAGACCTTCAAAGCAACAATGCTAATAAATTACCATTTTCATGAAAAAGACATCACCCTTTAAAACAAAAATGGGGACCATAGCCCTAAAAATTCTATCTTTACAACAAATATTATTCCATTAGAGCAAAAATAAGGACCATAACTCAGTCGATTTCATTAAATGTAATATTATTCCAGATATATTTCACAAAAAAAAACAAAGAAATAACATACGAAATTGGGAATAAGATTTTTAATACCATATTTAGGATTTTCATTCCACTTTTCTTTGTCTCACAGATTCATTTCTTCGAGTTGGTTGTTGATTAACACTTGCATAAACTTGTATTATGGATATACTTTGCAGATGATGTGATTTTTTCTGGGTAACTAGAGACTTTTTGCAGAGGCGATTAGGATTTTTAGTATGTTTTTAACTACTGAAACCCTAATCGTGTAACACTTATTTATATACGGGGATGAAATCGGGTCAGTTCGAGTAAGGAATACGGACCATCGTAATTTAGGGACAAAAATACCCGTACCTGACATGTGAGGGTCTCTATTTCAAAAGTTGCCGGATTTTTTTATCAGAATCTAACATCCGCAGCCCCGTAAATTTTTTATGGTCAAAACTCGAAGAAATAATTATTTTAGGTCGTAACCCGAAATATTAAAATACTTGATGGCCATTTAGTGCATATAACTCTTTAAACTATCTATCATCAACTATTTTTAAATAGACATTTTGGGCATTTCTCTTTTTTATTTTATGAATTTATTAATTTTTTTACTCTTGCTCAAGATGCAATTAGAACATTTATTTTTCAACGGATGGTTGTGGTCGGATAGTAGTTCTTTGGTTATTATTGACCATTGTGGTTGTCAGCTAGTAACTTGTGGACTGTTCACGAGTTGATATTCTTCTATTAAAAAGTTATTTACCGCTCTAGATTAGGAATTGTTAGTTTTAATGGCATATTAACTCAGTTTTTGGTTTAATAAAAAAATGTTTGGTATCTAATGTTATATGTTCATTGTAACGGTGCCACAGGACGACAAGGAAGTTTATCTAAATTCTACATACATGTTCTATGGAAGATGCAAATCTACCTTTCACAAAAGATAACAAGAATGGTTTGAAATCTTAGATGTTAAGGTCGGTCTTAATAGGTATATTTTGTAAACCGTAACTTTTATTCACTTTGCTTGAATCACTCAGAAATTGCACTGAGCTTGAACTGTTTATAAAAGATTTGGAATGTTTTGAAAATTAATTTCAAACTCTTGGTCATCATGATCAAATGTATTTTCATTGACATCAAAATGGTTTCAAAGGGTTGTTTTTCAAATCGAGTTTTATTGTTTAAATGTATTTTGGTCTAGAATAGAACTTGATTGAATCAGATTATTTTCAGACGTTCTGAGAAAAATTTGATCACCATGGGTAACCTCTCTAGGTAGTAAGGTTATTCGGGATGCTAAAGTCTATATGTTCTTCTCATTTGTATCTTCTAAAATCATTCCAAGCTTCACTTTGTTTCTATCTTTGTGAATCTTTCTTTTTGAGTGAATAGTATGATGTAAAATCCATCACATTTAGTGTAATTATATGAGTTGAAATGTAAGATCTATCACATACATGATTGTTCGGGTTACTTCTTGAGATTATGGGGTGAGACTTGTGTAGCTCTGTGTGAGCTTGTGTGTTGAGTGATACTGTTTGAGGGTAAAACTATGTGTGAGCTGTCTACTTTGTGTGTTGTTGTGTTGTGGTGGTTGAGGGTAAAACTCTTTGTGAGTTGTCTACCTTTGTATTTAGTAGGGGTGTTCATGGTTCGGTTTTATACATTTTTCAAACCAAACTGAAATATTCGGTTTGGAAATTTTGAAACCAATCCAAACCATTTAAAATCTCAAACCGATGCATTCGGTTTGGTTTGGATTGGTTTGGTTGCTCGGTTTTGCAAGACACAAAAATATTGATTATAAAGTTTAAAAAAAACTTTATTTAATTAGTTAGTTGCTAAAAATATTTACAAAAAATATGCCTATTATTTTCTCAAGGTAAACACAATAAAGAAAACAAAATAATAAAACATAAATTCTTGGTTTTGATCCTTACACTTCAAACAAATTACTTCAAAATCATCCTACAAGAAAAACACAAAAAACACAAAAATTACATAATTATTAGTTCAAAATAGTGAAATACAATAAAATCTTTTGGTAAATCTAAAATCGCACACCAAATGTTGACTTTTTAATCTCTTGGTTTAACACTTGAAGAACTTGCACTTGAAAATTTTAGAATGAGATACAAAAGTTAGCAATTATACTAGAAAACATTTTAAGGAAAAATATATTTTATGCAAAAAAGTCCTTTAATATATTATATTATATATTATATATATATTCGGTTTGGTTTATAATTTTTTTTAAACCAAACCAAAAATTCGGTTTTAATTTAGCTCAAACCGAAACCAGTTTAATACACCGCTCAAACCAAAAATTCGGTTTGGATCGGTCGGTTTTGGTTTTTCTTGAACACCCCTAGTATTTAGTTGTGTTTAGTGGAGTGTTTGGAAATCCTTAATTGTGGCTCAAGATAGTAAATGTAAATTTGAGAATCGAACCACTGTAAATCATGTCATGTGTACTTTATGATTTTGTTTTACTCTTGAGCTTGCTACTCTTATTAATCTTTAAGCTCTTGAGATATTTGTTATCTTGACAAGAAAAAACCCTATCATATCTATACTTTAGAAAGAAGAGGGAAAAGTTTTCTAACATTCAATTCATCCTCTCTTGAGTTTTCAGGAATGACTTAAGTTTGGAATTGTTTTAATCAAATTAAATTATTAGTAGTGAATAAGTTGTCAAAAAAGAAAAAGAAAAATGGTATGTATTGAATTATTCTGAAAGGAAAAATTTTGTATGTGTTTTTTTTAACAAGAATATGGAACCATAATTGCAATTGCTACGCGTACCCTTCTTGAGCCTTGATGGTTGAGATAGAATTATGCAAATATCGGAATCATGTCAGTCAAACTTGTCAGTTGAGTCATAGGATCGTATGATTTTACGAGTTTTAATGAACCTTACGTGTTA
This sequence comes from Vinca minor, assembly GCA_026122235.1. Taxonomy (NCBI): domain Eukaryota; kingdom Viridiplantae; phylum Streptophyta; class Magnoliopsida; order Gentianales; family Apocynaceae; genus Vinca; species Vinca minor. The sequence goes on from JAOCZM010000015.1 coordinate 792,904, forward strand.
GATCTTACGTAGGATCGGGGTAAACTCATGGGATCAACCTCATAAACGTAGGATTGTACGATGCTACGAGTTATTTTCTCTTCCGGGGTCGAGTTTTAGCTCAATCCGACCCGAATGTTTAAAAAAATAATCATTTTAGATAAAAAAAAAAATTATCTATTCAACTCCGTGGCTTATTCAATCTTCTCCAATCTTCAACCCCGACCAATTTCTTCTTTTCCTCGATCGATACCAATTTCATTTTTTGCCTCTATTTTATTTTGTCTCCGAGCTCTTCCTATGCCTTCGCCTATAATAACGAAAAGTTAATTCGAAACCATAAACTCTAATTTGATAAATTAAGTTGTTTAGTCAAATAATCAATGTTAGAATCAATATTATTGAATTTAAATTGCTTCAATTGGTCGAGGTCCGAGTATATTTTTTTTCTATTTTTTCCGATAAAAATTTTGATAGTAGAAATTAAATTTCATAATTATGAGACACGGAACATAATATGTTCCTATGACTCTTTCATGCGATCAATATTTGTTTAATAGTAGAAAATATTATAAGATTCTGAAAATTTTCACATTTCATCAAGAAGGATTAGGAGATTACTTAATTAATTAATATTTTTTAAATTAAGTAGGATCTACGATCCGAGTTACGATTCTACGATCTTACGATCATTCAACACCCTTCCGATCCTATGTAGAAATTCGAGTTTAACTGCCTTGATCAAAATGAATCAGATATTTATTACCTTACAAATTTATTACATTATACACATAACTAATTTATTGTACAATTCCTCATCCAAAACTACTAATGTATACTTTCTTTTAATTAATTTTGTATAAGAAAAATATACACATGATTCTGGACAAAATGAAGTGTATGATATATGAGTTGAGAGAACTGGATTAATTTTTTGAGAAACTGTTCTATAGGCTTGTACTTCCTATGTTTTGAAATATACATCTTAGTTTCATTTTTTGCTTTTCAAAATTATTATCCTACTTCTATGTGGACGATGTATTTATTGTGTTTTCCTCCCAACTTTACTCTTATGTCCAACCAATTATTTTAAATGCTTTTTGTTTCCGAAGGCTAATACTTAAATAATTACCATTTATAATTATACCTAATATTCAATTCAAAATTGAAATATTAATCAACCATTTCTTAATATATTTTAAAAATCTATCAAAATTATTTATAAAATTCCTCAAAATCTAATACCAATACACCAACAACGACCAAGCCTTAAACTCAAAAGATTGTGGTCGGTTACATGAACCAAATAAAGAATCAAATAAGGTCATCCAAATGGATGCATTCTCTTCGTTTCTTTCGATCCCAAACAAAACTCTCATCTAATTCTAGCAACTTCACATCCCTTTTATCACTTCCGTCCAAGTCTTCCTCGGACTCCCTCTACCTCTTACGCCCTCCACATTACATAATCTTTCAATTCTCCTACCTTCTTTAAATGTGCCCAAACCAGCGCAGACGGTTATTTCTCATCTTGTCTACAATAGATGCCACACATAGACATACCCATATAATGTGAAATTACCAACACAAGTTGACTCAGTTGGTAAGGATTTGACACGTCCTTACAAAGGTCAAGTGTTCAATTCTCGCTGCCGACGTGAGGGCTGTGTTGGTGGGTGATCTGTAAGTACCCTTGTAAGCGATCTATGGTCCCTAGGGCCTGCCCTGACCCGTGGTGGTGACCGGAGCCGAACTCACCCAAACTTTTATTAACCAAAAATATATATATATATATATATATATATATATATATATATATATATATATATATATATATATATATAATGTGAACTTATAACATGTATTTTGAGAGGGGGAGTACATAGTTTATCACTACATGTGATTCAGGGTTCTGCTTTAGCTCGGTGGAAAGGATGATAAGTGTTGCTTTTCTGCAGGGACGAAACCAGGAATGGTCTCTTGGGGCGAAAACTGCAAAAGTATGTCAAACTACATATAAAAACTGCAAAAAAACTTTGGGGCGAACTTGATAAAATACTCCAAACTACATTTAAAATTGACCGTATCTAATAATATTTTTAAAAATCTCGAGAGGAGACTGACCCCGCCCCCTAGAATCGTCCTGCTTTTCTAGATGGACATGGAAACCTTCCAAAATGGAAGAAGACAATGTGCTGCTTTACTACAATTATGATAATTGAATCTTATTTTACCATTGTAAGTCATTGTGTTTCGATGCCTATTTTATCTGTCACTAAAAGTTGCATCCATTTTGTCGATAAAACCTTGTCAAAGTGGTAAGTGCAAAAAGTTATCAGTTATTCATTGATGTAAAACGCAAGGTTTATTCTCCTCCATAATAGGATCTCCTATTTTTAGTTTAGTTATAATTTTAATAAAAATAACATTTTGAGATGAGTGAATGATTTGAAAGTGAGAAGAAATAAGGACACCTTCTTCAAAGCCACTACTTATTCCACTCTATGATTTGAAACCAATTAAAATTCAAGATCAATTGACAATCTGTTCTGTGATGAGAGTTGAGGTTTTAAAGGATCCAACAATATTAAAAGAAGAAGGAAAACAAACTCTAAATGGTTATGAATTTTCAATCATCAATTATAGTTGTGATATTTGTTGATCTTCTTTAGTTCTTGATCAATAAGAACTTGGAATATACATTTTTCTAACATAAAGAATTCCACTTTTGTGCTCCCATTAGGAGACACCACCAACTATTTCTCAATGATGGAGAAATTTCTTAATATAGGTGACACTGAAAACATTCTTTGAAGAAAATAAGGAAAAACATAACTTGCAAAGAAAATAAAAAACCAGTATTTCAATTTCAATGTCTTTAGTGTTAACTTGTCTAATTTTTCAATCGCAATACTGAAATCCATAACCAGTGTTTGAGGGAGTATCTAAACTTCACATGATTTGCACCAGATATTAGAAATAGATCCTGCATTGCATCTTTCTGCAACCTTCAAACAGGATCTTTGGCCAACTGAAAAGGACATTTCACATTTTCTTTGTGGATGGACAAGTTTAATAGTAACGACAATTAATATTGAAATGAGAAACCATTTAGCACCTGTTTCTCCACAGCTTATTTGCCTTTGTACACAATCTCGTCGTCATCCACATCAAATGCTGGATTACAAAGACACCTGAAAAGTCTTCCAATGCCCTGTCACAGCAAAACACACACGAAAAGAGAAGTTATTTCTTCATTCTTTTGTCCATAGAATATGTAATTCAAGGTTTTCTCTGCAAAGTTATTTTTACTCATGCTTTCAAGACTACGCTGTTATATCCTCAATAACTATTGTTCCTAAAACTCCAAACTTTTGTAGTTGACTAATGTACATCTTGCGTGAAGTTAGAATCGGACGGATTAATTGAGAAATTACTGGCTAAGGAGCCAGTGAAAATGTACAAGGTTTCTCTATATAGTTTAATAAATTGAGAAATGGATGCGAAGAAATAGGAAAAAATGCAAAAATATGTTTGATGTTGATGTAATTATGGCCTAAGGAAGAAATAGGCACTGTCCTTCTGCTAGTAGTAAAAGTTCTCTAAAATAGCCCTCAAAGATCAGCAAAAAGAGTTTAACTTGAAGTAAGATCTATATAATAGGTTGTAAAACCACAACGGGACTAGAGAGCAATCAAGGAAAAGAAAACAATAAAGAGAATACTGCTAAGGGAAAGGATGTGTAACATGATGACAAAAACTGTGATGCTGTTAAGAATGAACAATTCCAAAATATACCTGTGTTACTAATGGAGTTCGATAGTTAAGCCCTCTTGGGGAATCCTCTTCATCACTGCTTTCAGAGCTGCTCTCATTGTCATGTAGATCAGAAGCAATTTTACCTTTTGATGTTCCGCCACTTCGCTTATTCTTTTCACTCTGCAAAAGAAGAGGCACAATTAGAAGTGGCCCTTTAGGTTAAGTTAAAATCTTAAGCCGCAATGCTCCTTTAACGTGAAAGTCGTCTCATCAAGAAAGTTAAAAACCTACTTTATGTGCCGTTCATCAAATTAAATTGGTCATCATTTACCTACGGGAAAAAAGTATCCTATTTGATAATTTAAAAAAGAAGTAAATTTTGTTCCACTATTAGGCTTCATCTAAACATTTAACTGGCGAAAAAATGAGAAAAGAGTGCATAGCATATTTAAAGAAGTAGATTACATCTTATTCTGATGGTTGAAGAATTTTAGTACATGTAAAAAAGTTAAGGTTTTCGTTTATATTGTGAATATAAGAACTTAAAAATACCCGTGTTATCTTTATGCTCAAACAAGAATTTAAGAGGAATACTTAATATTTATTTCCACAAGAAAACCTGGCAGATGCTAGCAAACTATTTCATTGAATAAAGAGGCTAGTTGCCAATCGCTTATTTCCAACTCGACCTGAAATATTTTTCCCAAAATTTTCAAAGCCACTGCCCTTGCTTTAAGTTCTTCCTTTCTCACGTTAGGTTCTTGTAGCACCTGCAAACGTGAAAAGAAAACGTTATTTACATCGAAGCATGTAAGCCCTAACAGTTTACATATACTTTTGAATTTCAAATGAGCATACATGATCTGCAGGTAAATAATATGTAATTAAATTAGTACAAAAAGTGAGATTGCAGATAGCATTATCTGTCTAAATATTATACAATCAGTCAAAAACATCATCCGAGCAAACAAACTAACCATTTGGCACACATGTAACAGAGTCACTTCAATGTCTACAACATTCAATTTCCATACTGAGTTCATTAGTGTGGTCTTATTTTGTAGTAGGTGTGTCTCGACATCGTTTTCTGGTCCACTACCATCCATTTTAAATTGGCGACAGACATCTTCTTGAAGTTGCAGTAGCTGAAAAGCACCTGGAATCATTTAAAGATCAACTAAGGGAAATTTAAACTTCTAACGCAACTTAACTTATCAGCAGGATGGAAGATACTAGAGGACTTGTTTAATGTTGAATACCTTTTGCTGCAGTAATCTGTGATTTCCAGAAGTGCCCTTTATGGCGAACCCACTCAGCCACAAACGGTACCCCTAGATAAATTGCTTTCTTTCCGAGCTCTTGTGCTGCCTGTCTTGTGTATACATATCCAATAGTGTGCAAAATATCAGCTCCAAATGCTGTATTTTCCACACATGACGGATATGATTACTAACTGTATAAGCTTGAGTAGCGATCAATTCGCTAAAATAATTTCCTGAGGCATAATAACTAGTTAACGCGGACAAAACCATCTATATCATTATTTTAAAACTCTATCGGCATCACAATGTGGATATAAGCAGTTCGTACAAACTCTTGTATCTCATTATTCCCATACTTGATGCAAACCATTAGAGAAGTAAACATCAAGCATGAAGTCTAGATTCATGTAATATGCATTTATCTTTTTATAGAGATCCAACCTCAAGGATACTGGTTCTCGTGTTTCCCTATTTATTTTGGGGAAAATTTATGTAAAAACGAACAAAAACAAACAGTATGTGGTCAAGTTACAAGAAAGAAGAATATGAATATAAAGTTACATGCACAACTAATTCACTACAAGGTAGAGAAATGAACATCACAGCAAAATAATTAAAACATTTATAGTGTATATGATAATAAGGATTAAAAAATGGAATCTGGAACCAATTCAAACATAAAGGAAGAAAGATTCGGAAGTAATATGCTCCAAGAGTTCCTAAAATCACACATGGTAAAGATGAGCAAAATCATATTGTTCCGTGTTATGATACACAAACATGCAACTGAAGAAGCTAAGAAAGTTGTAAGTATTGAGGAGAAAAATAAAAGCTATCTGAATCTGTTTCTTCCCACCTTTAATAGATCAAATATGCATAGTAATAGATCAGTAAATTCGAAAAGAATGTGTGTTCTTCATTGTTACTATGATTGCCATCAAGATTTTCATTGAATATTTTTCTCTAGCATTAGACCAAAAGAAACTTAACCAAACTTTGAAGAAAGGATTGCCATTTCTTATAGCCAAAAGTATACGCACTTCTGCAATTTTTTCCACCAAATAATTATAAGTAGATATTGAAGTTTTTTTTTTTGGCATAAATTCAAATTTGATATTTACACTACTCAACACAACAACAACAATAAATTAAATTAAATCAAGATGATAATCAGAAGGTACTGCCAACTATATAGCTAGGGTAACTCCTTCATGATAACTCATAACTGAAATTCCTCCAGAAAATAACCTTAAAGCTAATTTAACAAATTGTACATGTAAAAAGAATCCAACTATTATTTGTGCTTGGATTTTTTGCTCACCAGCATGTGAAAGTCTTTCTGCTTCAGACTCTGCATGTTGTACAAATCCCTTCTTGTCACCTCGAACATATTGATGAAGTAAGTTTTTCAGAGTCCTAGCAAGTTTCTCTTCTCTCTCCCTTTGGACAACCTTCATTAGAAATTCAACTCAACCACTGACAGTGAAAATCTAAGAAGAAGAAAGATAAAAAAAAAAAGGGCAAATATATGGAACTTGAACTGAAAAATGATGTGTATTTGCAGCTATGTTTAGTGGTATTTCCAATGAGTTTAGTAACTACAGATGTTAACAGGATTTAGAAGAAAAAAGAAAAATCGAATTTGTGAAGTTGAACTCTGTGGTTTGCATTTTTTTGGTAGCTACTAAACTCTACATAGTACTTCTAATGCAAAAACGTCACTCAATGAACTTTAATATCCATCAAACTTATAAAAGTTCAGAGCAGTTGTGTATGATTTTGTGCGCGATAACGTAAAACAGAACAATAAATCACTCTTCTAAATTCAAGTCCTGATTTTTCTGAAATTGGCAACTTAACAACACATACAGTACAGAGTAATCCACCAACAATATCAGAGTAAGATTTCTAAATGAAAAATTAAGAATCTACTCAAAGCTCTCTAGACTTCAGCAATAGTTCAAAGAGGTTCAGGAGTTGAGTTATATTGCTGAAATATAGGAGATTAGAGGTCTTAATTTAGAGATACGGAAAAGAACAAAATTGAAACTTGATACAATAACCATAGAAGGTCCATTTTTTTTATCTGGCACATATGAATTGGCTTGAAGATATTGAACGTGGTTCAGCAGTAGTCAATATCAAGTGGTAACTAGTAAGGAGAAAATGAAAGGGTATAGTATACAATAATCTTATTGCAAATGGACAAGACAGGGATATATATGCAGGGTGAAATCAATATTCTCAAATTGGGAGGAGCAATCTGTAGATATTCAGCGCTGATAATCCGAAATGAAAGGAGAACTATGAACTCTTCCTGATCCATAACTGTCTGGAGATTATGATGTACCCAAGATGCTTTTTCCAGTTAAACTATGAGAAATAAATATTCCACCACTGTTTTTTTCCTCAGCATTTGGGGTAACAATAATGAGTTGAAAAGTAGGAGCTAACGCTGAAAAGTTACTTATCAAGTAGGCAGAAAACTGAATTAACGCTGAAAAATATATTTCCACTGTTGTCTGTAAAGGTTGAGAGATTAAATATTCAACTTATTAAATAATCTCTCAGATATTCATCAGCCATTTATTTGCCAATGAATAATGAATTCCTAGATTCGTCATTCTTTTAAACCTTATGGAATAATCTTTTAAGTCAAGCCCTTTTATGATTGAAGCAGAAGCTGAAACTTTTTGGTAGTTTGTTGTTTCACGCTTTATTTGTTATAGTGCTTCTTTTAGCATCCAGCATAAAGCATATGGAGACCTCAATGAACAGCATTAAAGTGTTGTTGAGTTGCAAGACATACTATTACTGTATATCATTTTGAACTCCAGGATATACTTACCTTCAGTCTGTCATGTACCATTTCAGGACTATCACTGTCCTTCGCCAGTTCAGATGAAGCCATGGATGCCACAGCTAGATGTCCTATGTAATCTTCAAAAAGTTCACTTCCAAAAAGGAGTGCGAAAACTGCAGTAGGGTCAAGCATGGTTTCCCTAAAATAAAATAAATAAAAGTAAGAAGATCAAGCTCAACTATCTCCTCTGAAATAAAACGATGCCAATATGGCTATTACTGATGGTGAAGTAAATTCTAGTTCTTCAGATTATGATCCAAACAAATAAGTATAGAAGCAGTTGCCTTCAGAAGAATTGAAGATAACTTTTACAATTTGTTAAACGGAAACGGCTAGTATTTATGTAAAACGAAACTTTTAGTACGGCATAATTCAATATCTTTTATGTGATTTGAGAGTATAAGCTGCGCTTTATAATATTTATCCATGTTAAGGGTAAAGTTTCAGGTAATATGCAGGAGCACATGTTAATCTGGTCTTCCCCTCCTGTAATGTTCTCCCTTCCAGGTTAAAATTCCATGCCCTTCGGCTTCTCCTGGAAGCATACTTCAAGATCTTCCATAAGTAATATATCCTAGATTGTTTTTCGCAATTTCAGTAATTAAATATGTCCTTACTGTGTAAGGACTTAAATCCTGCAAGTGAAATAATACTGGTATTCTGCTTCTCTTAGACATTTGGTGAAATGCCAGAAGAGAAGGAGGATCTTCAAGACAGAAACTTCAGATAAATATTCAAAAGATGCTGATTTGTTAGAATACGAGAAGCTTACCTGGAAACACAATTCTTCCCATCACGATCATATGCATCTCTCTGCACTGGATCACTTAAAAACTGATATGCTTCACCTAATTCCTGATGACGTCCAAGTGAAATGATCATCGAAAGTATAAGAAAATAAAAAAAAATGAGACCTAGAGTTGTTAAGAATACACTTTTATCTCATTAAAGTTCATTTACGTCTAACTGAGCCATGACAAACACCGATTTATTTTATATCTCCCGGATAATTCTGAAATGCACTAAACAAAAGCCAAAAGCAAAGGGGATTTTTTATTTATTTTTTGTTAAATCGACATTCCCTTCCTATTATATTTAGTTTGACTGCTAGTAAAATTATGATAAAATTTCTGAGTTTTTACTAACTCAACACATCCAGAATTTAAAAAACAAAAACTGCTTGCCTGAAATTTTTGAGCAGCCTGTGGATCATTTGGATTTTTATCAGGATGAACCTCTCTTGCCTGCATCAGCATGTCAAAGAAATCACTTTTCACAATAAACCAAATTTTACTAGTAATGGATTTTAATTCTACAATGACATCCTTTTTCAACTTCAGTCTAACCACGCTTTTATTTCACCTCTACTACTCCCAAGGGGAGAGAAAGTTAAGGAAGTAAAGTAAACATAGAAAACAAATTCAGAAAAGTTTTTAATTGGCTAAAACATAAAAGCTACCAAAAGTTATGCTATCATAAGATGGGAACAGCCTTCAAGTAACTCTAAACTATCAAAACTGTTTGATTTTTCCAGGTTGCTATAATAATAGCTCTGGTAGATCAATAATCGTTCTGCAGACAAAGAGATCTCCCACTGAAGGGTTAAGAGAATTATCATGGAAGCAAGTAAAAAAAAAAAAAAGGACTGTGTCAAACTGAACTAACATATCATGGCATGCTTTTCTTCACCATGATTAGTAAGTTCAAAAATGCGATTCCAGATCCTCCCCAAAATACCTCTATCCAGAAACTGTTATCTAAAAGTAATGGACTTCAAATTCATTTCCTTAAAACCAAGGATGGAACCCTATTTATACACACGGAAACGGCCTACATTCTTTTCCAAAATAAAATGGAGGTCCTTCAGGAAACTTGCTTTGTCTTATATTCTGCATTTCTTTCTTAGAGACATGAGTTTGAGTGTTGGTCGAGAAATGCTACATCTGTTTAGTTTTTCTTAATCTTAATTTCTATTTTAGTATAATATGCATCATATTTATATGATTATTTCTCTGTCTTGTTCATTAATTCATTTGTAGCATAACCATTTTTCTTTTTTCTTTTTTGTTTGAGAGAGAGGGCATATTAGTTTGGAACGTGACTCTTAAAAGTAATATCATTAGCACATCATTTTGAAAGGAAAAGGCAACAAGAAGAATAGTGTGAATTGATAACCTTAAGCAAATCCTATACATACAAAAGTATACTTCTTGGGGAATATACTATAGACACTACAGAGGGTTTTAGATGAACTCTGCATCGATCATGTACTACATAATTTCTTCACATACCGTACAAAACTTCTATTTATATTCCTCCTTAAAATCCAAATCATCCATAACATGTGTGCCCTCTTCTAAATGTAATTCTCCAAGGGCATATTCCGCCTTATATTCATCATTCAATCAAAAAGAGTTGATGAGAAAGGTTTAGTTGCTAAAAAGAAAACTAGACATGTTCTTCCAGAAAAAAAAATAAATAAGAATCATTAGATTCATATACATGTTCTTGCGAAACATTGATTTGAAACATTTATCAAGTTTTGATTCAATATAGCAAATATTCTCGATCAGATACTGCTTCTTGAAGTGAATATTCATCTATTTATACAATAAAAATTCATCAACACATATGATCATACACCTTGAAGACAAAATATCAGGAAAATTAACTTATTCACTAATCCTTCTAATTATTCAGAAATCAATAGAACAGGAATACCATGAGCACATATGCATTAATAAACATTCTCATACCTTGAGATAGTAAGCTTTTCGAATTTCCTCGCCTGATGCAAAAGGGCTAACACCAAGAATATCATAAAATTCAGTTTCTTTAACCATTTTTTCTTGAAACCCACCAGGAAAATTCAATTCTCAGAGTGAGTTCAAACACAAAAGTGAATGAAAAAGCAAAAAGAAGTAGCAGAGAAAGAGAGAAAAAAGTGAGATGGGGTCACAATGCAAGTGAGATTAACCAACCTTTCCAGTTCTGATCAAAGAATAAAATAGTCATTTCTGAAAGCTTTTCCGCGGGACAAAAACAGTATTTTAACTGTCACTTCGTGGGACTCATCATTTCTGCAAGTTTGTACATACAATTATCTTTTGAACGAGAAGAAGTCCCTTTTTCTTCAGCTTTAGAAATATGAGAGTGGGCTGTGGGCCTTTTTCTGCTCGCCTTTTGGGATTCTTTAGCCCACTTCATACTGCTCTCAGAAAGGGGCCCCCCACCCCCATGGGAGATTTGGTTGGGGTCCATGCCCTCATTATTCATCTTCAATTAAAAGAATTTTGTAATCTTAATTTAGCTGGTAACACCCTGTGACTTTTAAAAAAAATATATAATATATAAAGTTAGACAAAGTTGTGATAGAAGCGTCATGATGTGACATGTGACATTTTGTGGAATGTGGATCAATTAGAAACTTCCATGTGGCAATTTTATCATTAATTTACTCTTTAAAATTACTTTTTCATGAGCTATAATCTTCAACTCTAATTTTAAGTTGTTATGGCAATAAAAACTTGAGAAGATTTCTATAGCTAATGGCTATAACTACATATTTATAAAGTTCATTAGTTATATTAATGAATGAAGTAGAAGAGTTTTGTAACTTTTATTATAATGGTTATAACTACATATTTATAAAGTTCATTAGTTATATTAATGAATGAAGTAGAATATTTTTTTAACTTTTATTATAGTAATTATATTTATTTATTGTTGCTTCTTTTTAAATGAAAAAGTTGAATGAATTTTTTTAAATAAAAAAGTTAATTGTTTTTTTAAATCAAGAAGTTCAATAGTTTTCAATTGTTATGAATTTTAAAAGTCTTCCATCATAAATTTGATTTCATATTCTAAGAAAATAACATGTATATAGGAATTCTAAAAGGCTTACAACAAAAAATATAGCTATGAAACTTAAATATAAAGGAGAAAATTCAGCTATGTAATTCATAAAGCCATCAAAATGTCTATTAATTAATTGTCATCATAAATGAATTTACTACTTAAAGATGATAAGATACGATTGGAATATGTATCAATCAAAGAATTAATAACAGCTAATAACTTCATAATCTTAATGACTTCTGATATAAGTAGTCATATATATAAAGCTATAGACATTAGTTAAAAAAATTCTAAAATGATATATGAACCAAATCTACTATTGATAAAAGAGATAGCTATAGGAGGAGCACAAAAGAATTTCAAAAGACACCTATATTGATTTGGTGAATTATGACTGTTAGCCCTAAGGGCGATCGAACTCGGTTTTTGATAATGGACAAACACTTGATGTTGTGTCTAATGTTTATATCTTTGTGATAGAATATCGGAACATATATTGGAAGCTCTAAGTACTTCAATCAAGCCATGTTCAAGCTTCAAAGAGTTATTATTCAAGGCTCATCTTTCAAGATTGAAGATTGAAGACTTAGGTTTGGTTAGATTAGCTTTGTCGTTATAAGTCTTTATCTTATATAGCTCTAACCAAAGCTCTTATGAACATAAGCTCTACACTCTAGTCTTGCATACACACAAACTCGTTTTCAAAAGGTTTAAGTTTCAAAATGATCTTTACATGTGTTCTTATCCAAAAAGCCTTTGATTTCATAGATAAGTCTTTTAGAAAAGTTTTCCAAGTGTTCTTACTTGTTACCTTTTAGGAAAACCTTTTTAGACTTCAAGAGATTTCAAAACAAAGGTCAAAACATCATCTCTCATACTCTGAAAAGTCGGTCAATCGAGATTTTCTCGGATCAACCGAAGGATTTACTGAGAGTTGTTCTGTCAAAGTTCGGTCGACCTAAGCTTGGGTCGGTCGACCGAGATGATGGTTCGGTCGACCGAGTTTTTGGTCGGTCAACCGAGTTGCTCAAGTTCGGTCATCCGAACTCTGTTTCTACTAGCCGTTATTTGACCGTTAAAGAGTCGTTTTTCAGCCAAATTTGAAATGTATTTATACTCCAAAGCTAGAGAAATATTTTGAGGCTTGCATATCAAATATTCATTGATCTCTCATCAAGCCAAAACACTCACCAAGCAAAAACACTTGATCTCCATGATCTAAATCTTTCAAAGGTGTTCTTTCAAAAAGCAAGACAAAGAGTGTGCATCATATGTTCAAAGAGCTAAATTGATTGTGCTTCAAAGGTATATCTTTCACTTAGAAGAGTGATCAAACTTTGTACTTAAACCTTCTCATTCCCTTTCTTAGTGATAGGGTTATAAGTCCTACTTTGTGTGGGCAATTGTAAAAGTCCTACTTTGTGTGGGCAAGCTCTTTGTGAGTTTTCAAGTTGTGGTTGTGTTGTAAAACTCTTAGTGAGTTATCCACAAGTGTAAACATTCTTCTTAGTGAAGTTGTTTAAAATCCTTGGGTGCGGCTCAAGGTAGTGGATGTAGATTCTAAGTGAGTCGAACCACTATAAATCCTTTGTCTTGTTATTGGGTTTAGCTTTGCATTTGCTCATCTTGCATAAACTTCCAATAGCATTGCTAAGATTCGAAATAGTTTGCAAGAATTATTAAAACCCAATTCACCCCCCTCTTGGGTTTCTTCAATTGGTATCAGAGCCTAGTCTTCATCTTTAGCTTTATAGCTTGAAGAAAAGATTAATGGCCGGAAATTCCGCATTAGCGTACCAAGAGGGATCTTCCATCGATAGACCACCACTTCTTGTTGAAGATAATTTTGAAGATTGGAAAGACCGATTCAAGATATATGTATGCTCCATAGATTATTCGTTATGGCATATATTTGAAGAAGGTCCATATGTACCGATGAAAGTAGTGGAGGGTGTTCAAACTCCAAAGATGGACAATGAGCTAAATGAAGACGAGTCCATGAATATGACTCGAAATTATAAGGCTATGAACATTCTAAGTTGTGCCTTAAGTCCGGAGGAGTACAACCGTGTCCTTGGAAGCAAATCCGCCCACTCTATGTGGAAAACGCTTGAAGATACTCATGAAGGATTAAGCTTTTCAAGTGATGACGGTGATGATGAATCCACCAACTTATGCTTCATGGCAATTGGTAATGAGGTACATTCTTCTCCCTCAATTTCATATTCTTGTGATGATGATGATAATGTTGAGGATGATCCAAATGAGCTTTTAATTGATATGTATGATCAATTGAGAAAATGTGCCAAGCAAAACAAAGATATGAAGCTTAAAATTGAATCTTTGCTTGTTGATATTGTTAAGTTGGTTGATGAAAATAAGAAGTTGTGTGATGATGTTAATTGCTTGAAATGTGAAAATGTTGATCTTATTACTACTTGCAATACATCCTCATTACAACACATAGAAGCTTGTGATAAATTGTCATCTTTAGAAAACAAGCTTGTTGAGTTTGATCATTTGAAAAACAAAGTTAATGATCTTACCCTTCTTGTTGATAACTTTAATAAGGGTAAGAAAAATCTTGATCAAATTCTTAGCATGCAACGTACTTTACATGTTAAACATGGCCTTGGTTATATTGCTAATCATGTTGATATTGCTAGCTCTTCCAAGTTGCCTAGAAAACCCTTTGTGCATGCTAGCACTTCACATAAGCAAAATAAATATCATGAGCATATTCATAAATTTGCTATGTCATCTACTTGTTGCACTTATTGTGGTAAACATGGTCATACAAGTGTTAGATGCTATGTGAAGAGAAAGATTGAAAAAGGGGTAAAAACGGTTTGGAGAGTCAAACGTATTTTAACTAACCCCAATGGACCCAAACAAAAGTGGGTACCAAAAGCTACTCCTCCCTTGAGTTTATAGGTTCTTATAAAGATGTATGCCACAAAGCTTCAATGGAATTGATTCAAAGAGAAGTGGCATTGGGGAGAAGTTAAAGGAGATGTGCCAAAGGAAGAAATTCAAAAGCACTCCTTAACACTTGGATTCTCAAAGCTCAAAAGTTGATCAATTGGAGAACCAAGTTGCTTAATTACAAAGAGCAAAGCATCAAGTGATGACAAGAGCCAAAGTGTCAATACAATGTCTTCATCACTTGGTAAGAAAGCAAAGGTATCAAAATCACCTTCTCTTAACACTTTAATTAATGTGTTTAAGTGTTTTTTGATCTTTATATATGCTTGTTCTTATATTTGTTGCATCTCATATTCTTGAATGTTATATTCATATAGATAACCTTTAGCATATTCTTTATTGTCCATGTTGAGTTTAGCTAAGGTATCTATGAGATGTAGCTTATGCAACTTGATTGATTCTTGTTTTGTCATGTCTTATTCATTTAAGAATCCATCTAGTTGTTGTGGTTTTTGATTTGCATAATCCTTATGCATATTTGTGCTAATTGAGATATTAAACTAATCATGAAGGACCTTTAAAAAGGTACCATATTTGTTCTCAAGAATCCCTTGTAGGTAACAAAGAGTTCTAAACTTCAAGAAGAAGATATGAACTACAAGGAATGGCACAAATGAGCTAAGACTCCAAGAAAAGAGTCAAATGCCAAGGATCACAAGATTGTAGAGGATTCATCAAAGAAAAGTCACCCATCAATGATGACTCTACACTTGTCATGAAAAGAAGAGGAGATTGCCTTCATCTCATCAATCAAGGATGAACAACAAAGAAAATGGAGCAATCACACGTCAACCTCTCAATGAGCTTCAAATGAAAGTGATCACACAAAAAGCCTCAATGGACTTGATTGATAAAGAAGATCAACCAATATGGTAAGAAGTCCAAGCTCAAAGAGCATTGAGGTACAAGGCTTAACTCATCCCTTGTTAGTGATCATAGTTTTGTGTTTGATCCTTTTGTGCTCAACTTATACCCCCTCCCCTCTATTATGAAGTGTTTTATGCTTTGGGGGAGTTTGTATATGCTATGTTTAGTTTTCACTTGATCTTTATTGCATATAGGGGTTTGTGTTTATATTCAAGTCTTTAGCATTAATCTTATGTGGTTGATCGTCTAGATGCTTGACTTAGGATATAAACTGTGATTGTGGCATTATGCCATGGGTTGTGTCTATTTGATTGTTTAGAAGTGGCACAACCTAAGAGGGAGTTTTTCAAATGTTTTCAACTCATACCTCCCTCAAAATTGTGATGCATGCTCAAATTGTCCTATTTTACATCATCACATCACTTGTTGGCTTGCTTTTCATCTTTTATTTCTTATAGCCAACTTGTGTAAGTTATTTTGGAAGTTATATGTGTTATAAATGTTTATGTCTTTAATTGGTATCACATATACTCTCCCTTAATAACTTTGAGATCATATTCTTCATTGTCTATATCCTTTGTGATCTCATAATGGTTTTTGGTTAGTATTACTTTAAGAGTTGTTACACTCATTTAGCTAACCATTAACTTGGTAGAGGAATGTACTCAAAGTGTTATCTTACACTTCCTCTACTTCTTTTGGTTGTGATACATGTACTTAACTCATGTATTCATGGTATCACTTCCACAAGTACTTTGTTAGCTATATTTTCAAACTTGTTTTACAATTGGCTATATTTACATTTGGTATCATGTTTTTCAATTGGTCAATTGGTATCAAACTTGATTTTATCTCAAATAGCTAACATCGTATATTTGATAAACGGGGAGATTGTGCTTAAGGCTATATTCCTTATCTCCTTTGTTTTTAGCTTAGGTTGATATTCTTCTTGAGCCATACATGACCATCTTTTGGATTTATGTGGTATTATGGACTCCTTGTTTTTTAGAAATCAACCAAGCTTTTTCATAAGTAATCCTTCTTCATAATTATTTTTGGTCTTTAGGATTGATCTTTTGGTTCTTATTTTATTAATCTACAAGACCATCAAGTTGTTTTCCATGGTTTTTAAGTTTTTTTCTTTATATGGGGAGGATTATTAAAATTTCATCAAGCTTCTCCAATATTAATCTTTACTTTTCATTAAAATGCTTTTCTTATTGGCGCTCTGATATCCCTTTTTGATTTTGACAAAAAGAGGGAGAATTTTTAGTGTTGCAAATGTGCCAAGAGAAGTTATTTACAAAAGGAGAAAGCTTAGAACTTGCAAAATGGGAGAGATAAGGGATTCTTTAATATAGGGGGAGTAGATTTTTTTTGAGAAAACATCTACTTGCTTGGATCCTTAATATCCTTATCTCATGCATACATTTGGTATCTTAATTTTGCATATTATTCCCATTTGCATCAATGTTTTGTCATCATAAAAAAGGGGGAGATTGTTAGCCCTAAGGGCATATTCTATGTTGTTTTGATGATAACAAACCATTGATAGTTCTAATGTTTGTGTGAGCATGTTCTTTGTAATAGGATCCTTAGCACTCACATCGACATTGATGAAAATGGTAAGTTAGCTTCTTGTGTAAACTAAGGTATGTATATTACACACAAGAATGCTATTATATGGAAGGAAGGAGGCAAGGAGGTTGGTTGGGAAATAGGGCTCTTCAAAGAGTCCCTAATGCATATGGCAAAAGAACTTAACATGCTAGTGCTTATGTTTCTTGTTCTATCTTGGTTTATCTTATAAGCACTTAGCTTTACACTTAATTGTTCTTATATCCTTTTTCCATGCTTCCTTGTACTTAAATTTGTCCATATCCTATCTAATTACATCAAAGTTTGTCATAATCAAAAAGGGGGAGATTGTTAGCCCTAAGGGCGATCGAACTCGGTTTTTGATAATGGACAAACACTTGATGTTGTGTCTAATGTTTATATCTTTGTGATAGAATATCGGAACATATATTGGAAGCTCTAAGTACTTCAATCAAGCCATGTTCAAGCTTCAAAGAGTTATTATTCAAGGCTCATCTTTCAAGATTGAAGATTGAAGACTTAGGTTTGGTTAGATTAGCTTTGTCGTTATAAGTCTTTATCTTATATAGCTCTAACCAAAGCTCTTATGAACATAAGCTCTACACTCTAGTCTTGCATACACACAAACTCGTTTTCAAAAGGCTTAAGTTTCAAAATGATCTTTACATGTGTTCTTATCCAAAAAGCCTTTGATTTCATAGATAAGTCTTTTAGAAAAGTTTTCCAAGTGTTCTTACTTGTTACCTTTTAGGAAAACCTTTTTAGACTTCAAGAGATTTCAAAACAAAGGTCAAAACATCATCTCTCATACTCTGAAAAGTCGGTCAACCGAGATTTTCTCGGATCAACCGAAGGATTTACTGAGAGTTGTTCTGTCAAAGTTCGGTCGACCTAAGCTTGGGTCGGTCGACCGAGATGATGGTTCGGTCGACCGAGTTTTTGGTCGGTCAACCGAGTTGCTCAAGTTCGGTCATCCGAACTCTGTTTCTACTAGCCGTTATTTGACCGTTAAAGAGTCGTTTTTCAGCCAAATTTGAAATGTATTTATACTCCAAAGCTAGAGAAATATTTTGAGGCTTGCATATCAAATATTCATTGATCTCTCATCAAGCCAAAACACTCACCAAGCAAAAACACTTGATCTCCATGATCTAAATCTTTCAAAGGTGTTCTTTCAAAAAGCAAGACAAAGAGTGTGCATCATATGTTCAAAGAGCTAAATTGATTGTGCTTCAAAGGTATATCTTTCACTTAGAAGAGTGATCAAACTTTGTACTTAAACCTTCTCATTCCCTTTCTTAGTGATAGGGTTATAAGTCCTACTTTGTGTGGGCAATTGTAAAAGTCCTACTTTGTGTGGGCAAGCTCTTTGTGAGTTTTCAAGTTGTGGTTGTGTTGTAAAACTCTTAGTGAGTTATCCACAAGTGTAAACATTCTTCTTAGTGAAGTTGTTTAAAATCCTTGGGTGCGGCTCAAGGTAGTGGATGTAGATTCTAAGTGAGTCGAACCACTATAAATCCTTTGTCTTGTTATTGGGTTTAGCTTTGCATTTGCTCATCTTGCATAAACTTCCAATAGCATTGCTAAGATTCGAAATAGTTTGCAAGAATTATTAAAACCCAATTCACCCCCCCTCTTGGGTTTCTTCAATGACCTCTTAAACACATTAGACAACGAATAGTTCAGAAGCGGTGGTATTCGCATCTCATAGCATTTACTCTCTATCCATTATAAAGATCAATCCACAACCCTTTCCATTCAGTTTTGCAAACAGTCCCACAATATTCCTCTATAGAGAGATATTTAGAATACAATTTATGGAGATTTTGATCTTTCGTGTGTTTTATTTTTTAGTTTCCGTTATTATGCTTACTGATTTGTTCCTCTTTGTTCAGATGTTGGTACGCTGATCTTCAATGTGAATTTAAGATTCAGAAACAAAGAGATAATTGATTTATTGGGACTAATAAGTGAAGGTTATTTGAAATCTTTTTCTCTGAATAATCTTTGTGACCATTTAATTTTATATTTGTGTCTATATAGGTGAATGGAGTAAAAAAGGGGGAGGCGACTGACTATATGGGGACAGTGAATAGGGGTGTAGTGAAACAAAATGCATACCTCAAGAAAACTGATGAACAACACACTAAAGGTGATGATATCGAAAAAAATGTGCAACCCAAGAAATTTGATTCTATGTTTCTTCTCTTCAATTTGGAGTTTTACTCATATATATACTTTTATTTCATTTGATTTTGTTTATCCCAGGTTTCCAATAACCATAAAGTAAAAAAACAAAATGAGAGAAATTTTGTTGGAGGGAGGGAAATCTATGGCTGGTGGCGGCTTCACGGCGGTAAGGAACAAGAAGTAGATGGTAGGTGAAGAAAAAAAGGAAGACGCCTCTGTGCGACTTGGAGAATATGACATTATTGTCCATACATTTGATAGAGAAGGTACAGAAGGAGAAGCAACATCAGGGGCTGTGGTTGAACAGGATAAGAAGAAGTAGAAGATAGAACGTAGGGTTGTGGTCCTCTTTTCCAAATTGTTTTTTTTTTTGCCCGGTATAAAATCTATTTTTTTTTTGTTTCTTCGATATGGTAATTATTCAATTTTACATTGAACTTTTATACATACAATTATATAGTGTTATTCTTTATATTTTATTAAATTTCAGATTAAAAATACGAGCCTAAAAACAAATTTTTAATACATACTAGACGACACTTTCTTAATATTAAATCTAATGAAAATTATTTTAGATAAAATGGTTTTCCCCATAAAACACATATCATAAAAAAAAAAACTATTATTACAAATCAAACTAAATTATAACCCGCGCAACGTGCGGGCTTAATTTCCTAGTTATTTAAAGTAAGGTTGCGTACGGGTATAATTTATATCATGTTGCCAAGTTTATAAGATTTGTCGATCAATACTCGTATACCAAAAAATAAGAATTCCCCAATAACCGAATTGTGATTCTACCAACATCTTCAGGTTTATAAATTTGGTGTCTAAGTGAATGGCGTGTGAGTCAACGCGAGATCCCAGAATGTATACTACTTTTTCCAATGTACCGATACATTGAGTATATTCTCCAACGGTTGACACCGAATGTTGGATATTGGTGTTTCATCATTCAGTATCGGTTTCTACCTTATTGGTGTAGATATCGATGATCCTTTCTACCGATTCATTTGGTCGATTTAGCAGACGATCAAACATCTCATCAAATGCATCTGCAACATGTGTTTTTCTCCCTAATTGTAATACCCATGACTTTTTGCTTACGTGATTATGTGTTTTAATTACGTCATTGCATGATTTTAATGCTTTATAAAATGCTAAACATGAATTAATTGCTAATTGTTATGTGCCATGTAACTTGTTTATGTGTTATATGTGCTCACATGTGGTTTGGGAATGTGTGAGGACATGAGTGCAATTGTGTGAGCAGTGAGGGACCTTTTAGGCAATTAAAATTGAATGGGAATGGGGAGTTATTACAGGATTTTCTCTTCACTTTTGGGAGTTACCATAAACGAGAGAAAAGAGAGAGAACAAGAAATAAAATAGAGGAAAAATCTGAGAACTTTGAGAGATCACCGAGAGAGCATCTCTTGTCGGAATTAGGCGCATAATGTATCAAAATCGAACGCAGCGAGATAAGCTTCGAGTGAGTGGAAGCGGATTTGCATTTGGAGTTCGGAGTGAAGAGATAATTCACTGGGAGCGGGACTATTTTCTGGGAATTTTCTGCACTACTTCAATTGGTGATTTTGCTTTATTTGTTTGCTTTGAATGTATGGATCCTGCCCTTTGGTATTTTGATGTTGGGTATTAACTTTATTATGTATTACTTATGAAATTATTGAAGCATAAACTGTTTCATTCCATTGTAATTCATCAATTGGAGCAATTGCTAGTGATATTGTGTATTGTGAAATTGTGGAATTGTGATTGTGATTGTGATTGTGATATAATATGTGAATTGGTGAAATGAATTTGATTACTTGCTGCCCTATTTGACTTTGGTATTTGCTACATAATTGTCTACTTGGTTAATTGGTATTTCTTTGCATAATAAAGTTAAATGGTGTCGTGATTTGTTCTCCTAGTCAATGGAAAAATTTACTTCTCTCTAGGGGAAGACTCCTTATTGCACCCTAACTCTAGCTTGACCTCACGGCTTCCCATGGCCGCCGGCCAATCGGCTATGGTGGCCCCTGCCGTTGCCCCGACGCCTTGGAAACAGAAAAGCTCCGCGATCCCCGTCACCACATTACCCATAACGCCACTTGATACATACAAAGGATTGTTAGTAGTGCCCTAGGACCATTAGCATATGTTGTACGTTTTATATCTTTTGAGCATGTAATTGAATAGCTAATTTTGCTTATGAACATCAAATGCGTGATTTGATAGTAAAACTCATTAGCTTATGTAATTACTATTCTAGTTGTCCCTAGTTTCATGTAATGTTCTTTACAATGAAATAAAACTAGTATGATGTTTGATTGATGATTATGTTTTACTAATCATGTGTAATGAATACAAATCATATCATAGATGCAACATATTGGGATATATCATATCGGACGTGATCCGTTAGAGAAGTAATATTTCATGGTCCTTAGCCATAAGTATTACTTCCTTAATACTATTTTAGAATCCTTAGACCTTATGTCTCCATTGATTCTAGCATGAATGGAGCCACGTTTTGACTCAGTCGTACGTTGCTTTTAATCGAGTAATCAATACGACTGATGATCGGATGTAGTGTCCTATCACGGCTTGAATGTGAGAGGCATTGTAAGGAATTTGTCCCTCTCTTATTCGAGAGAGATATCCATGGGCCCCTCGATAGGGAAAGACTGTTTAAATGCATGGCCGTGCTCAAACGTATTTAATAAAGTGGTTATTAAATATTGTTTGATGGAACAGTCTACCTGGAGATCAAGCATAAATATAATTAAGCCTTATAAGGGTGACGACTACCATGCCTTATGCTTAATTAGGATATCGCGAGACAAAGGGATTAAATAGTGGATTGATATTAGGTTCCACCGTAAATTCATTCACTTTGGGTAGTCACAATGTCCTGCTAGGGACCACTTGTGATTCATGAACACACACTACTACTAAGTGTGTTTTCATTGCCATTGTGATATGAACGCACATGGTCACACGCATAGACGAGCTAACGAGCTTCATGTCCAGATTCAATGGATCGAGAATGTGTATAGGTTCATTGTATAGGACATTTATTTTTCTGAGGATAATAAGACGTTATTATTCGAATTAGAGATAAGGGGGCATTTTCTGTAGATCTGGGATTATGTGGGAGTTGTTATCCGATAAAGACTCCCACTGCCAGCAGAAGTCTAGGGGACGTGGGAGTTTAAGACTCCCACTGCCAGAAGAAGTGGATAGGACGTGGGAGTTTTTCTTGGAACAAACTCTCACACCCTATATAAACTTCTCTTGGCCGAAACCTAGAAATTAATGCTTGAGCCGCACAAAATACCGAAATACCAAGAAATCAGATTTCTTGTTCTCTGCCTCCCTTTCTCTCTATATTCCCGAAACTCAGAAAATCAGAAAAGCTAGCACTCGCTGACGTTTCGTCGCGTGGATACCTGTAGGGAGTATTTCCGCAAGGGAGGACTCAAGGTGGTTGCAGCCGAGAGCCAAAGAAAGAACCTTTTCACTCAAGAAACATATTCTTGAACCAAGAAACGTAAGTATTGTCTTGTATTTTTCAATTCGTTTTGTATGAGCGGATCCTTCAGGGGAGGACTCATTGGTGTTTAGAACGAGTTTCTGCCCATGGATCCCTTCAGGGAGAACCAAACTTGATCATACCCGAGGAGGAACATTATGCCCTCATTAGCCCTTGGCGATTTGCACTCGTTGGAAAATTTCACAAGCACGCTCCAAATCTGGATTCTTTACACAAATCTTTCCACAAAGTTGATTTAAGGGGAATGTTTGGATTGGTAGAATGGACCCACGCCATGTTTTGATTCGATTTGATCTTGAAGAGGATTATTGTCGCCTATGGAGACAAGGAATATGAGACTTTTATTATCTATCAATGAGGGTTTTTAAATGGACATATGATTTCAATGTCAATGAAGAACCGTCCATCGTTCCAATTTGGATTGGATTTGAGGGGTTACTAATACATTTATACAACAAATCCAAACTGTTCTCGTTAGCACGAGCGGTAGGACAACCGCTAGCGCTAGACGCCTCGACTGCCGCGGCTACCCGCCTTAGCATAGTGAAGGTCTGTGTCGAGGTAGATCTTCTTGCTGAATTGCCACAACGTATTCGGATAACTTATGCCAAAATCGATAAGGGATTTTTGCAACCGATTGTTTATGATGAATTGTCGAAGTATTGTCTTAATTGTATGTGAATTGGCCACCATCAGAATCAATGTGGTAAGAATAAGCCTCCATTGAAGTCGCCGTCTGTGATAGATGGGGCGCGGAAGGGGAAGCGAATCCAGAAGGTAATGGTGGCTCAAAATAAAGCCCTAGGATCTGGGCTCACGGTTACTTTTCCGGCAAGCAAGGTTTAGGTTCCGACTAGAACGGACCCAAGCACATCGGCTCCGATCGCCTCTCTGTTACCCGTGCCTGAAGATTCTGTGTTACCGGTAGAGAGTCGCTGGGAGGCCCCTATTTTGCCTCCGGCCGCGCCGCAATCCTTTACAACCATTATTGTTGATCAGCGAATCTCGGCCGTGAATACACCTACTCAGATTCTATTGCACGGTTAAGATGATATTCGCATTGGCTGCCTTAGTCCGCGAGAGCTTAGAATTCACCGTTCATTTTCTGAACGGCATCTAGCTTTGGATGAAGTTCGACAAATGTGGGGCACGACTTTAGCCTCACAATGTCATTGCCGCCAAGGGATGAAGTCTTTTACTCATGTTTTTTCTGCAATTCCCAACCGTGGAAGTACTTTGGAAGCATGCAATCTCGATCGTGGGCATCGCATGGGATGTAACTCTGTATGACTCGATTGCCTCCTTGTTTAAATATTTTGCTTTGGAATAGGGAAAGGGAAATGGAGAGACATACATATAGTGTTATTTTCTTGTGCATGTTGGATTTTATGGCGAGCTAGATGCATATTTGTTTATGATAGTGCTCAGAATAATGGTCGGAGTTTGATAAATGAATTTACATTTTATATACGACCTATCCTTGTTGTGTCGGATCTTTGGGAGTGGATCGTGGATGCCCCCTCTCTAATTCCTTGTCCTCGAACAGGGCTCAAATTGTTCGGTGGAGTAATGAAGCAGTTGTTTCATTTTGAATACGGATGGTGCATCAAGGGGAAATCCCAGTCTAGCCGGAGAGAGAGGTATCCTACGTCAGCCTAATGAAGATTTTATCGCGGCTTATTCATGCTTCCTGGGCACTCACATCACCAACTCACACGCGGAGGTGGAATCCATGCTTTAGATGGCGAAATGATTGGGATACAATGTTTACCAGGTGCAGACAGATTCCAAGTTCCTTTTTTATTCTATTACACGGAGACACATACATGCTTGGCAACTGAACACGCTATTTCATCAAATTCTACGACTTTTAGGATCCAATATGGTCATTCATATTTTTCGGGAGGCTAATAAGGTTGCAGAAAGTTTAGCAAATGAGGGATGTGACACTTAAGCGACGGTTCAATATTTGAATTTTACAAGAATGCCTCTTCTGGCTCGCGGATTGTGCATTATGGACTAAGCTGGGATACCTTCTATTAGGCACAGCTTTTGATATTACAAATTGTAAAGTCATCCATTTTATGGCGTGACCTTGCATTACATTCTAGATTATTAGGACATTTGTATCACCTGCTCCATATGTATAAATGGAATAGTTTTCTACCTGCATTGTTTCAATCTTGTATGGAGTAGATGTGTTTCAACCTACTTAGAGTTTTTGTCTTTAGTCCCCCTCTATGTACTCTTGGCCTTTTTCTGGCATTATTAATAAAAGGGCAGGGGTCCATGCCAAACCCCCCCGCCACAACAACAGGTGGCTTTAACAAAAAAAAAAAAAAAAAAACAAAAAAAAAGAAGTTAAATGGTGTCGTCAATACTTGATTGACTAGTGTTATCCTAATTGGTTTTGGTCGACCGAGTCGTCACCTCCTTTTTGAGCTCGTACTTAGAATGGATTAGATGATAGGATTCATTCGAACTAATACGTGAAACGTGAATTGAATAGATCCCGTGAGATCTCGTGAATCGTGTTGAAATACATGGGCCGTATTCTTATGAGGCCATCATTAGAACTGTAACGGTTTTTTTGAGTCCATGGTGATGGCGATGATGCAATATAAAATGGATTCTTAAAGCTTGGACCCATTCATTCCGGGGGTCATACCGAATCCATGTGCTTAAAATACTTGGTCTTTCCTAACTTGGCCAAGGTTAGGGCCGTTACAGTCATTGTCGTAGAGTCTTAAATATGTATTGAGCTTTTAGTGTGGGAAGTGGGTGTGTGCGTATCTTAGCATTAGCCATCTCATAGTTTCAAACGTCGTGTACTTCTGTTGTGCCTTACGAGTGGAGCATGGTCCTCGTTGCACATTCCGAAGTATAGTGTGTGATGTGTAGAGGATAGTTAATTGGTCTAAGTTGTTTATTTTGCTTGTTTTTGCATTGGTCATTCTTGTTGTATGATTTGAGTCTAAAACCAGTACTTTTGGGGTAGTGATTGGGAATGCGCAGAAATGCACATTTCCTTTGTAAATTTACACTAATTTTGGTCCTGACTGATCAACCGGTCGATCGGACCTTTCAGTCGTTCATCCGGAAAAACTACTGGAACTGATTCGAGCGATGGGCAGTGGATTTCGGTCGACCTGGACTAAAAGTCCTTCGACCGGGGTTGCTGCGGTCTACCGAGTTTAGTTGTCGGTCCACCGGACTTTACACCATTTTTTGGGACAATATTTATGTCCTAATATCGGTCGATCGGTATCTCACTCAGGTCGACCGATGTGTCCTATAACAAGGTTGTGATGTTTTTTGCATGGTATTCAAGGATAATGTGATGTGAATTGTGAAACCGTGATCTGAGAGTGTCGTGCAGTGTTCAGAACTTGTGTCGTGTTAATAACGTGTTTTAAAATGGCGTTTTGAGAAATGGGAAATCATTTGTGTCGTGCTTGAATTACTTGTGATTATTGTACAGAGAATTGTGTGGATCATACAAAGCCCCGAAGCCCAGTCCATTCGCTTATTTGTGCAGGTGATTATGAGGATGAGACTTGGGAGGGACCCTATGACGAGTGATGGATAATTTATCTAGCATGGAACACTTTTATTTCCTTTGTTATTTCCCTTTAGAATTGTTAAACGATTTCAGTATTGTAATAACTTAGTAACTTCCTTTCAGTACTTAATTCTGCTAGCGCACTTTGGATTATGGATTATATAATGAATTCCCTTTTATATTAACTCTGTTTCGTGGGCTTTGGTGTCTCATTTACCAATGAGACACTACCATGTCACAATTTCGGAGGCGGGTGTTACACAAATGGTAGCAGAGTCGGTCAAACCTTATGGTCAAAATGTGTAATGAACATAGAATAACAAGAACACATAGTGTGAGGTGTGTGATGGGTAGAGACAATGGACTAGGATGTATTACTTACTTAACACTTTATATCTTATTGCCTTGTGTTATGTTACCTTATGTGTTATACATGTATATGATTCTTGTACTATGCTTCCTGTTTTCACATACTCTACTTGTTATATGTATCACATGTTCAACTTGTTATTTGTTATCGCTT
Organism: Vinca minor; assembly: GCA_026122235.1. NCBI lineage: Eukaryota > Viridiplantae > Streptophyta > Magnoliopsida > Gentianales > Apocynaceae > Vinca > Vinca minor. The sequence goes on from JAOCZM010000015.1 coordinate 819,910, forward strand.
TATATACTTATTATATTTGTTATATCACTTGTGGGGGGTCAAGATGGATTTGAATCAGGGAAACAGTAGTGATGACTATGGTCTATTTATTGCTACCTACGCCCATCGGTGGCAAAAGAGAGAGAAAAGACAGTTTGTGGGGTCTACCAGCCAAGAGCAACAGAATAAGATTCCACCACAACAACAACAACCGAATAACGCTGCTGGGTTTGTGACACCACCTCCACAACAAAAGAAAATCCCACCATCATATAATCCTCCACCACCACCTCAATACTATCAACCACATCAATATAACCCACCCCCATAATACAACCCTCCTCCACCATACTACAATGCACCACTACAATATAACGTACCACAACCACCCCCACAAGCCAACGCAGGGGAAACACCTGATATAGGGGCTGCCTTTGTGATGTTAGTCCACATGTTTCAGGCCCATAAGCAACAACAACAGCCACAACAACAACATAATCAGTATGTCGGGGCTCCTAGAGGTCAACAGGTTGAGGCTGATCCGGGTGTATATTGCGACGCATGAAGAAGATGTGTATGGGTTCCTTTGATAGAGAGATGGGGCCGGATCAGGCGGATAATTGGATGGAAGAGGTTGAACAACATTTTCGTATCATGAGAGTGCTGGAGAATGGGAAGGCGAATGTGGTTGAGCCTTTCCTTACTGCAGGGACATCTGAATGGTGGAAATGTGTAGGACCGTGTACTCTCAAGCGAGACCTATACCCTGAAATGGATTTAGGAAGACATTTTTGGATAAGTAGTTTCCTAAGACCTTCAAGATGGCCCGTCAGAATGAGTTCTTTGACCTGAGGCAGATGAAAGGGATATCGGTGTCTGCTTATGCTAGTAAGTTTAACAGGTTGGGGAAATATGCTTCAACTATAGTTAAAGATGATTATATGCGGGCTCGGAGGTTTGTGCGGGGATTGTTGCCTTACATAAGGGGAGATTATTTGGGTACCGTCCTTCTATCTTTATGGACGCATACCAGCGAAGTCTAGATGTGGAAGAAGAGTTCAAGTCAGCTGAAGTTGATATGAAGAGGCCTTTCTTCTCTATGTCACAAGGTTCTCGTCCTAATGTTAATGCACCTATGGCTGCAAGGAAGAGGTTCGCTCCCACCTCGGGACCAACCAACACCTTTAGTCCAGGAGTTGGGACAGGTGCTAATGCTGCAAGAATTGGAGGACCTACAAGGGCGCCTGTGAACTTTCATCCGGTGCCGGTATGTACAAGCTGTTAGTAGTGCCCTAGGACCATTAGCATATGTTGTACGTTTTATATCTTTTTGAGCATGTCTTTGAATAGTTAATTTTGCTTTTGAACATCAAATTTGTGATTTGATAGTAAAACTCATTAGCTTATGTAATTACTATTCTAACTGTCCCTAGTTTTATGTAATGTTCTTTACAATGAAATAAAACTAGTATGATGTATGATTGATGATTATGATTTACTGATCATGTGTATGGACTGGTTATACGAGGATCATGCTTTGGTTAACTGCCGGGAGAGAAGGATTCAATTTGTGACAGGGTACCAGGAAGTGTTTGAGTTTCAGGGGTCCGTTAAGAAGAGAAGTGGCATGAGTATGCCTATTATCTTGGCGATGAAAGCGAGAAAGTACATCACGAATGGTTGCGAAGCTTTTCTGGCTTATGCAGTGGCGAAGGATGAGAAAGAAGTTCGGCTTGAGGACGTGTCTGTTGTGAAAGAGTTCGGGGATGTGTTTCCCGATGATTTGCCGGGTATTCCACCATTCAGGGAAATCGATTTCGGGATCTTGTTGCAACCCGATGCGGAGCCAATCTCTAAGGCCCCGTATCGAATGGCACCAATGGAGTTGAAGACTTAACTCCAATAACTTCTTGATAAGAAATTCATAAGACTGAGTGTCTCACCTTGCGGCGCTCCAGTTTTGTTTGTGAAGAAGAAGGACGGTAGTATGCGGAAGTGTATCGACTACCGGGAGTTGAACAAGATTACAATCAAGAATCGATACCCTCTACCACGTATCGATGACTTGTTTGATCAGTTGAAGGGGAAGAAGGTGTTCTCCAAGATTGACTTGAGGTCGGGTTACCATCAGTTGAGGATTAAACCCGAAGACACCCCGAAAAGTGCCTTTAGAACCCGCTACAGGCACTACGAGTTCCTTGTGATGCCGTTTGGAATGACTAATGCACCTGCAGTATTCATGGACATGATGAATAGAGTGTTTTGGGATTGTCTAGACAAGTTCGTAGTGGTCTTCATCGACGATATCTTGATCTACTCGCCGTCGGATGAAGATCATGAAGAGCATTTGAGGATAGCGTTGGAGATTTTGAGAAAGGAGAAATTATATGGCAAGTTCAGCAAGAGCGAGTCCTAGTTGAGAACCATCGCATTTTTAGGGCATGTAGTTTCAACAGAGGGAGTTTCATTTTACCCGAAGCAATATAGAGACAATCGTGGATTGGCCTACACCGAAGAATGTGGCGGAGGTTAGGAGTTTTCTCAGGTTAGTCGGGTACTTCATGAAGTTTGTGAAAGACTTCTCTCGTATCGCAGCTCCATTGACTCTCCTAACATAAAAGCGGGTTAAGTTCGAATAGGAGCCGGAGTGCGAGAACAACTTTAAGGTGTTGAAAGAGAAGTTGACTACAATACCATTGTTAGCTTTGCCATCGGAATCCAGGGGTTTAATGCGTCTGGAATTAGGTTAAGGTGTGTGTTTATTCAGAATGGTAAGGTTATAGCTTATGCCTCTAAACAGCTTAAGCCTTACGCGAAGAGCTACCCTACACATGACTTGGAGTTGGTAGCAGTCGTGTTTGCTTTGAAGTTGTGGAGGCAGTACTTGTATGGAGAACCGTGTAAGGTTTTCACTGACCATCAGAGCCTTAAGTACCTTTTCACGCAAAATGAACTTAATATGAGACAGAGGCATTAGTTAGAACTGTTGAAAGATTATTACCTCACGATTAGTTACCACCCCGGTAAAGCTAATCGTGTAGCTGATGCTTTGAGTAGGAAAAACTTGGGGCAGCTAGCGGCGTTACTCACCGATCAGCGGGAGTTAATAGCCGAGTTCGAGAAGTTGGAGATTGAGGTTGTTGAGTCTACAGGGAACACTTTGGCAGCGTTGGTAGCTCAACCAACTATTTTCGAGAGAGTGAATGAAGCGCAGTTAATAGATTCAAATTTAGGTAAGGAACGAGATTTGGTACAGTCGCTAGCGAAATCAGAGATTTAGATACATGAAGATGGTAGCCTTGGTTTGCGAGGCAGATTGTGTGTACCTTCAGATTAAGGGCTGAAATACGAAATTTTGCAAGAAATTCATTGTTCTAGATTGTCGGTGCATCTGGGGGCATCGAAGATGTATAAGGGGTTAAAGGACAACTTTTGGTGAAGAGGTATGAAACGGGACATATCCGAGTTTGTGGCTAGGTGTGTTGTGTGTCAACAAGTAAAGGTGGAGCATCAATGACCAGCCGGGTTACTTAAGCCTTTGGTGATTCTCGTGTGGAAGTGGGAACATATAACAATGGATTTTGTTGTCGGGTTGCCTAAGGACAAGGCCGGGAAGGATACCATATGGACCGACTCACAAAATCGGCTCACTTTTTGCCTATGAAAATCACAGCTACGATGGTCACTCTCATTCAACTCTATATGGATGAGATAGTTCGTCTTCACCGGGTGTCGGTTAGCATTGTATCAGACTGAGATAGTCGGTTCGTGTCTCAGTTTTGGAAGTCTTCAGCGAGGCCATGTGGACGAAATTGTCTTTAAGTATTGCTTATCATCTTCAAACCGATGGGCAGTCCGAGAGGAGAATTCAGACTTTGGAAGACATGTTACGGGCCTGTGTTTTGGACTTCAAGGGTAGTTAGGTGGATCACTTGACTTTGGTGGAATTCGTCTGCAGTAACAGTTATCAATCAAGCATCGAAATGGCACTGTATGAAGCTTTGTATGGAAGGAAGTGTAGGTCACCGGTTTGTTGGGACGACATTGGGGAGAAGATGGTAACGGGACCGGAGTTGGTGCATATTACAATGGAAAAGATACCACCGATTAGAGAACGTATCAATGCGGCTTAAGACCGGAAGAAAAGTTGGGCTGATAGTAAGCGAGGACCGATGGATTTTGAAGTGGGCGACAAAGTGTATCTTTGAGTTTCGCCAACTAAGGGTGTCATGAGGTTTGGAAAGAGCGGGAACCTAAACTCGAGGTAAATTGGTCTTTATGAAATGTTAGAGAAAGTTGATGACTTGGTTTACCGATTGCATTGTCGCCAACACTTTCACGGATACACAACGTATTCCACGTGTCACAGTTGAGGCGGTATGTGCCTGATCTAATTCATGTGTTGGAAGATGAACCGTTGGAAGTACGAGAAGGCTTGTCATATGTTGAGGTACCGGTTCAGATTGTGGACAAAAAAGACCAAGTTCTGAGGAGCCGCACAATACCGTATGTGAAGATTTAATTATCTAATCATTCAGAAATGGAAGCTATTTGGGAATTGGAAGAAAAAGCTCGTCAAAATTATCCCTGCTTGTTTGGCATCCAAGGTGAGTAAAGTTTCGGGGACGAAACTTCTGTAAGGAGATAAGGATGTAAAACCAGGGACTTTTTGCTTACGTGATTATGTGTTTTAATTACGTCATTGCATGATTTTAATGCTTTATAAAATGCTAAACATGAATTAATTGCTAATTGTTAACTGCCATGTAACTTGTTTACGTGTTATACGTGCTCACACGTAGTTTGAGAATGTGTGAGGACATGAGTGCAATTGTGTGAGAAGTGAGGGACCTTTTAGGCAATTAAAATTGAATGGGAATGAAGAGTTATTGCATGATTTTCTCTTCACTTTTGGGAGTTACCATAACCGAGAGAAAATAGAGAAGAAGAAGAAAGAAAATAGAGGAAAAATCCGAGAACTTTGAGAGATCACCGAGAGAGCGTCTCTTGTCGGAATTAGGCGCATAATATATCAAAATCGAACGCAGCTAGCTAAGCTTCGAGTGATTGGAAGCAGATTCACATTTGAAGTTCGGAGTGAAGAGATGATTCACTTGGAGCGGGGCTATTTTTTGGGAATTTTCTCCACTACTTGAATTTGTGCTTTTTCTTTCTTTGCTTGCTTTGAATGTATGGATCCTGCCTTTTGGTATTTTGATGTTGGGTATTACTTTATTATGTATTACTTATGAAATTAATGAAGCATAAACTGTTTTATTCCATTGTAATTCATCAATTGGAGCAATTTCTAGTGATATTGTGAAATTGTGATTGTGATATAATATGTGAATTGGTGAAATGAATTGGAATACTTGCTGCCCTATTTTCCTTTGGTATTTGCTACATAATTGCCTACTTGGTTAATTGGTATTGCTTTGCATAATAAAGTTAATCGGTGTCGTTAATACTTGATTTACTCGTGTTGTCCTAATTGAATTTGGTCGACCGAGTCATCACCTCCTTTTTGAGCTCGTACTTCGAATGGATTAGATGATAGGATTCATTCGAACTAATACGTGAAACGTGAACTGAATAGATCCCGTCAGATCTCGTGAATCGTGTTGAAATACTTGGGACTTATTCTTATGAGGCCATCATTAGAACTATAACGGTTTTGTGGAGTCCATGGTGACGGGTGATGATGCAATGTAGAATTGATCCTTAAAGCTTGGACTTGTTCATTATGAATCGATGTGCTTAAAATACTTGGGCCTTCCTAGCTTGGCCAAGTTTAGGGTCGTTACAGTCATTGTCGTAGAGTCTTGAATAGGTATTGAGCTCTTAATGTGGGAAGTGGGTGTGTGTGTATCTTAGCATTAGCCATCTCGTAGTTTCAAACGTCGTGTACTTCCGTTGTGCCTTACGAGTGGAGCATGGTCCTCGTTGCACATTCCAAAGTATAGTGTGTGATGTGAAGAGGATGGTCAATTGGTCTAAGTTGTAGTTTATTTTGCTTGTTTTTGAATTGGTCAATCTTGTTACATAATTTGAGTCTAAAACCAGTACTATTAGGGAAGGGATTGGGAATGTGCAGAAATGCACATTTCCTTTGTAAATTTACACTGATTTGGTCCTGACTAATCATCCGATCGCCCAGACCTTTCAGTCGCTCATTCGGACAAACTAATGGGGCTGATTCGGGCGATGGGCAGTGGATTTCTGTCGACCTAGACTAAAAGTCCCTCGACCGGGGTTCCTGCGGTCGACCGAGTTTAGTTGTCAGTCCACCTGACTTTACACCATTTTTTGGGACAATGTTTATGTCCTAATATCGGTCGACCGATATCTCACTCAGGTCGACCGATGTGTTTTGTAACAGGGTTGTGTTCTGTTTTGCATGGTATTCAAGGATAATGTGATGTAAATTGTGAAACCGTGATCTGAGAGTGTCGTGCAGTGTTCAGAACTTGTGTCGTGTTAATAACGTGTTTTAAAATGGCGTTTTAAGAAATGGGAAATCATTTGTGTCATGCTTGCCTTGCTTAAATTACTTGTGATTATTGTACATGGATTTGTGTGGATCATACTGAGCCCCGAAGCTCAGTCCATTCGCTTCTTTGTGTTGGTGATTATGAGGATGATACTTGGGAGGGACCCTATGACGAGTGATGGATAATTCATCTAGCATGGAACACTTTTATTTCCTTTGTTATTTCCCTTTTGAACTGTTAAACGATTTCGGTATTGTAATAACTTAGTAACTTCCTTTCAGTACTTAATTCCGCTAGCGCACTTTGGATTATGGATTATATAATGAATTCCCTTTTATAGTAACTCTATTTTGTGGGCTTTGGTGTCTCATTTACCAATTAGACACTGCCATATCACCATTCCGGAGACGGGGTGTGACATTAATAATTGCTCTTCTGAACCTGACTTATCGGTCTAAGCATGATCAAAAGTTTAATGTCCATCACGGGGCAGGATACAGTTATATTCCCCACCGGGTGACTTCTTGAGCATTCAGTAACATTTTTTGTTTGATATGTAGGTCCGACATAGATGTTGCTTTCTGCATCCTTTACATGTCCATCGTTGAACGAACAAATGATTCAGTAACCAGATCTGCTTGGTTTTTAGGCCTTGCAAGGTTTTGTATTATGTCGGGAATGCCAACCATTTGATAATAACTAAGCATGTCCCTATTTCTTCGGTGAAAGAGAGAAACCATAAGAGATTTAGAAATTGGATAGAGGATTGCGGGTTCTTTGATCCACCTTGATTAACCTCAAGAACTTTAAAAGAAACAGTGTAAGGAATTATAAATATATCGAGATTGGAAAGGGTTGTGGAATTGTGCGTTGTACTGAAAAAGCAAATAATCTAAGCTATCATGGATGATGATCTGATGAACTGAAAGTAAAGACCTAACTAAATAAAAGAAAATGTGGGGCAAGTAGCCATATGGAACAAGATCTGCTTTGGTTGATGGAGATGGTTTTCAAAATTTTGTATGAAAATACTAATGATGAAAATGGTGGTATTTATAAGAATGTATTCCATAATCATTAGTACTAGAAAAAGCTTTTCAATGAAACATTATTCTTGAACGATTCTTTGTCAATTTTTAGTTCTTGGTTTATTACAAAATAAGAATTTGACTTTTTAATTTTGGACAAATAAAATATTTTCTTACAAGGGAGGGGTAAAAAAATAGAATTTAAAAAAAAAACATTTGGGCCTATTCGACCCTTGACCCAAACTCAGATCATGTGATACACGTAACCTTTGCATGTTTGTTTTAATTGTTTTTTATGTGCATACTTGTTTTATTTGTTAAGTTCTAAGGGTGTAGTGGCAAGGATAGGAAGTAACATGACCTATATGCTAAGTTGGTAATTTTAGTTAGTTAGTAGTTTTATTATGGGAAAAGTAGTTGGTATTTGAAAATGTTTGATAATGAAAAAGGCTGCAACATTTGAGATTTAAAAGTACGCTTGGGAAAAATGTAAGTTATAAGAAGAAGATAAAGAAAAAGAAAGATTCTGGAATCCATCAATGCCCTAGTTGTGTTTGAAGTTTTCCATCATATGAACTCTATTTGTATATACTTATTGTTCTATCTTGGTCTTATGTTGTTTATCTTATTTGATAAAAATTGAATCCAGGTGTTTTAGCATTCATTCTCATAATTATCTCATATGGTTTAACATGCTTTGGATTTGATATTCCTCTTGTGCTACTTATGTGCTTTTGGGCTATTTCCTTATGATATATACTTGGTGCTTAGATTTGTAGTTGCCATCTAGTTTTGATGTTCTCTATGCTATCGTTGGTATATACTAGAATTCAAGATAGGAGTGACTTTAGCTTGTTTCCTTATGATCACATACTTGGAACCTACTTAGTCACATAGGTGATTATTTTGGGTACAAGAACGAAAACATTTAGAGAACCTAATCCCCCTCCTCTTAGGTCCTTTCAATTAGTATCATAGCGAGGTCTCCTCTTTGTTTTAGGCTTTACTGCTTATGAGTATCATCGACATCTAGTTCCTCCATGTCTTGCTCATATAAATGTATTCATATAGATGGAAGAAACCTTTTTTGTTATTGTATATAGCTTTGGGCATAGCTATATATACATTGTGGTCATAGCTACATAAAGTAGCTCATAAGTGTGTAAAATTAAATTTGGATCAAACTAAAGGCTAGGGAGAAACTTAAGAGGCTCAAGAAATTTAGGAGGAAGCTCGAAATTCAATCCCGCATTGAATCCATGAGTCTCTTGGGTATATATATATATATATATATATATATATCTTATTTAGTTATATTTATTTAAATGCCATGATTATGTCGATAAGAATCCCATATCCAAATACATGGGAAACTGGGGAGCTTTTTCAGAGACACTAAAAGTCTATTTTTGCATCATGAAACTCAATCGACAACCTCTCCAGATGTCAAGCTATGCCGAAATCCACAATTCAGAGCTAGGAGGAATAGCGAGTCATTTCAGCCTTAAGCAGTTTTGCTTGCATGCTTTTTTATAACAGGGTACCGAGTAAGAAATCTCTTCTATAAACTTCGTTATTTTTCTTTTCGTGTTTCCTTTTAATTTTATCTTGAAGACCTTTAATTTAGTTTTGATCCAATGAACTCCAATCTAAATGTCAATATGATTTTTACTTAATCTCTTCTTGAAGGCCACCACCTATCGTACTTCACCTCATGACTACTCAACTGTCTGTCAAACTTCTAGATGTTAGAAAATAAGTTAGTAAGTATATATTCAAAATGACATATATATTATCCAAGTATAATAAAATAATAATTCTGGAGAAAGAATAATTATTTTAAAATGGATAAATAAAAATAACTATACTTAATTGAATTAAGTAAAATGAGAAAAAGAAGACAACAATCCGAGTCTTGTGTTAGACACAATCTCCTTATAACAGATTCGTCCCCTCCATAGGTGTGCTTGAGGCTGAATTAGACGTCTTTTTCCCAGGATAAAACGGATACCGACAAAGCAGTTAGCATCAAAACTCTTTGTCTATCGAACTTGAACAATCCACACATAACACTATATGAAAACTATGAAAAGACTTTAAAAGAGGAAGAGAGAATGAATTTTTTTCCCATAGAAATGAGAAGTGGAAGTCTCCTTTTTTAGCCTAGGTAGGAAGAGATGTTTTAATGGCATTTAAGACAATTCTTCCATTACTTTCTCATTGAATGTAGTTGCATTAGATACATCTTACTTCCATAAGTTTCCCATTCAATAGAAGTAATACATAACTTCATTCAATGAAATGTATTGTATTTAACTCTAAAGTTAATTCATCTGTTGCCATTCTCAGCTCAAGGTAAATGAAACATGTTTTCATTCACACTTTTATTATTTTTCCAACAATCCCCACATGAATGAAAAAATGTTTTGAAATTTGACTTAATAGTGTTCTACAACTGAAACCTACATATGATAGGTAGGTGTTACCCTTTGAACTTTCTCTTGTGAGAAAAACACACTTTACTAGCTGTCCAGTAGATGCGAATGTCTTTGAACTGTCATGCTTTTTGTGTAAAGGAGGCATATATTTCACACAGGAATCATTTTCAAGTTTGTTCAATTATCATGGTTATGTTCGTTTTGGCCATGAACATCTACTTAGTTCTGCAAGAGTTTCTAGAGAATAAGCCCTCAACAATTCTCCTATTGAAGCGGCCTCACTTCTCTCTCACATATGTGATTAACTTAAGTCTCTAGTAATATAATTACTCACTTAAGAATCATACATTGCTAACCTTAATCTTTCAATATCACTGTTTTAGCTTTAGGAATGACTTGAGGTTAACCCCACAGTGAACATAATAAGTTTTTACAACTAGGTTGTCCCATTGAACCTAGATCTTGGGATCTCCAGTCAACTAGGTTGGGTTTCCTTTGTAATCTTTTTTCTTTCATGGCTTTAATCTCATTCCTTTCGTAAGTTTTTCAACTAACTCTCTATTTAGCCATTTGGTTAACAGATCTGATATATTATCCTTTGACTTCACATAGTCAACAAAGATAATTCCAATTGATAGTAGCTGTCTTATGTTATTATGTCTACGACGTATATAACCTGACTTACCATTATTCATATTATTTTGTGCTCTTCCATAGTCGATTGACTACCAAAATAAATACAAAATTTGAGGCTTGCCCTTTCCCATTTCGGAATATCCTCTAAAATCATCCAGCTTCTTCACCACATTTATCCAGAGTTATAAACTCGGATTCCTTTGTGGATCTAGAAATAGCAGTTGGTTTGCAGGACTTCCAAAACACAACTGCACCGGCTAGTGTAAAGATATATCCACTAGTCGAATTTGAACATTTCATATCTGACATCCAATTAGCATCGATATACCGAGTATTATGACGGTCGTAATTCCGAGTATACCTTAAGTATCCAAGTACCATTTGTATTGAGTTTCAATGATCTTCACTCGGATTACAAGTATATCGATTGAGTTTCCTGACCGCATAAGCAATATCTGATCTGGTACTACTCATCAAATACATTAGACTTCCAATAACTCTAGAACATTCTACTTGAGAAAATATTCACTCCCCTATTCTTGGATAGATTGAGTTTATTGTCTAATGATGTTCTAGCATAGCAAGAATCATTCTTGTTAAATTTTTCAAGAATTCTATCAATATAATGAGACTGACTTTGATCAAAACCTTCTAATGTCCTTATGATTTTAATTTCTAAAATCACATTAGCAAGTCTCAGGTTCTTCATGTCAAATCTTGAGTTTAACATTTGTTTTTAGTAGATTTAATCATCTTATTATTGCTATCAACAATAATCATATCATCAACGTAAAGACATAAAATGACATATCCATTTTCATCGTCTTTGACATATGCACATTTGTCACATTAGTTGATTTTAAATCATTGCATTGTCAAACTTTTCGTGTCATTTCTTTGATGTTTGTTTCAAGTCATACAATGATTTTACCAATTTACGTACTTTATTTTCTTTTCTAGGAATTATAAAACCCTCAGGCTGTACCATACAGACCTCTTCATCTAGATCCCCATTTAAGAAAGCCGTTTTCACATCCATTTTATGTATCTCCGAATTTCTTAATGCTGCAATAGCAATAATTATTTGGATGCAATTTATTCTCGTCACAAGAGAATAAATATCTAAGTATTCTCGTTACTCGTAACTTTTTATTAAAAGTATGGCTTTATACTTATCAATGGATCCATCATACTTTAGTTTTAAAGACCCATTTGTATTTTAAAGGTTTACAATCATGAGGGAGATCTACTAACTCCCAAGTGTGATTAAATTTCACTTTTTATGCCTTCTTTCCATAAAGGACCCTCAGAAGAATTCACAGCTTTTGATTAAGTTAAGGGTTCTTTTTCCAACAAATAAGTTAGAAAATCATCTCCAAATGATTTTTCACCCTTACTTTTTTTGCTACGTCTTGGTTCAATTTCAAGAGTAGAATTAGGACTTTCCACCATTTTATATTCAAGAAATCCTCCAACAACAAATTTCTTTGCGCTGACATCTCCTGTTTTATATTTATGGTCAAAGGATTCTCATAGTACCTTGACAATTTTATGTGTTCTATAGACACTATACAAAGTGTCATGCAAACCACCCATAACATAGTTTTTGCATAAATAATAAAAATGATTCCAAGCATCAATCACGTTGATAACTTGCACATCTGTTTCACCCTCATGTAAATTAGGAGCATCCTCACTCAAGAATCTCGCAAGACACAAGGTAGTCAAATAAACATTTTTGTTGCCACCTTCTAAAGTTTGACCTATCAAACTTCTCAAGTTTTTCACAGTGGTTACCAAAAACCACTGTTGGTCCTTGCAAAGCAATACCAAGAGTAGAGCGCAAGCCATTGGACCCTTCAACAACCTCAGTTGTCATAATGAATATGTACTAATAATTTGTTTTAAGAATGTTGGGAAATAAGTTAGTAAGTATATATTGAAAATGACATAAAATATATGAGAAATCCCCTATTTCTAGACATGTCGAAATAGCACTATCTTTTTTTTAGGCTAAAAACAACAAGATCAATTTACGGGCCACTATAAATGTCTAATTAGTGAATCTGATCACTATTCAGGCAAAAAATTGACACGTGACTTGCATGTGTCATCTGAAATAAGGGTAAAAATGTTCATTCTCCTTCATACCTTCTGGGGCAACCCGAAATGAGACCCGAATACAAATCCCTACCCGAATACTAAAAGACAGCTCATTTCTTTCTCTCCACCCACCAACCTCATCAACAATGGCAGCAAAAAATTGTAAATTTCTTCAAAATTCGTGGGATTGAAGGGATGCTTGTACCTCCAATATTGCAGTCAGACGACCCTCCTTGTCCATCTATCCTCTGTATTTTTGGATAAAACATTGTCCCTCTATCAAATTATCCATAAAATAGTGGGTGACTTGTGGGATCATTAAAGCCAATAAAGGCAATAAGTTTTCACCATTCCAATTTTTTAGAACGACAGTGGCCTTGTTGAGATACCGAGTTGTCACTAATGCTTCTTTAATCTGTCTTTCTGCAACTTACGCGATGGGAAATGAAGGATTGCAGGCCAAATAGCCTTCCAAAGCTACACAAAATGCATGTTAAGCTTGAGGATACAGTCAAAGTCGTATCTGGGCGTGGCAAAGGTAAAATTGGAGAAACCACCAAGATTATTACGCACAACAGCACCATAGTAGTGAAAGAAATTAACCTGAGGACCAAGCATGTGAAGAGCAAAGAAGAGAGTGAATCGGGGCAAATTATCAAGGTCTTTAACTCCTTTATAATTTGCACACATCAAATTTCACTCTTTCTTCATGTTCTTGATACTTTCTTTTTCTATCTTTTACAGTTAGGTATGATATAAAATGCTCATGATTCTGTTATTTCAGATTGAAGCTCCAATTGGGTTGGTGGGTGGAGAGAAAGAGATGGGTTGTCTTTTAGTACTCAGGTAGGAATTTGTATTCGGGTCTCATTTTGGGTTGCCCCAGAAGGTGTTGAAGGAGATGAAGAATATGAAAAGAACAAAATTTCCCTTTACTCAGACAACATGTGTTTGGCACGTGTGCGTTTTTGGCTTGAATAGTTACCGGACTCACTAATTGGACATTTATAGAGGCCGTAAATTGATGCTGTTGTTTTTAGCCTAAAGAAATATAGTGATATTATCAAAATCTTTAAATTGATAAAGGCTAGAAATAGAGGATTTCTCTAAATATATTTTGCAAGTATAATAAAATAAACATTCTAGAGAAAGAATAATAATTTTAAAATGGATAAATAAAAATAACTATACTGAAATGAATTAAGTAAAATGAGAAGAAGAAGACAACAATCTGATTCTTGTGTTGGACACAATCTCTTTAAAACAGATTCATCCCCTCCATAGGTGTGCTCAAGGTTGAATTAGACTCTGTTTTCCAGTATAAAACGGATACTGACAAAGCAGTTAGCGCCAAAACTCTTTGTCTATCGAACTTGAACAAACCACACATAACACTATATGAAAACTATGAAGAGACTTTAAAAGAGGAAGAGATAATGCATTTTTTTCCCGGTAGAAATGAGAAGTGGAAGTCTCTTTTTTTCAGCCTAGGTAGGAGGGGATGTTTTAATGGCATTGAAGACAACTCTTCAATTACTTTCTCATTGAATGTAGTTGCATTAGATAAATTTTACTTCCATAAGTTTCACATTCAATAGAAGTAATACATAACTTCATTCAATGAAGTGTATTGAATTTAACTCTAAAGTTAATTCATCTGTTGCCATTCTCAACTCAAGGCAAATGAACAAACCCTCTCCTTATTTCACCATAGTTTGGTGCATCAACAATAAAGAAGAACCACATTGATATGATAACGTGATATTATCACCGAATATGAAGTTTTTATCTTATTTTTATCGTATTTCTTGGTTTGGAGACTAAAATAACTTATTAAATTTTTTGAACATTTAACTCCAACTTCTTTGTGACGTATTCTCCTACAAATCAGAGACATAAAAAAAGAAGGCTACGAGATTGCATAGCTCACATTGACAATCAAACATTTAGTACCAATAAATGGTTCTCAAAGTACCACATGTGGTTACTGGTCTTCTTAACCCTCTTCGTTATTGAGAAAATAAAACTGGTAAGTGTTACCTTATATTTTTACGAATTGCATGCCATTATAGTTCAAAATTTTGTAATAAGAAACTCGTAATTCTTAGTCGGATTGCCTTTAGAGAGATCAACATGCAAAAACAAGAATGTTGACATTTAGAGAAACCAAATTTGATCTTTGTTATTTATTACTTTTGTGGATATTTTCTCGAGATTACGTAAACAAACATTTAAATTCACAGATGATGTCTTAAGAATCGTTTGGATTGAGGGATATAGAAGGAAATAAGAAGAGAGGATACATACGGATTAAGTTCTTACTGTATGTATGATTTTTTGTATAAGGGAAACGAAAGGAATTAGAGTGGAAGGGATGGATTGGTTATAACTTCTAAACATCAATCTCATTTCCGTCAAAAATGGATGGAAGCAAAGGGAAAGTTATACAACTTTAATGATTTTTTTTTTTTACTGTATGTAAATTAATAGTTTCCTTTAATTTCTTGATTACGAATTATCTGTCGACGTCACTCTCTTCTCCATTCCTTTCTCTACCACTACAATCTTTTCCCTCAACCCAAACATAGCCTTAGTTCATTATGAAGATTCCATTGTATCTTTGTATGTGAGAATGGCGAACAAAAGTTATAGAGTGCTGGAAGGAAAAAACTTGGAGGGGGAATAGAGCGCTGTTAAATCCCTAGCAAACCCTAGACAATCAATATGATGTGTAGAAAACGTTATTCATTAGGATTTTCAACATTTATTTGTCAATACAAAATGATAGTTTCATAAATAGTAGGTATGGACAAAATGTTTCTTAGTAGACATGGACAAAATGTTTCTTAACAATAACTTTCTTTCAGTGTTTTTCTTGATGGGTTCCTGGCTAATAACTAAGATAAGATTTGTCAAGGGAACTATTTGTTAGCCCTAAGGGCTTTCTGCTCAATTTTGAGTTTAAAAAACATTGATATGTTGTCTAATATATTATGCTCATTATGATAGTGATACAAATCAACGATGAAATTCTAAGCACTTCAAGAAAAAATCATGGAAAGAAGCAAGACAATCTACACATAAGATATCAAGAATGACTTGCATATGAAGATTGAAGATTTAGATGTTAGGGTTGGTCTTATAGGTATATCTTGTAACCTATAAACTTTGCACTATACAATTGAATCACTCAGAAAGACCCTGTTCTTAAAAGGTTTCAAAAAACTTGGAAAAACTATTTCAAACTTTTGATCATTGTGGTCAAATATGTTTTAAATGGTATCAAAATATTTTTAGAGGGTTTGATTTCATATGAGCTTCAATTTATATCTCTTTTATGGTCGAGAACAAATCCTAAGTTGATTATATTAATTTAAGACTTGTTTTAGGAAAATCGGATTAATACGGGTAACCGCACTTGATTCACAGTTAACCGGTATTCAAAGTTACTCTGTTTTCTTGGCAGATGCTCTGTCTTGGACTTGCTTGTCTGGTTAACCAAAGTTATGTTCCGTTTAACTGCAATTTTTCAGTGCTGCTGAAAAATCTTGCCTCAGTTCTAGTTCAATTAACAGCGATGTCACTTTCATGGCAGAAAACTACTCGTTACTCAAATATTTTTTTCAAAATTCAAACCGGTTTTTGGACCTTTATATAACCTTATAAAGCTATGTATAATGTACACTAGACTAGAGAAGTTGGTCTTCAAAGTTATACATTTGTACATCTTCTCAGAGCAATCCAAACTCAAGTCTTGTGCCAATCATTGTGATTCTTCTATATTGAGTGGAGAGTGAAGGAGTTTGAAAGTTTTATACATCACATTTAGTGTGATTATCTTTTGCTACAAAGTCATATTTATCACATAGAGTGCGATTTGTGTGAATCTTACCCATCGACCTCTTAGTAAGGTTTGTAACAAGATCCCTTCAAAAGTGTGACCTTGAAGGAGACTCTTGGGGCTCTTTGTGAGCTTATTTTGTCCTCTCAAAAGTGAGACGTAGATTTGGTTGTGGTGATTGTATTGTAAATCTCACAAGTGTGACCTCACGCTTCCATCTTTGTATTCGGTTTATTCCACCGTCAATGGTTGAGAAGAGATTCCCTAGTGGAACTTTGTGAAATCCTTGGGTGAGGCTTAAGGTAGTGGGTGTAGACTCTTTATGAACTGAACCAACCTATCTGAAATTCCTCCTGCTTCTTCTCTCTCTTCGTCACTGTCGTTGTCGCCCACACCAACCTATCTGAAATTCTTCCTCCTTCCTCCCTCTTGTCGTCGCCCACACCAATTGCAGTCGATGCTCTAATACAATCTATTACTCGGGCCAAAGAAAACCACCAAAAATGTCATATTTTGTCTTTTCATATCATCTTCTTTGTACATTTCACCTTAATTTCCTTCCCCTTTTCATTCAAGAACAACAGTCGTTGGGGTTACAGAGTATTCAGATGATGTTTCAGAGCCAAGATTCAGCTCCGCTTCCAGCTGAAGTTGAAGTACAAATAAATCGGAATACTGCGAATTCTAGTGCTTCGGCTGTTGATTACACCAAAGGATTATTGAGTTCTGCGAATTCTAATCGATTGGCACCAACAAAGATGGCAACTGGTGGTGGTGCTGCTAATTCCTATATGATTCGTTATATTAGTTCCAATGCTTGATTTTTTTATAACCCCAATCTTGATAATGATAATGATAATATTCTATTGTTCATTTGCAAGGTTTACTGCTTAATTTTTACCAAAATCTTTGGCTGAACTTGGATGGATTTCTTGATGATGTTGTTTGCATATGGTCCAGAAATTCCGTTTGCCCTTTGAATTTATGCTTCTTATTAACTTGTAATTGGAAGAGTATGGAAGTATTGCTAAAATCTTGAAGCAAATCATCCCATTGCAGAACTTTGGTTGATTCTTGGATACTTTAATCAATCTTGAGGTCTTTGAGATTGAGGATGACATTTTTTTTGTTCTTCTTACCCAGTTCGTTTATGATAGGTAGTGTATTAGATTTAGCTATGGAATGGGGAAAGAAAGTAGGGAAGAATGTGTGAAGATGGCTATGATTTGACCATGAAAATGGGGAGGAGGATGAAGAATGTGAGAGAAAGAGGAATTGAGATTTTAACGTTGGGAGAAAAAGACAAAATTTTGATAATTATACTCTCCTTTCCGATGACATGTGCATTGTACCTGTTGCTTGTTTTTCAGAAAATTGGCCTAAATCACTAATTTGAAAGAATGCGCAGACGAGTAAAATTGCCAAGATATAAATAGCCTAATTTAAAGTTTATACTATTTATAAAAAAAAACAATAGTATTTGGTGTCTATGTGATGTCCCAGATAGGAATCACAGACAACTTAACTAATTCTAAGACTTCAGCTAAGAGACTCAATGTCTCAACCAACAAATATCAACAGATGTAATAATGATAAGCAAGCAAAAAGGATTTATATATATATTGAGCTCTCAGCAAGTAAACCAGTATCTAATAATCCATTACAAGTATGAATTCATATCACTACTTGATTGCTAGATCACTGTCTCTAGGGTCAAACTGAATTAAAATTAACTAAGTAAAAGCTAAGAGTAAGAGTATGCAAACTCAAGCCTTCAAACAGCTGTGAAGCATGCCTCATCTCCTGTTATAGCCATTACTTGATCAGCAACAGAGAAGAGAGAACAAGAGGGATTTAAGAATAGAAATGTCAAGGTTGGAAAAGCTTACAAGGGTTGGGAGAGGGCAGCTGTCACTATTTGGATTATAATCTAAATGCCTTATTCTCTTGGCTTCAAGCACCTTATATACTTAGGGTTTGCATCCCTAGGTGAATCTCCTCCCTCCACGTTGATTGATTCTGACAGGAATAAGGAATCAACAGTGCTCCTGAGCTTGTCCTTATAAGTCCTTATCTTGAGATTGAAGATTGAAGACTTAGGTTTGGTTAGGATAGCTTATGTCTTTATAAGTCCTTATCTTATAAGTTCTAACCAATGCTCTTATGAACTTAAGCACACAACACTCTAGTCTTGCATGCATCATAAACACGTTTTCAAAAGGCTTAGTTTCAAAATGATACTTATATGTTCTTATTTCCAAAAGCCTTTGTTTTCAAAGTCTAAGTCCTTTAAAACGGTTTTCCAAATGTTCTTACTTGTTACCTTTTGGGAAAACCTTTTAGACTTCAAAAGATTTCAAAGCTAGTGAAAAATCAACATCTCTCATACTCAGAAAAGTCGGATCATCCGAGCTTTCCTCGGATCGACCGAACCAAGACAGAGAGTTGAAGCCTTTGGAAAAAGGCCAAGTTCGGTCGACCTAATGGTGGGCTCGGTCGACTGAGTTCTTCTAAGGTTCAACCGAGCTATGGTCGGCTCAACCGAGGTTGCTTAGGCTCAACCGAGGTCAAGTTCGGTCAACCGAACTTCTGCGATTACTAGCCGTTATATGACCGTTGCAGAGTCGTTTTTCAGTATATTTTGAAATGTATATATACTCTAAAGCTGAGAATGACTCTAAGACTTGCACATACAATATACATTGATTTCTTATCAAGTCTACAACACTTTCAAAGTAAATGCTCTTCATCTTTATGATCTAAATCATTCAAGAGTGATCTTTCTAAAGCAAGACAAAGAGTGTGCATCAAATGTTCTAAGAGCTTAATATTCTTGTACTTCAAAGGTATATATTTCTCACTTAGAAGAGTGAACAATCCTTCTCTTTAAACCTTCTCATTCCCTTTCTAAGTGATAGGGTTATTATTGTATAAGTCCTACTCGTGTGGGCAATCTACTCCTAGAGAGTTTTGTATTGGAAGTCCTACTTAGTGTGGGCAAGCTCTATTATTGAGTTGGTGTATTGTGGTTGATTTGTAAAACTCTTAGTGAGTTATCCACAAGTGTAATATCCTTCTTAGTGAAGTTGTTGAAAATCCATGGGTGCGGCTCAAGGTAGTGGATGTAGATTCTAAGTGAATCGAACCACTATAAATCCTTTGTCTTTTGGTTGGCTTTCGTATTTCTTTTATTCATCTTGCTTAAACTTACACTAGCCTTGCTTAGATTCGGAAAAGTTTACAAGTTTGATTAAAACCCAATTCACCCCCCCCTCCCCTCTTGTGTTTTACAATTGGTATCAGAGCCTCGTCTTCACCTTTAGCTTAATCGCTTGAAGTAAAGATTATGGCCGGAAATTCCGCCTTAGCTTTCTTAGAGGGGTCTTCCACAAATAGACCACCACTCTTTGATGGAAACGACTATAGTGCTTGGAAAAACCGATTCAAGATATATGTGTGTTCCATAGATTATTCTTTATGGCATATATTTGAAAAAGGTCCATATGTTCCTATGAAAGTGGTGAATGGTGTTCAAATTCCAAAGTCGGACAATGAGCTAAATGAAGTTGAGACCAAGAAAATGACTCGAAATTATAAGGCAATGAACATTCTTAGTTGTGCCTTGGATCAAGATGAATACAACCGTGTCCGTGGAAGCAAATCCGCCCACACTATGTGGAAAATGCTTGAAGTTACTCATGAAGGAACAAATCAAGTCAAGGAGTCAAGGTTGAACTTGCTAGTTAGAGAATATGAGTTATTCTCCATGAAGCCAAATGAATCAATCAATGAGATGAATACTAGATTCACCAATGTGATAAATGGCTTGAAGTCCTATGGTAAAGAGTACACTATGGGAGAGATGAATAGGAAGATTCTCAATTCTCTTCCTAAAAGTTGGGAAACAAAACCTCTTGCCATTGAAGAAGCCAAGGACTTAAAGACATATTCAACGGAGGAACTTATTGGCTCTCTACTCACCTTCGAGATGAAGAAAAGGAAAAATGTTCCTAGAAAGGGTAATGATCTTGATTACATCATTAATCATGAAGAGGAAGAGAAATTGTTCTTTAATTTCAAAAACCCAAAGTGCATGTTAAGCCTTTGGGATGAAGATGGAAGTGATGATGATCAAGAAGAAAAAGACCACATGTGTCTTATGGGATTTGGTAATGAGGTACATCTTTCTCCCTCCACTTCAAATTCTTATGATGATGATCCTAATGAGCTTTTATGTGATATGTATGATCAATTGAAAAAATGTGCAAAGCAAAACAAAGATATGAAGCTTAAAATTGAATCTTTGCTTGAAGAAAGATCTAAGTTGTTTGAGGAAAACAAAAAGTTGTGTGATGATGTTAATTGCTTGAAATTCGAAAATGAGAGCCTCATTACTACTTGTAAAGCATCTTCATTACAATACAAAGAAGCTTGTGTTAAATTGTCATCCCTTGAAAACAAGCTTGTTGAGTTTGATCTTTTGAAGAACAAAGTTAATGACCTTACCCTTCTTGTTGATAACTTTACTAAGGGTAAGAAAAATCTTGATCAAATTCTTGGTATGCAACGTGCTTCTCATAATAAACATGGTCTTGGTTATACTGCTAATCATGTTGTTATTGCTAGCTCTTCTCATATACCTAAGAATCATATTGTGAATGCTAGAACGCCACATAGGCCAAATAGATCTTTTAAGCATGTTCACAAATCTTTTGAGTCACATATTTGTTGCACTTATTGTGGAAAATATGGTCACACTAGTGTTAGATGTTATGTGAAGAAAAAGATTGAAAGGGGAGTAAAAACCATTTGGAGAGTTAAGCATACTTTAACTAACCCCCATGGACCCAAACAAAAGTGGGTACCAAAAGTTACTCTTCCCTTGATCTTATAGGTTTTTATAAGATAGATGGATGCTCCGGCTCTATGACGTCTTGATGAAGAATGATTTTGTCACTTGACCGGTGAAGAAACTCATAAGTTGTTGAGGTCTTAGGACTTTCCGTGGAAAATCTGAGATATGTTCAACAAGCTCGTCATACCCTATCTTGGAAAATCATATCAAAGATGATGAAAAGATCAAAAGATTCTCAAACTAACTTCCAAACTCTTCAACTTGGTGTTGCTTCTAAAGGCGGTACTTGTTTATATATCATGGGTCATTTTTTGTTGTAAAGTTTTATGATTTTGCTTGTCTTACCAATCTTGATATGTTCTGGGATCTCCTTATTTTTATGATAGTTTGTGATTAATCTTCCTCATGTTCTTATGCTTGAAATCTTTCCAACTTGTGCTTCCAAACCTTATTTTGCTTTAAATGTGTTGAAACAAGCTGCCCTTGCTTTTTATATCTTGTGAGCATATGTCTCATGTATCTTGGGCTTCTTAGATGTCATCTTGTTATTCTTCTTTTATACTAGGTCAATGCATCTCTTGCCTTTCTACTTGTTCACACCTTATTTGATGTTGTCTTCCTTGTTTCATCAAAGGAAACTCTTTGTGATATTATTAGTGCACTTAACTAAGTCATAAATTCCTAGTTTAATATGTGTGTTAAGTGTGCATGGAGAAACAGGGGAATCTCGGATCAACAGCCAAAGGCTCGGATGATCCGAAAGTGGACGGTCGACCGAACCTATTTGCTATTGAACCGGACCATCGACCGAAGAATCTACTGGAAAGGCTCGGTTGATGCCTCGGTCGACCAAGGTAGTGAACGGTCGACCGAGATGTGCGGGTTAAAGCCTATATCCGAAATACTTTTAACCATATTTCATTTTATCCTCTCTTCTCAAAACAAATTCCTCTCAAATTCTTCTTCCCTAAAACCGATTTCCCTTAACCCAAGCTTAATCTATCTTAAATTTCATCTTTCTATCTCAATTCCATCATCAATTTGTTTAGAAATTTATCTTTTTCCCAATCGGTTCATATTACCCTCAGTTCATAACTTTCCTAATCCGAATCTATGGTGAGGACGAAAAAACCCTAACAAAGGAGGAAAATATGATGCTAATACTCCTCCTCAGATAAATCTACCTAAGCGACCACTTGAAAAGGGGATTTCCATCAAGGAACCCACTCAAGCCACTCCAAAGAAAGGACGAGCAAAAATGTTGGCTCGCAAAGTCGTGGGTAAGGGTAAGGGCAAGAAAATTGTGGATACCGATTCTAGCCATTCAGAGGATAACTACTCTTCTTCACCATCAAGGGTATCTCCACCTTCGGACTTCGAGGTAGGAGGACCTTCAAATTTTTCAACGAAGAAGGTAACGACTCCGTTTTTCAATACCGCCTCTAAGCAATTGTTTGACAAGCTTAAGAAATCAAATAGAGGTTTCATGACTATATACTTTAGAGATGATATTATGTTTGGTCAAGGTAAAGGGCTAGATGAAGTAATGGGACTATTTGATGATATGGGGTGGGTCAATCTATTTGATGTTAATGAAGCTATTTATCCCTCCATGGTTTATGAATTCGGTGCTAATTTGAGGAAGGATGAGGGTGATGAGGATGAGATTATATATAGATCTTGTGTTGGAAAAT
Organism: Vinca minor; assembly: GCA_026122235.1. Taxonomy (NCBI): domain Eukaryota; kingdom Viridiplantae; phylum Streptophyta; class Magnoliopsida; order Gentianales; family Apocynaceae; genus Vinca; species Vinca minor. The sequence goes on from JAOCZM010000015.1 coordinate 842,975, forward strand.
TAGAATTTGCTTTCACTGAAAAAATGTTTTGTGAGGCCATTGGAATCGAATTTGTGGATCATGCTAAGAGATTTTATAAGAATACTATGAATTCAGATGATATTAATCATTTCAAATCTCAATTTGGAATTAAAGGGAGCTTCTCCGATGCAAAGGAAAGGGAGATTGATAAGTTGGATGAGTTTGGCCGTATCTTACACTTCTTTGTATCCAACATTGTGACCCCGGTTAAAGGGCACAAATCATCTATTACTTTCCTTCAAATGGTTATTATGCAACATCTCTTGGAAAGGAAAGCTTTGAATTTTGCACACCTTGCTCTTCAACACTTCATGGCGGCTATCAAAAGCTCAAGAAATTACATTCCATATGGAAACATTCTTACAAGGCTATTCAAACAATTTGGACTTGAGTTGAATAATCCGTTGAAGAAGAAGGTTGTCAAAATTGATGAGGCATGCTTCCATCGAATGAAGTTGATCTACATAGAGAATTCATGGAAATTCATTCGAAATACGACAAATGATGAGCTGGGAGCTGCTATACTTGCAAGAAAAGGTGTCACCTTATATGCTTAAAACTCTTCTTAAAATTGAAAAGAAAAGCGGTGGAGCACCTTCACAGCCGAGAAATGATCCTACAAGTGTTGAGCAAAAAGATTTCCAAGAACGTAATTCAATAAGCTCAAGCGAACAAGCCTCATCTGAAAATGGCCAAGAACAAGAACCTGATTCTCCAACACAAGCAACTACCTTGAGTCCGCCTCAAAAAGTCACACGGATAAATAAGATGCATGCATTGATGAAGATGATGGCAAGAAAAATTGAGGCAATAGCGGAGGAGATGAGTTGTATCAAAAAGGATGTGCAAAAGGTGTCTACCATGCAGAAGAAGTTGGCCAAAGAGTTGAGCCTTTCAAGTTCAAATGAAAATGATCAAAATTGAGACTTGAACCTTTCTATTTACTTTTGGAACTTTTATGTTATTTTGAAGTCTTTTTGATTATGACAAAGGGGGAGAAAAATAGTTGTTATGTTATCTTTTGATTATACTTGCTTTATCGTTATGCTATCTTTGCTTATCTTTAATGATTATTGTGTTTATAACTGACTGTTGTTTGTTGAGAAAGTAAAACTTTCAGGACAGCTCAGTTGCAGCAAGGTGCTGCAGGATTTCTGCCAGAGCTCAGTCGACCGAAGCTCTCTGACCAGAATCTCGGTTGATCCGAGATATGTGCAGTTTCTGGATTGAAATTTTTTTTGGCTTCTGCAGACTGCTGAACCATAAGGGAGTTTTCTTAACTTATTTTTATCCTTGTAAAACTCTTTTCCTAGCATGTTTTGAGGGGGAGCCTTTATATTTTTTAATATATCATATTTCTCAAAACTAGCTTTGTTAAGGAAGGAAGGAGGAAAGGAGGATGGTTGGGAAATAGGGCTCTTCTAAGAGTCCCTAGATACTATGGCAAATAGAAGTTAACATTCTAGTGCACTCGTCTCCCGGGTTTTATCTTCTTAGCACTAGTATTTGTTTTTAGTTGATATTTGTCTTTTTTCCATGCTTCCTTGTTATTAATGTTGTCCATATTCTATCTTATTACATCAAAGTTTGTCATAATCAAAAAAGGGGAGATTGTAAGCCCTAAGGGCGAACAAACTCAGTTTTTGATATTGGACAAACATTTGATGTTGTGTCTAATGTTCTCAATCTTTGTGATAGAATATCGGAAGTCAAAATGGAAGCACTAAGTACTTCAATCAAGCCATGATCAAGATTCAAAGTTATACTTAAAGGCATATCTCATTGAGATTGAAGATTGAAGACTGAAGACTTAGCTTTGGTTAGGATAGCTTATGTCTTTATAAGTCCTTATCTTATAAGTTCTAACCAATGCTCTTATGAACTTAAGCACACAACACTCTAGTCTTGCATGCATCATAAACACGTTTTCAAAAGGCTTAGTTTCAAAATGATACTTATATGTTCTTATTTCCAAAAGCCTTTGTTTTCAAAGTCTAAGTCCTTTAAAACGGTTTTCCAAATGTTCTTACTTGTTACCTTTTGGGAAAACCTTTTAGACTTCAAAAGATTTCAAAGCTAGTGAAAAATCAACATCTCTCATACTCAGAAAAGTCGGATCATCCGAGCTTTCCTTGGATCGACCGAACCAAGACAGAGAGTTGAAGCCTTTGGAAAAAGGCCAAGTTCGGTCGACCTAATGGTGGGCTCGGTCGACCGAGTTCTTCTAAGGCTCGACCGAGCTGTGGTCGGCTCAACCGAGGTTGCTTAGGCTCAACCAAGGTCAAGTTCGGTCAACCGAACTTCTGCGATTACTAGCCGTTATATGACCGTTGCAGAGTCATTTTTTCAGTATATTTTGAAATGTATATATACTCTAAAGCTGAGAATGACTCTAAGACTTGCACATACAATATACATTGATTTCTTATCAAGTCTACAACACTTTCAAAGTAAATGCTCTTCATCTTTATGATCTAAATCATTCAAGAGTGATCTTTCTAAAGCAAGACAAAGAGTGTGCATCAAATGTTCTAAGAGCTTAATATTCTTGTACTTCAAAGGTATATATTTCTCACTTAGAAGAGTGAACAATCCTTCTCTTTAAACCTTCTCATTCCCTTTCTAAGTGATAGGGTTATTATTGTATAAGTCATACTTTGTGTGGGCAATCTACTCCTAGAGAGTTTTGTATTGGAAGTCCTACTTAGTGTGGGCAAGCTCTATTATTGAGTTGGTGTATTGTGGTTGATTTGTAAAACTCTTAGTGAGTTATCCACAAGTGTAATATCCTTCTTAGTGAAGTTGTTGAAAATCCATGGGTGCGGCTCAAGGTAGTGGATGTAGATTCTAAGTGAATCGAACCACTATAAATCCTTTGTCTTGTGGTTGGCTTTCGTATTGCTTTTATTCATCTTACTTAAACTTACACTAGCCTTGCTTAGATTCGGAAAAGTTTACAAGTTTGATTAAAACCCAATTCACCCCCTCCCCCCCTCCTCTTGTGTTTTACATTGTTGTCATCAAATATCTTTGTGTGATGAAGTTTGACATTGGTTGTAAAATGTGAAAATAATTTAAGCACCCAATTCCCTCCCGGGGTATTTCACTATTTATTTAAAATCTAGGGCATCTTATTAGAAGAGAGGGCAATGTTTTCATTTAGCAGAAAAATAAAAAGATGTGATATCATACTTTATAGCGTTGTGTAATTTAATGTACTAAGACAAACATGTGCGTCACAAAGATACAATAAGAGCTACATGTATGATTATCATCTCTTCTCCTCAAAGAGAAATCCCTATTTCTAACCTTTATCTATTTACAGATTTCGATAAATAGTACTATTTTTTTTTTAGGTTAAAAACAGCATGAACAATTTTAGGGTGGAATTTTAGGGTTTGTATTGGAGTGGATGATGAAGATAAAGAAGACGGAGAAAGGAAATGGGTTTAAGTTTCGGGTTGCCCCAGAGATTTGGTGAACATTTGGACATTTCTACCCTTAACTTAGATCGCATGTGCGAGACACTTGTATTTTTTTGCCTGAATAATCACCGGATTCACTAATTGAACATAAATAGTGACCCGTAAATTATTCATGCTATTTTTAGCCTAAAAAAAGATAGTGTTATTTATCGAAATCCGTAAATAAATAAACGCTTGAAATAGGGGATTTCTCTCTCCTCAAATTTAGATGATTTTTCTGCAATCTAATATGAAATGATTTTAGAAGAAAACACCTCAAAGCAATTATATGCTAACCGAAAAGAAAAAGGTACACTCACGGAAACAAAAAATCTATTTCCTAAATATAATACCTTATCAAATCAAACTTGTTTTTTTCTTTCTTCCTTTGGACCAAAATATTTATATTTTTCGGACACTTTAACAAGAAAAATATAAAGATTGGCAGCACTTACTTAGAAACTTAGAATCATAGTTCGTCACCTCATAGATAAAATTTGATTCCTAATTTACACCAGCCTCGTGCAATTATATTCATCTTTTCTTCCAAGAGAATGAATCTATTCAATCTTCTTTTTTCCCCCTAAAGTACCCAGTATTCACACATTAGATGAATCTATTTCGATTCTATCCAAGTTACACTATTAGTGATTTAAGTCTTACCTAAAGAGAAATGTACATGATGGTTACTGCAAGTTTCCCAAAAATTAATTTGAGTTTGGATTCAGACCCATTAAATTAAGACTTAATTGGGTTTTTTATTGTGTAGTGTCTGATCTTTTCAACTAGGGTCCAGACTCAACATGATCTGATTTGGATCCGCTCATTAATTTTACATATAATTTTATTGATCCTCATTTTTAATGACCGAAACGTGAACATATTTTTAAAGAAAAAAAAGCTATCATTAGCAAAATTATTATTATTATCTATTTTTCAGCGAAATTATTATTATTATTTTCTATTTTCTAGCAACAAATGTTCCCAGTGGGATGCCCATACTGAAATTAGCCTTTGCACGTGAAGTTTTTAATTTTTAGAAAAATTATTATCATCCATTAAAAAATAATAATAATAATAATAGTGATCATTAACAAATTCAAAGAGACAGATGAAATTATAAAGGCGGCTGGCGGTAATGGCTGGTGTTCTAGTGATCATAAATTTGCATTGGATTTTTATAAAATAAAATAAATAAATAATCTTATTGAGTCTTTGGTAATTGAGTATCTTTGATATATACAATTATAATCTAGACTCACCACTCTTGAATTTATTTGTTTGAATCCAGACTCATATGAGTCCATACTCAATTTGGGTCTCAACATAGTAAAGTGTGTCTAGACCCAAAATAGGTCCAATGAGTCTAGATCTAGATTTGAGCCCTTGAGTCAAATTGATAGGCGTATCCCTATATATACATAAACATTTTTTGTTTTTCTCTTTTTTGTCAGTTAATTGTTATTTTAACTTTTTTTGTACATAAACTATTTTTGAATTACTACTTTGTCAAATTAGTGTAAAACTAGTGGTTTCATGTCACTTTTAATCAACTATTCTAGACTTAAATTGACAAAAATACCCTTAAATTGGCAAACATGTACATAAAGCTTATTCAAAAATGGTTGAAACCCACTAATTTTTACTAGTTTGACAAAAGAAGTGGTTCGGAAAAAGTATATGTACATAAAGAGATAAAATAAAAGTTTACTGACAAAAAAAAAAAAGCAAAAATTATTTATGTATATATAGGGGATTTCCTCTTCTGCATTTATTCTACCTATAAATTTAATAATAAAAGAGTCATATTAAATAACCTACGTATTATTGCTAAAACATTTAGGATGTCGTATCTTCTGCTTGGGGATTTTAACGAAATCACATGCAACTTTTAGAAGTTTGGCGGTGAACCTATGAACACTACTAGAGTTAATGAATTTGTAGCTGGTTTAAATGATTGTAATATTATTGATTTAAGCTTCAAAGGACAACCTTTCACTTGGAGCAATTATTGCAAAACTAAAAAAACGCTAATTTTAGAGAGACTTGACTGATTTCTTGCGAACTCGGAATAGCTCAAATCCTTTCCTGATAGCATAGTCCAACACCTTCTCACTCTCCAATGCAACCAATACCCTCTAATCCTCTCCACAAATCAACTCTAAAAAAATAAACCCCCTTAAAATTTGAAAGCATGTGGTTAACTCACGCGAGCTTTCCATCACTGGTTCATGAAGGTTGGTCGGTTAACCCGAATAACGATACACAACTTTCAAAGACGTGTCACGCTTGGAATAAAAAAAAATTTGGCAACATTTTGTTTATAAAAAAAAATAAAAAGATTACTAGCTCACATTAATGGTATTCAAAAATTCCTTTGTAACCACTTTAGCTCTTTCTTAGTTCAATTAGAAATATACCTACAACAACAATACCTACAAGTCCTAAAAGAGGTAGAAGAATTTTGGAAATTTAAGTCCCGTATTAATTGGCTTCAGAACGGGGACACTAACACAAAATTATTTCACCTCTCTACCCTTAAACGCAGAAGAAAGAATAAAATAATTCTACTCAAAGATTTGGGAGGAAATTGACCCTCTGCACCTTCACAAATAACTAACATTATTTCTGAACATTTTAAAAATATTTTCACAACTGAACATGTATCTTCGACTTTAAACATACCTCTCTATCCTCACTTACATGGTCCTAAACCAAATTTAGACCACAATTACCTAGTGCTCCAAAATATTCAAAGCTATCCAATCCTTCCAACCGAACAAAGCATTTGACCAAAATGGTCTACGTCCTATTTTTTTCGAGTCTTTCTTGGACTCTACAAAATAAGTAGTTATACCTCTAATCATCAAATCCTTCTCTGATGGCCTTATTCCACCTGAACTCAATTATACTTACATTTGACTTATCCCGAAAGTTAAAAAACTAAAGCTCATTACCCTCTACAGACCTATCAGTTTATGCAATACCATTTACAAAACAATAACCAAACTTATTGTCAACCGCATTAGATCAACTCTCACATCCATAATTAGTCCTAATCAAAGTAGTTTTCTACTGAATCGTAGAGCTACTAACAACGCTAGCATAGCTCAAGAAGTCTTTCACTATTTCAAGAAGGAAAAAGGAAAAATAGCTAATTCCCCATTAAAATTGATCTGGTTAAAGCGTTCGACAAGCTAGAATGGTCATTTATTTTAAATATGTTGCACTTTTTTATATTCCCCGCGGAACTTATCAAGCTCATTATGGTTTGTATCACCACTTCCTCCTTATATATCTTCATTAATGGTTGTCCCATGCCCAATTTTCCCCAACCCGAGGACTAAGACAAGGTGACCCTTTATCACCCTATATGTTCATACTTACCACATAATACTTATCACTCTATATCAATAATGCAGTCATCATTTTCCTTTGGTCACCCATTAAATTAACTACAAAAAGTCCAACTCTTACTCATCTTATGTTAGCTGATGACATCATACTATTAACCAAAGCTGACAATAACAATACGACAACCATCATTGACATTATGGATAATCTTTGCGCCCAAGCAGGGCAAAAAATTAACTTCACCAAATCACGCATCATTTTCATGGATAATATCCAACCACTACTCGTGGTCTCTATTTGCAATAGATTTCAAATCCCACGAGTGCTCAATTTTGGAAAGTAAGTGGGGGTTCCCCTCCAAGTCTACACCCCTAAAACATCATCAAATGCACTCTTATTAAATCTTGTTGTTTGGATAACATGCGGACCAAGCAAAAAAAAAAACTTCCTAACATACCCGGTCAGATCAGATGCCCTCTTATTAAATCTTCCTTATACGCTATCCCATGTGATGTAATGCAATTATACAATTTACCTAGTAAAACAACTAAGGGGATTGCCATTATCTGTCAGAACTTTCTATGGGGATCCACTTCGGAGAAATCTAAGTTACACCTTCTCTTTTGGAATCAAGTATGCTTACCTCTCTCCCAAGGTGGCCTCCAACTGAGGAAAGACAAATTTCAAAATCACACCTTATTAGATAGCCTTTCTTGGCGATGCTTTTTCTCTAAAAACATAGCTTGTGGGCCCAACTCACCACATCAAACACCTTAGAGGAAACCCTCCACACAATAGTTAAGCATTATTCACCCTCCCCAATTTGGAAAAACATACTCACAGGTTGAAATATTTACAAAAAATATGTCTCGTGACCAATAGGAATTGGCGAATCAATCTCCTTATGGTTTGACAATTGGAAAACCTTACGTCCCTTTATATCCCGCATCAAGGGACCTCTTACCGAGTTGGACAATAATCTTGTAGTCAAATATCTCATCATGAACAACCATATTTCCACAAAAAATATCATGTTCCTTATCTCGCACCATATTTCACAAATTATTCAGTCCACACCTATCCCGCTCTATCATTAAACAAATGACCAACCTAGTTGGTCACCCACTCCCACTGGTCAATTTTCGATGCTCTCAGCATACAAGTCTCTCTTAACAGAACTAAACCCGGTTACACACTTCCACATGGTCAGTTAATGTGAAAAATTGACACACTCGAAAAATTATTCCTACAAATACTTGCAACTTTTGTCCCCTACAAACCGATAACTCGGAGCACATTCTCAGATGTTGAAAAAATGCTACTTAGAAAAAACTTCTCTAAGCTTTTAAACATGAATATCATATCCCTTATTCTATCTGATTTCCCCTTCTCAACTTGGCTCAAAGAAAACTGTACTACTATTAGGTTTTAATCGCCGCATTCGTTGAGCAACTACTTTTAGTTTTGCATGCTAGAACTCTTGGCATAATAGGAATGCATTTTTTTTTAAAGAAAAATACGCACATTTTCAATTTCCAAGATATCATTGTTAAAAGTGTAGAATTCATCTACACTAATGACTTATTCTCCAAACAAACATCGGTTAACCCTATGCATATTAAATGGCACCCCCAGTATTTCCATTTTTCCAAACTCAATATGGATGGATCTTGTCACTGTAACACAAACTCTAACAATACTGTAGTGTTATCCGAAACCATAATGATAATTGGGTAGTTGAGTTCAACCTCCGACTATCTTACACGACGAACAATGAAGCCGAACTATTGGCCCTTCGTTAGGGCTCAAATTGGCTAAGGATTACAACATTCCCAATATCGAAATCGGCTTAGATTCCCAGATCGTATTATACTTGCCTAATAATTGTTCCAATATTAAATATACTAACATTGTCTCTGATTGCAGATTGTTAATCTCACAGTTTGAGATGTGCATCGTGTATCACATCTATCGCAAAGTCAATAAAGTGGCTGACATCCTGGCCATGCACGGGATATTTCTACATTGGAATCAATAACAAATTTCCACTTAGTCCCTGCATTGGAAAATTCCCTTTGATTTAACCTAACTAAGTAGTAGTTGTAATTTACTTTCTGACCGTTTCTTTCCTTTATGGTTGGTATTACTACTTTCCTATTCTGTTTACTTAATAAATATAACCATTATTACCAAAACAAAAAAAGTCTTACCTAAAGAGTAAATCTGATCCAAAACTCTTTCAACATGAATTCACAAAAGATATTTACTTAGAAAAATAGATAATAAAAAAAAATGAAAAAACATAGATGAGTTAAAGTAGTCCCGTTCGGATGTAGGACACCATTTTTTCCGCATCAATATAGAACAACTATCCATCGTCAGATCAAGATTGGACAATTTTAAACACGTGTTGTCAAAACATTTTTTTTTGTTAAAAAGGTGTTCAAACCCTTAAAATATTTTATCCGATAAAAACACATATTCAGAAGCCATCAAATATTTGATCTGAAAATGAACATATATATTCTACAAGGTTTCGCACACATATGTATCGCACTGGAGGCAAGGTTGAGTTACGGACAAAAGACCGATAAATTTTATTTTGGTAAATGAGTAAGTTTAAAAGTTACATTTAAATCAATAAATAAGATACACGTAAATTAAAAAGTCAATTCTCTTTCGTATGTGTAATGTATTCATTGACTTTAATATAAGTTTTAAACTTACTCACTTACATACTAATATAAAACTTGTAAGTTTTAAACCAATGATCTTCGGGACTCTGACCTCTCTGCCTTTATCTGCCATTATACAGTCAAGTCCAACTCTCTCTCTCTCTCTCTCTCTCGTACATATATACACAGATATATATCGCGCTTTCTGAATGCGGTGATAATGAACCTTGGTAAGGAAAAAGAAGATCCACAGAGAAGACAAAATATACATTCTCTCTCTTCTGTCGCGGCGCCACCGCCGCCCGCCGCTGCACCACCACTTCGGCATGTGGAGGTGGACTCATCACCATCTCAGTCACCACCACCACCGCCAGAAGCAGCGGTAGCTCCGGAGCAACCTGCTCGACTTTTGCCTACTGTCACGATTCCGTCTAGGAACCCTGATGCTCTGTTTAGCGGTGGCGGTATCAGGTATTCTGTTTTGCCTTTTTTATTATTATTATTATATTATTATTATTATTTTCGGTGACGGTGGAATGGATATGATTGATGTTTACAGATTGAATTTATCCTGAGGGAATTTCATTGTTTTGATTGATGATGTGATGTTGTTAGTTGCAATAAATTTTTTATTACTTGAACTGCTGCTGAAATTAAAATTATTGGATTGTGTCTTCTGACAATCTTCACGTTTGGTGTTTTGTTGCTTTCCCTGGATAGGGTAAACTGTAAAGTACCTTGAATGGGATCATTGCTCAATTATTACATTGTAAAATTATCCTCTCAGTATATGATTCATATCATAATCCTCGTAGGATATGCCCATTTCTGTCTTAATTTTTCCAAGTTAGCAATCATTGGGTTCACTGTGTTTGTTGTCCACTTTTCCTGATAGTATATCTCTTTAATCCTCCCGGATACTTCCATTTCTAGGTTACAGTTGTCAGATGTTAGTTCATCTTCCTAGACTTTACTGTATTTTTTTTTTTTTTGTTGTCATAACGTCTTGTAATGTGCTAAGGCATCTGTATTTGGACATTTGATATAATTGTTGAGTGCTTCATTATGGTAGATAATTTTAGGATAAAATGAAGACCAAGAGCATGAAGGGAATGCGATATTAAGTTGATATTCATTGCTTGTATACAGTATTTGGAAAGTAGTACCGATATACATGCTGATGGACAGAAATTTATTTTCTTTGTTTCACAGCTTTCTTTCGGGAAACCGAGCTGCAAGGTTCAGCTATGGGTATTCAAGCTTCAAGGGAAAACGAGCATCCATGGAAGATTTCTACGAGACTAGGATATCTGAAGTTGATGGGCAGATGGTTGCCTTTTTTGGTGTTTTTGATGGTATTTCACATAATCTTTTAAGAACTATATTGGAGCGTTGTTAACCATTCAAACATAGTTAGGTAGTTATTTCACTATCATTTGCGCGATGTTACATAAATTAATATTAGTCTTTCAGTGGTATTCTCTCTTTCTGTTTCCTGCAATGGTGGCTTAGTATCTGAACGTAGTCAAAGAAAATAAAGTATTTAATATCTTATTATTAATACCGTGTCTTCTCTTTTGCCTCTAAATAGGTCATGGCGGTTCCCGAACTGCTGAATACCTTAAGAACAACCTGTTTAAGAATTTAAGTAGCCATCCAGATTTTATTAGAGACACAAAGTCAGCCATTGGTAAGATATTTGCAGAAAATTTTCTGCCTATATAATAAACTGATTTTTCTGTGCCTATTTAATTTTGGATATAATTTGATCTGCAAAGTATTTGAATGCAGTTGAAACATTTAGACAGACTGATGCTAATTACCTTGATGAAGAAAAGGGCCAGCAGAAAGATGCTGGTTCAACTGCATCAACTGCTGTTCTTATTGGCGATAGACTGCTTGTTGCAAATGTAGGTGATTCCAGAGTTGTTGCTTGTAGAGCTGGTTCAGGTTTGTTGCTCCCTTGAACTCTCCTAGGGATGAACGGCCTCAAGTTCTTTGAGTCTACTTCATTTGATTTTTCTATGTAATTGCTAAGAAAACTTTCCTTATACAATAACATAAACCATTAATTATTGGGAGGTATGTGCGGGTATGGATAGGAGACATACCTAACATTAGACAATAAATGCACAAAGTGGCGGCTCCCATAATACTACTGAAACAGATGGATTGGAGACTGGCCTAACCTTTGGCAATGAATGCACCAAGTGGCTCACAAAATACCAGTGAAACAGTAGTCCCAATGGCCCAATCCCCATATACCGTCACGTTTGGTTCGAAATCATGCTCTCAAATCAAAGCAAAATGTATCAAATAAGGCAGACCCAAAAACCATTTTGATTTATGTGCACATTACCATTTTTCTTGCATTCAGCATTCGAAGCATTTTTGTGCATAAAACTTTCCCGTATGACTTTGCAAATATGATAAATATCTTTAATATGATATCTATGTTCGGTTTCTTACTTTACTAATATTACAGGCAGTATTTGTGAGTGTAACCGATGGCAGCACTTATATTTATTCAAGCTGGAGTTAACATATGACTACGCAAGGTTCAATTGCGCTACGATTTGATCGATTTTAAAATGTCCGTGTAATTCTGGGAATCTGGTCCAAAGAACTTTTTAATATTTTTTCCCTTAATTTTATCCTCCTCTCATCTTTATCTGAGAAAGAAGATCAAGAGTGGTTCCTCACCTATCCCCATCGTGAGTTGGAACTGTAACCAATAGATCGTTGGTAAGCTGCTGAGACTGCTTGAGCTGCACCTCTTTGTTCCGAAGTCCACCTCTCCAGAAATATAAAATGACTTTTAACATGTAAAAGAAACTTGAAGATTATTGTGCAAATTAAGAGTGGTTTATGGAAGCCTTACACCAGGCTCGTTTGAGTGTATATGCATTGTCCCAAGGGTGTTTTCTCCTAAAATATTGATCCCGTCTTTTCTGGCTCCTAATTGCCGGAACCAGTATCTTCTATTCCCTTAGATTAGATGCTTTAACTAAAATGAGAACACTGCTAAACCAATGCCTATTTGGAAAAAAGGAAATAATTTAATTATGAAGGCAAGTAAAGAAACCAATGATCTGACGACACTAGGAAGTCATTGCCTCATAGGCAAACTTCAGGGACTAAGTTGCCTGAAGAAAAGCTAAAACTAGGAAATTTCAAGTTCAGGATAGATGTTATGTGTGTGTGCGTGTGAGTGAGAGAAGAGAGCTGCAAGTGGAAATTAACTTGTGATTGTCTGCATCCCTAAAAAGGTTATCCTTCCCTTCCATCTTGCTTGGCTCCTTATCAGTATTATAAAGTTCACAATTTCTGATAGATGCCTTAAAACTGTTTTTGTAAATTTTTTAAACGATTCTTGCTTGCTTTTGTTATTTCCCTGAGTATAAAAACAAGGACTTCCTGGGGCTTCGTAAATATAGTATGACCAGAATATTTTGTAATTCAGACATGTATTCATAGCGCACAACTGTATTCACATAAAGATCTGGTTTTATACATACAGGAATTATAATTGACAAGATCGTAAAGAGTACTGTATTAACTCTAAGCCAAAAGGGAATGGTGTGTACAAAATAAGATGATAGAAGAAATTATATAAAATGCTTTTTCTTGTTCTTGATCTTATTGCAGGATTTTGACCCTCTTGTCATCAAAACTATAATGTCGAACAAAAAACTGTTTTGCATAGATTAATGTTGTCCAGACACTCTTTTATTTCCAAAATGGAAAATCCTGGAATGATGTCTTTCATGTTTAGAGTGGGTATTTTGATAACTTACTCTTTGGATGATCTTCTCCACAGTGTTGTCAATTGCGGCGGGATAGCGGCCCATAACGGGATAGCGGAGCGGAGCGGCCTTTGGCTGCTATGAATCTTGAATAGCGTTGCGGATTTTGGGTGCGGACCATTGCGGCCGCTATTGCGGCTCAAATAGCGGAAATAGCGGCGGGATAGCGGCGCTATTTGGATCATCATTGAAAAGTCTTTTTTTCCCATTAAAATAAAATAAAATAGGGGCAAAATGATAATAACAGCCTTAAAACCCCCCTAAACCTAAACTACAGCAGCTTAAAGCAAATAAAAACCTTCTGCTCCTTTTTCTTCTCATCTATTCAACGCAGCAACAAAAAAAAAAAACTTGTGCTTCTCTTCTTCTCATGTATTCTCAAATATATATTTTTAATTATTTGCATAGAATTCCAAATAGCGCCGCTCCCGCTATCCCGCTATAGCGTTTTCGGGGTCGGCCGCTCCGCGCCGCTATCTGGGATTGATAACATTGCTTCTCCAGTGTTGTCAAGACGTTGAGTCAAGCCAAGGCGGAAAGGTGGTTTGGAGTCTTGAGGCGCACGCCTTTCGAAAAAAAGCGCACATTGAATAAATATTATTTATATATTAGTAGCATGCAAATTTAGGCAAAACCTAATAATAAATAACCATTATAATATAGTTCCCTCCCAAAAAAAGCATAGTCATATAAAGCAAAACAAATAAAAAGCTAATGCCCCTAATCATCAGAATCATCTTCAAGTGCAATGTCTTCGACTTGATTCTCTTTATCCAAGGGAGTTTTTTTTTCTTCCTCATCATTATTCTCATCAATGCTAGGGACAAATGAAGACGATGATGGTCTTAATTTAGGAGGCGAAGGTTGAGAATGAGAAGTACTAGTTCCTTTTTACCTATATGGGTAGTGCGGTTCATTTACTTCATTTGTCCTAGAAACCTCAAACCAAGACAATTCTGAATCATCAAATACTCGTTAATCATTAGAATAGGATTAATTACATAAAGGCACGCCTGGAGCCGGGAGCCTTTTCGTCAAGGCGCATGCCTGAGATTTTTAAGCGATATCCCTCGAGCCTGGAGCCTGAGCCGCAAAGGCGCACTTGAGGCGTGAGCCTTAACAACACTGATATTCTCTATATAAAATGATCGTGGAAAAGTATAGGATATTAGGATTATGTAGTTCTTTGTTCTTTTTTGCTTTCTGTTTCTTCTAAAGTTTTTAATTTCTGGGCATGTAAATAGAGCTTTGCATTTGCTTTCTGCATTCGTCTGGCTGATGAGTACTGTTTGTTGTGTAGCTATTCCTTTGTCCATTGACCACAAGCCTGACAGATCGGATGAACGTGAAAGGATAGAACAAGCAGGAGGTTTCGTCATTTGGGCTGGTATATTTTTCTTTTATCTGTCTGACTTTAGAGCTTGTTTTGGCTGCTTGTGTTTTTTTCATGATAGACGACAACATTAAACTTTTAGGTATCATCATTACATGAGACTAGAGTCATGGTACCAAATTTATCATGTTAGTTTGTATGTATATGCTATATGGGAAAATTGGTTAGTTTCCAAGTGTGTACTTATTTATTTCATCTACTCATTTGGATTGTATTCATTTTGTCCAACCTGGGCCAGATTAAAATGGAAAAAACCACCCTTTTCTCCTTTATAAAACTTTTGTGAAATTTAGTTGCTCGATGGCATCTGCTCCTCTTAGTTTTTTGCTAGTTCCTTTGTCATAAATTTGAAACAGTTAATGGTTTCTCAATACTATAATTGCTGAGATGTGTTCATGGCATTTGAAAAGCTGATGACAATGATTGAATCAAGCTGGTTGATCAAGTTAGGAATTTAATTGTAAGTTCAAAACTTTCCTTAAAACACGTTAGGATACTTCACCTAAATCTTGCGTTTATACTCTGGTGATGTTTGCAACACTATTACTCTCTTATGGTACTAAATTTGGACTAAAGCTTATGCTCTCATAATTATTTTCAAGTAGCAAAGTTTTAGAAGCAAATTCTACTAAGCAATCAATTTTCCTAATGGTCAGAATCTCTTTTGAAGAACAATTTCTAGTAGCATTTACTTATTTTAGGATGATGCAAGCAACTAGCTAGTTGATAATATTTTTCTTTTTTGGGCTTTCTAATATATTGCATTTCTTTTTTAGACATGATTTTAGTCAATAAATAGTGAAGCTTTTACATAGAAAGCAATAAATTTTCCAAACTTATTAAATCTTTGTAAAAACTCCATTAATTGTATCATTTATATTCAGTCATATTATTACAATATATATCACATTGTATATCTAATGCTTATGGCTTTGTTTTACCTCAATCACAGTACTTAAAATGCATGGTCAAAAATGTTTTGTAAGGTTTATAGGAACTTAATTAGTTACCGTTTTTAATAGTTCCGTATGATCCTAATTTTTCTCCATAATAGTGCTAGGAGACGCTGAGTGCAGTTAACTTAAAATGGACAACAAATAGACAGATTTATGAATGTTGGACTACTAATTTAATACCTTGCGGAGGCAGATCAGTTTTGTCAATCCCGGATAGCGTTGCGTAGCGGTCAACCCTAAAAATGCTATAACGGGATAGCGGGCGGTACCGACGCTATTTGAAATTTAATATATATATTTAAGAAAAATCAAGACAACAAGGAAAACAAAGTCGTAACCAAAATCATTAAAACCAAGATAAAAAACATAACCCAAGTCATTAAATCCAAGATAAAAACATAACCAAAGCCATTAAATTCAAGAAATCCCAAATTTACCCATAAGTTTTTGACAATTGTAAAGCGCAAAAGGGTTTTTTTAAGCTCTTATCCAAATTGTGCCTCTATTTTAGCCGCAATGGCGGCCGCTATTCCCGCAACACTGATGCGCTCCGCTATAGATGGGTCTGCAACGGCATATGGCCGCTCTGCTATGCTATTCCTCTATAGCCCGTTATAGCGCCGCTATTGATAACACTGAGGCAAATGATTCAAGGATTGATAGTCCTTGGGATTTTCTACTTTCTATGCTTTTTGGTGGGGTTTGAATCTTAAGGATGATGGCTAAGTACTTTAGATTTTGTGCTGTGGTGTAAGCAGCAATTTCTGTTTTTTAGTTATCTTTCCATTTAACATGTACTAGTTGTTGAGGATAGATTATTACGCCGTTTTAACTTGAGGACAATCACGTTACCTGCTTCTTAACTTTTGTAGGTACATGGAGGGTTGGAGGTGTTCTTGCCGTTTCTCGTGCATTTGGGGATAAACCACTTAAACCGTATGTTATAGCTGAGCCTGAAATTCAGGTACTCAAAATCCGTAAACGATTCTCTTTGTTATGATGCACAGTCTGTGTAGGGTTTAAGTGTGGTACCTTAGCAGGCCAAGTTGGAAAATAAGGGGAAAGATTGTGGGAGTAAAACTTGAAACATGATAACACTATAATTTGCAGCTAAAGTTTTGACGTTGTAGTCAAGTTCCTACCATAATCTAGGGTTTGGACTTTCTGAATCCTAATTGTCAAAAATATATATCACCTCTTCCCGGAACTCATGAATAATGTCCTGGCGGATGGGTATGTAACTAATAATGTCCTGGCAGTGGGGCAAGCCTTGACCTGCGACCATGAGGTCCCAGGTTCGACACCCGCCTCCTACGTGAGGCAAATAAAATTTTCTAGGAGAGAATTAAAGGTGTTGACAAAAACTAATACCTGAAGTAGCAACTTATGATACTGTCAATTTGTTCAAATGATTCATTGATTAGCCGATCTATTTATTTATCTTTATATCTCTGTTCAGAACATGGGTTATGGGTGTTCTCATACTACTCAACTCTAACCCTTTCTTCTGGTATCTTTGGACACTTCGGCCAACAGCTTTATTGATCAATTTTACTGATTTTTCTTCTTGTATTTTTCTATGTTTTCACTTCGATAGTGAATCTGCTCCTGTTTAGTTCTTATTTTACGACATTTGCTCTTCTTTGCTCTCAACAGGAAGAAGAGATTGATGGTGTAGATTTTATAATAGTTGCAAGTGATGGACTTTGGAATGTTCTGTCAAATAAGGTGAGTATTCTTCACCCTCACAATAACTTCTTGCGGAAACTGCTTTTCTTTTGTGGAAAGATAATGAGATGTTATATGATCTAGGAAACGGAACTTAAAGTATAGTCGTGAACTGAAAAAGTATAGGCTCTGGAGGCATCCTGTTATTTTGCTTAGTGTGACTTGCATCGCTTATAATGAGGAAAAGATAATAGATGTTATATGACGTAGGAAAGGGAGCTTGCTCCTTTTTTACACGAGTATTTGGTGTAAAAAACATGTGGAGCATGGCTTTATATTTCGAGGGGATATAGTAATGTTATGACTTATAAAAGATGGTCCCATATGTCATAATAGAAGAATTTGTATACATTGACTAATGTAGCAGGCTTTTGTTTAGTGTTTGATTGAATTGGAAACTTGTGTTCTATTCAAACTAATTTTCTCATATTTTTATCCTCTAGAAAGAGCACAACATCTCATCTATACCCTTTTTGGTCAAGAGAAGAACTGAGTGGGTTTGGGGGCTGGCGAAGGATAGGCTGATAATAACACAGCGTTGAATGATTTAATTTTCTTTTTGGTTTCTAACGATAAGGTTATACATATCATAAAGCCATCTGTATACGAGGTTTCGTTTCGGTTCTTAATTAGAAGTTTGACCGTATTATTTTTCAAAAATTTATTTCTGGTTAGTTCTTAAGAATAACAAAATTTGAGCAGTGATTAAACTTTTAATCTTCAAGGCAAGTCTTTCTTCAGGTGAAACTTTGCATTGTTTGTTTCCCATTTCCAGTTGATCACATTATCTGCAGATGGAAGATACCTTTTGCATCACTTTTGACATTGGCTAACAATGCATTTATTGCTTAATAGTCTCAAATAAATCATCGTGTTATATTATTTTTTTTTGGTTCCAGATTAATAACACATGAACAAATTGCCGAATTAATCTAATACAGTCTTATCTTATCCTTTTGCATTCAGGATGCAGTAGCAATTGTACAGGATATAGCTGATGCAGAAACTGCATCGAGAAAACTCATAGAAGAAGCCTATTCGAGGGGAAGCTCCGACAACATCACTTGTGTAGTTGTTCGGTTTGAGAACTCCTGATGGCTGCATTAAGGTCCATTTATCAATCTTTTGAACTTTAAACTTATCTGAAGTCAAATTCTGATGTTCCCTTTATTGTTGCAGGTTAGAAGATCCATAAGAGGACCAGATCCTAATGTTGGTCTAAACTTCAATTATAGCCATTGATTTGGCAATACAGTATTTATTTAAGTGCCAATAGATCCTCATTGTGTTTGATAATTACTTCGTAGCAAAGTTTGGTTTCTCTGATGTTAGGATATTAGGTTTATTTCCTTTTACCCCTAATATCTTTAACATGGGGAGTTATATATTTGAGATCCAGACAGTTTAAAGATTTTCAGAATGAAATGTAATCTAATTGGTTTGGCTAATGTTGTTTCTTGTTTTGTTTATTCTGTATTTCACAAGGTTTTGAAACCTAGCCCGGACATCGATCCGGAAAAAGTATTGGGTTACGGGCCACTGGTCGGATAAATGGACGGACCGTCATGGACTCGTTCATCGACCTAGTGATGTCATAAATATTATAAATATTACTACCTCCATTCCTAAATATAAGACTTTAATTATATGCTGCGAAAATTAAGGAAGCAAAAATTAAGGTATTTTTGTAATCAAAATATCAATATTACTCTCTTAAATAAAATTAGTGGTATACAAGTTATATTTAAGAGAATAATATTGATATTTTAATTACAAAAATATTTTAATTTTAATTTTTTTAATTTTCGCAACATTTAATGAAAGTCTTATATTTAGGAACGGAGGGAGCATATAATTATTATTTAAAATGAAGTACAAATTCAAAGCCTAAAATATCCCCTAATATAAACTTGAAAATTAACAAAATGACATGTAAATTTATTTACACAAACTATTCTACAAAATTTAAATATACTTGGTGATCAAGAAATTTAAATGTGCTATGAAAAATTGGATTTGGCAGTTTGAATGTGACGAATTTGGTTTGAGAGTTGAGATTGAGAGAGCTTATTTTCTTGAGCCAAACAATGATGCAAAAAAAAAAATTGGGTGTTTCTCGATTGTTTTTGTTTAAGATGCATTTTTTTCCTTTTATTTTAATGGAGCATATGAGACTTGACCAGTTATAGTAAACCCGTTTCGATTTTCGAGTTTGACGGTCCGACCACGGAATTTTACCGAGTTGAAGAAAGGAAGTTAGATTTTTAGTCCTACTGGTTTTGAGAGCCAACCCGAACCGCTAAGCAGGTCGACGTCGGTTCGACTAGATGTTTCGGGTCAGGTTTTAAAACCATGGTATTTTAACAGCAAGAAGATACTAAAACAAGAAGGGAAAAAAAGAATGATGCTAAGGTTAGGGGTGTCAACGGATTCGGGCCGGCCCGAACCCGGCTCACGTATCTCGAAAAAATGTGATCGTGAACTTAGGTGAGCTGAGCGTGAACATCATATTCAAGCTCGAATCTTATGTGGGCCGAGCATGAGCTTGACCCCGCTCAACCCGATTAAAACTCACACCCGAATAAGAATAATATAATTGTGAATATTATATATATTACTAAACTTCTAATTAAAAAAAAAGACCTATAAAAGCTTACGGAAAAACGTATAATTTATTTTCTCTCTTTCTCAAACCATATCTTTGGTTATTTTTTTTAATATTTTATATTTCTACAAAAATTAAGTATCATTCTATTATATATATTCGTATTCTTTTAAGGATTTAGTCTCGTGGCTCATTGTATTCTACTATTCTTACTACATGATTTTTTGTTTTTTTGTTAATATAAATTTAGCTCATGAGCTTAGCTCAAGCTCACATTAAAATGTGAGCTGCGCATGAAGCTCAATGTTTGTGAGCTTTTTCGGGCTGAGCGTGAGCTGAGCTTCTCAAATTTTATGTGAGTTGAGCGTAAGGTATGTCAATCTCGACTCACATAACTCGATTGACACACCTAGCTAAGGTGAATTGCTGTAAATCCTGTTAGGTCTACTAGATCGTTGAAGTTTTTAGACCTTGACATTATTAAACTACAAATTCGAGAGAGATTATATGAAGAAATAGATAATGAGGCTGAAGAACTAGAAAGAGGCGGAAAAAGTAAACAAAATGGATTAGTTTAACTCGGAATAAAAAAATTACTGTACCGGGAAAATCCGCTCTCTTATGAGGAGTCTTGCTAGGGCTGGCCCCAACATGCTTCTCTTTATATGTTGTTTTTCCGCTCTTTTGGTCCATCTGTGTTGAAATACCGGATTGGGGTGAATCTAAGAAGGGGTGAATTAGATTCTGAATTTTTTTCAATTTTCCAAAACTTTTTTTTTGTCTAAGTGATCACCTTAACAACATGTTGATTAAGCTAAGGCGAGTTAAATGTTATGGCAACTTAGATGACTCAAGTGTTATATGCAACACATAGGAACACAAGATTATGAATATGATCAAGGAAAAACTAAGTCAAGTATCCTATATGCAAAGTTTGTAAGATAGAACACCATAAGTCATATGACCAAAGCCAAACAAGATAAATATAAAGCTAGGAAGCAAGCACAAGTTCTTCAACCAACTCTTAGACGAATAAGTTCATGTAATCATA
Organism: Vinca minor; assembly: GCA_026122235.1. NCBI lineage: Eukaryota > Viridiplantae > Streptophyta > Magnoliopsida > Gentianales > Apocynaceae > Vinca > Vinca minor. The sequence continues at coordinate 864,028 of JAOCZM010000015.1, forward strand.
TAAACAATATAAAGTAGGACATGAACTATAAAGTAAAGGAGTAAGGGTTAAAGAGAACAAACATGGAGATTTAGAGTGGTTCGAATCACAAAGATCTACGTCCACTGCCTTAGGACACACCCAAGAATTTTGGCAACTTCACTATGATTTCCCTTCACAACAAATGCAAAGTGGGATCAACCTTTTAACATAGGTGGGCAACACACGAAGAGTTTTACTTGAATCACTTCTCTTGCTCACAAAGAGGGCTTAGCTCACAAGTGCTTTCACTCGTCTTACAAAGAGCGTTTTTAGTTCACTAAGAACTAAGCTCAGAAAGAGCCAATCTCACAAAGAGATAATCTCACTCAGAGACAATCTCACAAAGAGCTAAGTTCACTAATAGCTAACCTAACTCACAAAGAGCTAGTCTTACAAAGAGAAAGATTGAGCCTCAACAAATGAGACTTTACACTTTAAGCCCACTACAAAAAATCCCTCAATGGATTTGATAATACAATTTATAGCTCTAATCAAGATTGAGAATAGAAGAGTATGTATATGAAGCTCTTACTCAAAATGATGTATTTTGGTAAAGATATGAAAATTAAGCTCGTGAAAGTGTTTGATTTCTTGTTTAGAAAGTGTATAGCAAATGCCCTCTTATGACTTGGGTTTTAATGAAAAACCAGCCTTAAAGGCTTTATATCGAGGCCAAAAATCACAAGAAATTCGAGTTACAACGGTTATATGTTTGCCTTGACAAGACAACTCCAGTTGACCGCAATAGCTGGTAGGTCGTCCGGGGGTGCTTCCGAGGCAGTTTAAAAAGGCTACTGGACACATCTAGGTCGACCGCAAATGGTGGTTTGGTCGTCCGAGCTAAAGCATGGTCGTCCTAAGAATATAGCCGCTAGAGTCTTGGAACATTCAAAATTGACTAAAGACAAAAACCAACATCGGTCGACCGGACAACACATGTCGGTCGACCAAACTTCATCAGGTCTCCCGAGGCCAATGCCAGGTCGACCGAACTTCAGTCCAAAAGTGGTTTTTCCACTTGGTCAAATTTCCAATGTTGTCAAACTCATGCCTAAGTGTTTTTCAAAGATATTTAAAACATGTTAAAGTTCTTAGGCATTAACCAATGCTAACATAAGTTTTCAAAAACCTTTTAAAAGATCAAATCAAAGTAAACATGATGGTTTTGAAAACATGTAAGAGCTTGAGCTTAACATACTTAAACTAGTATTCTCAACTTAAAATTAGTCACAAGGATGTACCTATGTAGACTAGACTAATCTTCAAGTCTTGTAGATGCGTAGGCACCTATTTGAGCTTTACTTGAAGCCTTTATAAACCTTTTCATGTGGTGAAGTCCTTTGTAATCTTCAAGGATGTTGAACCTTGAACTTCATCCTTTCATTTGTTAAGAGTCTACTTCGTGTTGTGCTACACATGGGATTGAGTAGCTCTTAACTTGATCTTCATTCTTCTTGACATTGCACATACTTCTAAGGCTTGTAGAATCCATTTCAACCTTGTGTCATGGAGTATTGCAATGTGTAGCTTCTTCTATGTTGTAGGATGACATCTTTGAGGTTCATAGAAGCTATCTTACCATTTCATCAATTGTGAGTATAAAGATCCTATCAATAAAACACAAGCTCACACAAACATGAGAACTACTCAATGGTTTGTTATCATCAAAACTAGATTGATCACATTAGCCCTTATGGCTTACATGTGTTAGTTTTTTTGCCCATCTTTTCTGTCTAGTTGTGTCCTATTCCTCTAATCGTTCTCCTATGTGTCTCTTTCCCTGTCTGCCCTCTCTCAGCCTAATGGATTCACAACTTGTCTGCTAGATCTAAGGCTTCACCTCCATGGTTAAGAAAATATTGCTATGAAAATTGAGGCATTTGATCTGAACCCTCGTCTCGCTGAAAAACAATTTGTGGCTGTATGAAAATTCATTGCTTGTAAGGATGTTAATGTTCTAAGTTTTAGGACACTAATGTGCCAGGTTTGGAAGCTTGTGGATTTGCATATGATCGCGATTGAGATGAATGTTTTTCGCTCCCTTTTAAATTCAGATGAGGAGGTTCAGTGTTTGGTGGACCTCAGCTCGTGGTGTTTTGGAAATATATTCCTCATACTTTGTGATACGGTACCAGCCATGAAGCTTAGAGAGGTCATTTGGATAAATGACCTCATCCTTAATTCATACATCCCAAATACGAGCTTCAAAGTCAAGTCTTTGTTCCAAGTGTTTAAAGTCTCTAATCTAAAGGTTCAAGAGGTAAAGAAAGCTAGACACAAGGATCAAAGCCATCAAATATCATTTGAAGGAAAAATACATAATTGGAAGGAAAACGGTTGAAAGGGTATTTCAGTAATTTGATAATTAAAGTCTATTCTAGACTTTAATTATATTTCAGATTTATTATATTGTTTAATTAGCCATGTTGGCTGAAATAAGCTAGCTAAATAATAGGACATGTTGTCCTTGATGTTAGGTAGTGTTTTTAGTTATCTAGGAGTTGTAGAGTCCTAATCCTTAAAGGACTCTTATTTGTGGGTTATTTTTGGACGAAATTCCACTCTATTTAAGAGGGATTTCAGCCATGTTATTGTTAGATTTGATATATTGATTTAAGGTTATTCCTTAGTTACTTTGTGTTTGATTCTCTAGGTAGAATTCATTCATGTTTGAGTTACTGTATCAATAAGTTTGGTTTATACTTATTGTGGTATTTCAGCCCCCATTGATATTCAACCTTGCGGGAGAAAGGTTGTTTATATTCCCCCATAAACTGTTCGAGATAGAGAAAGATCGGGCATTCAAGCCGAACCTTCGTATTCGTACAACGGTTCCGCATCACTTTGCTAATGGTGAGGATGTTTCTCCTCGATCTTTTGACTATGCCCGTTATGGTTTCACGCTTACAATTTTCCACGGGAGTGTTATACCCCAGAAATCGGGCTTAAGATGGAGTAATTTATACCTAATTGCTTCGTTGTTCAACTTAAGTAGGACGATGCCAATATGTTTTTTTTCGTTTCAAATTAATGATCAAGGAAACTATACTGCTCCGTAAGTTTTTTTATATCGATTCACCGACACATGGTAACACCCTTGTTGATCTGCACTATGAGCGTTTGCCCCATTTCTATTTCAAATGCGGGCTCATGGATCATATTTGGTTGTTCTTTCCTTCAAATCCATGATCCGTCACTAAGGCGGAACGTGAAAGCTGGGAATTTAAGAAGGACCGTGTCAAACCAAGGTTGGTTTCATTTATCGAGGTTGACGTGGGTGATAATATGGGTGTCATTTCCAACCAACGTGGACATAACTTCCATCCTCGACTCAACTAATATTTCAGCTTATTCTTTAGTTATCCATTTAGTTTTTTGCCATTAAGAAGGACATGTTGTAATTAGGTTTATTACTTTGGGTCGTAGCTATTAGTTTAATTATTATTTGGTACTTTATTTATTTAATTTCAGTAAAAAATAAATTAGATTTTTTATTGGACTAGAACTATTGCTTTGTTTAGAGATAGGGCTGACCGAATTCTCCTCTATATAAAGGAGTATTCGCCACTTTTGTTAGTCTTTCATTGATATAATATAATTGTGAGCTTTGTTTTATTCTTGATTTGTTGAAAAGACTAATTCGAACTTATCAAGGGTTTCTTGGTGGTATTAAACTCTTATCAAACATCTTTGGTGGGTTGTTTGTGGAGAGAATTATACAAAGATTGCTAGCTGCGACATAGGTTGTGGGTTGATGTCCTTATACCAAGGCTCCTTTCTATCAGTTCAGCTAGAGGTCGCAGTTTTCTCCATTCCATTCTTGACGTTCTTGGAGTCGGTTTCCAGAGTTGGGTAGGGTCTCATTCACATTGTTGGCAGGGTTCTTATAAGTTGGTATCAGAGCCAAGTCTTCTAGATTGTTGTACTTCTGCTAGATCTGTATAGGGATTCCATTGTTCAACTTTTGATAGAACTTCTTTCTTGAATCCGAATTGTTCTTGAATCCAGATTAATAAAAAAAGGAAGAAAAGAAAAAACAAAGTATGTAAATTCGTCTTAAATATTTATGTCATGTTCTTTTTCCCTATGTATTAGAGGCCCTTTTTCCAAAGCGCCACATAAGAGTGTAAAAAATTCGCCAAATTTCATCACATCCGAATATTCATTTTGGGTTGTTTCATTTGAGTTGCTACTTGAATCCTTTGATGATCGATTGAATTAGTTTTGAAAGAAATTAAAGTAGAATTCGAGTGAAAAAACAGAGGTGTGAGCTTATTATAGGTTAAAAGCGAAATTTAAATTGAGTGAAACATGAGTAGATTTGAGTGAAAATTGTTGATTGAGTTAAACACGTGAGTGAGCGTGATTAGGTCTTTCTTTTTTAATTTGTCCTAACATTGTTTTGAAGATTTCATCATGCTGCACAATCAAGAGAGAAATGCAAACGAAGAGGTTCCTCCATCCAATGTACCAAATCTTCAAATGTAAGCATTAACAGGGGAAATGGGACGGATGATGAGAGCGAAGTGGAAACATGTCCATGAGAGGTTGGATATGGTAGAAGAAGGATCACAGCAGGGGTAGCCACTAGTTGCTCCAAACTTTCCAAGGAGAAACATAGTGCACCAAATAGAAGTTGAGGGTGCGGGAGAGATTGAAGAGGAGGGTCTAGAGGAAAATTCTAATAGGGGTAGCCTTGGGGGGGATATGGATGAGATAGAGGAGTTAGGAATCAGGTAGATGACAACTTGGCAAGTATTAAGATGAAAATTTCCGCCTTCTAAGGAAATAGTGATCTCAAAACATTCCTTAAGTGGGAAAAGAAGATGGAGCTGGTTTTTTAGTGTCACTACTACTCCATAATTAAGAAGCTAAAACTTGCTGCAATTGAATTTACTGACTATGCTATTGTTTGGTGGGATCAGTTGTGCATTAATAGGAGGTAGAATGGAGAACGTTCTATTTAGACTTGAGATGAAATGAAGAGGGCGATGAGGCGACGTTTGTACCATCTCATTACTACCATGATCTATACCTTAAGCGTCAGGGTCTTCGTCAAGGGTACCGGAGTGTAGATGAGTATTACAAGGAAATGGAGATGGCTATGATTAGAGCCAATATGGAGAAGGATACGGAGGCAACAATGACTAGATTTTTGAATGGCTTAAATAGGGAGATTGCTACTACGATTGAGCTACACCATTATATGGAGATCGAAGATTTGGTGCATGTGGCAATTAAGGTTAAAAGGCAACTCACAATAAGGGAAGTGCACGGCCAAAACCAGCCTCACAAAATTTGAGTGCAACACATTGGAGGTTAAACTATCCAAAAAGGGAAGAAAGTCTGTCCACTTCAAAGACCAAACCAGAGCCGAAACCAGACAATTCTTCAGCACCTTTCCAAGGTAAACCTCTATTTCATATTTTTCTAGTGAAACTAAGTATTTCAAATGTAAGAGGAGAGGACACATAGCTAGCCAATGTCCAAACAAATAGGTTATGGGGATCCGAGAAAATTTTAAGATAGATTCTGAAGATGAAGAGATCTAGATGATGTACCACCAATGGAGGACTCTCCTATGGGAGAGGAGGCGTTCGAAGCAGAATATGGATAGATATTTTCATCAGTGACACGCCGAGTCTTAAACTTGCAAGCTAAGGAAGAGGAAGAAGAATATCAGCGATATAACTTTTTTCACACTTGTTACGTGAAAGACCAGGAATGTAGTGTTATTATCGATGGCGGTAGTTGCACTAATGTTGTTAGTTCTTCCACGATTGAAAAGTTGGGCCTCATAACACTTAAGCATCCTCATCATTACAAGATGCAATGGTTGAATGATAGTGGGGAAATAAAGGTTAGTAAGCAGGTTTTTGTGCCGTTTCAAATTGGAAAATATGAGAATGAAGTATTATGCGATGTGGTGCCAATGTAAGCTAGACAACTTCTTTTAGGGAGGCCGCGGCAATTTGATCGACATGTGCATCATGGTGTCTTCACCAACAGGTACTCATTCACTTTCCAACAACATAAAGTCACTCTAGTTCCATTGACTCCAAATAAAATATAAGAGGATCAAGGGAGGCTGCAAAAAGCGATCAAAAGAGTTTGAGTGAACAAAAAAAAGTGGGTGATCAAAAGAATTTGAGTTAGAAAAAAAAAAGAGAAAAAAAGAGTAAGGCTGAATCTAGTGGGGAAGAAAAGAGAGAAGAGTTCTTCAGACTAGGAAAGAAAAATAGAGAAAAAAGAAATTTCTATGCAAAATCAAGTGAGGTTAAACAATCATTGTTGTCAAAACAGTCGATGATTGTACTTTTGTACAAAAATGTTCTTTTAAACACTAACCAACTTGGTTTTAGATGCCTTGTGTTGTTGTCTCTATCTTGTAGGAATTCTAGGATGGTTTTCCCGAGGAGGTACCTCATGGTTTGCCACGTATCCGAGGGGATTGAACATCAAATTGATTTTGTTCCCGGAGCTTCAGTTCCAAACCGACCAGCATATATGAGCAATTCGGAGGAGACAAAGGAGCTTCAAAGGAAAATATAAGCATTGATGGAGAAATGGAATGTGTATAAAGCATGAGTTTTTGCGCAGTTCTTGTGATTCTAGTACCCAAGAAGGATGAGACATGGAAGATGTGTGTTGACTTGAGAGCCATCAAGCACATAACGGTAAAATATCGACACTCCATTCCTCGTTTAGATGATATGTTAGATGAGATGCATGGTTCTTTTGTGATTTCAAAGATTGATCTTAAGAGTGGTTATCGTCCAATTTGAATGAAAGAAGGAGTTGAATGGAAAACAACATTTAAAAGTAAATATGGATTGTATGAGTGGTTAGTCGTGCCTTTTGGATGAACTTATGCACCTAATACTTTCATGCGATTAATGAATCATGATTTGCGTGCTTTCATTGGGAAATTTTTTGTTGTTTATTTTGATGATATTCTAATTCATAGCAAGAATTTGTAAGATCATGCTTCCCATTTGCATTCGGTTTTGGAAGTGCTTTGGAAAGAGAAGTTATATGCTAACCTCAAGAAGTGTACTTTCTGCAACTTTAAACTTGTTAGCCTAGGTTTTGTTGTGAGTGCTAAAGGCATTAAGGTTGATGACGAGAGTGTCAAAGCCATCCAAAAGTGGCCGAACCCCTCCAGTGTAGGTGAAGTTCGAAGTTTTCATAGACTTGCTAGTTTTTACAAGAAGTTTGTAAAGGATTTTAGAACCATCAGTGCACCACTAACAGAAGTTATCAAAAATAATATTGAGGTTAAATAGGGTGAAGAACAAGAGGCGTCGTTTCAACTTATTAAACATAAGCTTACTCATGCTCTTTTACATGCTTCTGGTGTAGGTATTGGCGATGTTCTTATGCAAGAAGGAAGACCACTTGCGTACTTTAGCGAGAAGCTAAGCGGGGCTGCACTTAACTATCCAACTTATGACAAAGAGTTGCACGCAATAGTCTGAGATTTAGAGACATGTCAGCACTATTTGTGACTCAATGAGTTTGTGATTCATACATATCATGAATCCTTGAAGAATTTGAAAGGACAACACTGTTAGTAGTGCCCTAGGACCATTAGCATATGTTGTACGTTTTATATCTTTTTGAGCATTTCATCTGAATAGTTAATTTTGCTTATGAACATAAAATGCGTGATTTGATAGTAAAACTCATTTGCTTATGTAATTACTATTCTAGTTGTCCCTAGTTTTATGTATTCTACTTTACAATGAAATACAACTAGTATGATGTTTGATTGATGATTAAGTTTTACTAATCATGTGTAATGAATACAAATAATAGCATATATGCAATGTATTGAGATATATCGTATCAGACGTGATCCGTTAGAGAAGTAATACTTCATGGTCCTTAGTCATAAGTATTACTTCCTCAATACTATTTTAGAATCCTTAGACCTTATGTCTCCATTGATTCTAGCATGAATGGAGCCACATTTTGACTCAGTCATACGTTGCTTTTAATCGAGTAATCAATACGACTGATGATCGGATGTAGTGTCCTATCATGGCTTGAATGTGAGAGGCATTGTAAGGAATTTGTCCCTATCTTACTAGAGAGAGATATCCATGGGCCCCTCGATAGGGAAAACTGTTTAAATGCATGGCCGTGCTCAAATATATTTGTTAAAGTGGTTATCAAATACTATTTGTTGGAACAATTTACCCGGAGATCGAGCATAAATACAATTAAGCTTAATAAGGGTGACAACTACCATGCCTTATGCTTAATTAGGATATCGCGAGACAAAGGGATTAAATAGTGGATTGATATTAGGTTCCGTTGTATATTCATTCACTTTGGGTAGTCACAATGTCCTGCTAGGGACCGCTTGTGATTTATGAACTCACACTTCTACTAAGTGTGTTTTCATTGCCATTGTGATATGAACCTACATGGTCACACACATAGACGAGCTAACGAGCTTCATGTCCAGATTCAATGAATCTAGAATGTGTCTATGTTCATTGTATAGGACATTTATTTTTCTGAGGATAATAAGACGTTATTATTCGAATTAGAGATAAAGGGGCATTTTCGGTATAGCTGGGATTATGTGGGAGTTGTTATCCGATAAAGACTCCCACTACCAGCAGAAGTCTAGGGGACGTGGGAGTTAAAGACTCCCACTGCCAGAAGAGGTGGAGCGGACGTGGGAGTTGTTCTGGAAACAACTTCCCACTCCCTATATAAACCTCTCTTGGCCGAAACCCTAGGGTAGACAATTTTTCAGCCGAAATACCAAGAAATCCAGAAAACTGTTTTCTGCCTCCCTTTCTCCCTAATTCCTGAAAGTCAGAAAAAACGAAGAGCTAGCACTCGCTGCCCGTTTCGTCGCGTGGATACCGGTAGGGAGTAATTCCGCAAGGGAAGACTCAAGGTGATCGTTGCTGAGAGCATAAAGACATAATCTTTCATTCAACAATCAGATTCTTGAGCCAAGAAACATAAGTCTTTTTCTTGTATTTTTCGATTCGTTTTGTATGAGCGGATCCTTCAGGGGAGGACTCATGGGTGTTTCGAACGAGTTTCCGCCCATGAATCCCTTCAAACACAACCTGAACAAGAGACATGCTTGATGGGTTGAGTTATTGAAACCTTTTCTTATGTCATCCGGTATAAACAAGGTAAGGAGAATGTGGTTGCTGATGCATTTTCTCGTAGGCATGCCTTAATTTCCACTATTGATGTTAAATTCCTTGGTTTTAAGAATATTAAAGAACTTGATCATGATAATCAAGACTTTTTTATGGTGCTTGTGAGAAATATGTTGAGATAAAGTTTTAATAGACATTAGAGTTTCTTGTTTAAAGAGAATCGATTGTGTGGGCCTATTTGTTCAATGAGAGACTTGTTAAATAAGGAGTCCCATTGTGGAGGGTTGTTGGAACATTTTGAACTCGCTAAAACTCTTGTTATGTTACAAGAGCACTTCTATTGGCCACATATGAACCGAGGTGTTGAGAGAATTTGTGATAGACGTGTCACTTGTAGGCAAGCTAAGTTGAGAGCTCAACCGAATGGTCTTTACATACCCTACCTATTCCTAGTTCACATTGGATTGATATTTTGATGGATTTTGTTTTGGGTTTATCATGGAGTAGGCGTGGAAGAGATTCAATCTTTCTAGTTGTAGATTGTTTTTATAAGATTTCTCATTTTATACATTGTCATAAAACTGATGATGCATCTAATGTAAGCTAATGAAGTCAATTTATGGACTAAACCAAGCTTCTAGAAGATGGAATCGACGTTTTGACAAAGACGTACATGAGTTCAGTTTTATCAAGAATGTTGATGAACTTTGTGTTTATAAAAAGTTTAGTGGAACCTCGGTTGTGTTCCTAGTTTTGTATGTAGATGACATACTACTTATAGGGAATGACATTCCATCATTGGAATCTATAAAGATCTGGTTGGGGCAATGTTTCTCTATGAAAGACTTGGGTGAAGCAAGCTTCATCTTAGGGGTCAAGATCTATATAGATAGATCACGTAGGCTCATTGGCCTAAGTCAGAGTACATATATAGACAAAGTGCTAAATCGGTTTAGCATTCAAGAGTCCAAAATGGGCCTTTGTACTATAGCCATTGGTACAGTTCTTTCAAGACAACAATGTGTTAAGACACTGGATGAGAAAGAACGCACGAGTGAGATTCCATATACTTCAACAATTTGATCTATCATGTATGCCATGTTGTGTACTCGCCCAGATGTCTCGTATGCTTTGAGTATAACGAGTAGATACTAGTCAAAATACGGTTAGCGTCACCGGATATCCATCAAGAATATCCTTAGGGGTGTCAATCGAGCTATGTGAGCTGAGCTTGGCATAGCTCACGCTCAGCTCACATAAAAATTCAAAAGCTCACGCTCAGCCCGGAAAAGCTCATAAACCTTAAGCTCACGCTCAGCTCACATTTTAACACGAGCTCGAGCTTAGCTCACGAGCTTCCCAAGCTCACTTATATTAGCGAAGAAAACGAAAATCCTGTCTCAAGAATAGCATAATACAATGAGCCTTAAAACTAAATTTGGACAAGAATACACAAAAAGAAGCAAAAGTTTCAGAATTGTTTGATATGCTAATAAAAGGAGTCTTATATAAAAAAAACAAAAAAACAAAAAACAAGAGAATCCATGCACTTAAAATTTTAACAAATGATAAATTTGCAAATTTCAAAAGATTGATTTAATTCCATTGTCGGTGGCAATTCCAATTTTGACAATCCCATTGAATTCTTCTACACCATCTCACTTTTTGTTGTGATTCATCCCAATGTATTTTGTACCGTGTTTTCCCACGCTGTCTTTTCCTGTTTTCTCTCTTCCTTTAACTTTTGTACTTGTCTCTCTCCTATTGTAAGACTCCTTCTTTAATATAATCTCATTTCTACCCAAAAAAAAGATTATTGAGTTAATCCACACATTATAATTATAATGTATATAAGTTTTTTTTAAAAGTAGTATTATTATTATATATATAATATTTTAATTATATTAATTTTATTCGGGTTCGAGCTTTTTTCGGGCTGAGCGGGGTCAAGCTCACGCTCAGCTCACATAAGAAGCGAGATTGAATATTAAGCTCACGCTCACATTACCTCAGCTCACGCTCACATTTTTTCGAGCTATGTGAGCCGGGTTCGGGCCGGCCCGAACCCGTTGACACCCCTAAATATCCTAAAGTACTTACGAAGGAGTAAGGATGAGTTCTTAATCTATGGTGGGAAGACGAGCTCTTTGTAAGTGGTTACACTAATGCTAGTTTTCAAACCGATAGAGACGACTATAGAGGGAAATCGGGTTATGTAATTTGCATAAACGGTGTTGCTGTGAGATAGAAGAGTTCAAAGTAGGCAACCGTTGCTGATTCTATAACCGAAGCTGAGTATATAGCTGCATCAGATGCTGCTAAGGAGATTTGGATAAAAAAGTTCATTACTGAACTTTGTGTGGTACCTAGCATTGTGAATGCGATTGATCTCTATTGTGAATGGGGCCAAATATCAGTCAAAGGAACCACAGTCTCACCAACGGTCCAAACATATACTGCGGTGGTATCACATGATCCGTGAGATCATTGATAGAGAAGAGTGATTATTTGCAAAACATGATTCCCAAAAAACTTTAATTCACTCTCATTCTCCCTTATCCAACTAAGAGCAACATAGGGAAAATTCTCTGAATTTTTCTCTCTCTAAACAAACTTTCAAAAACACAAAAAGAGAAGAAAAATCGTTTTTATTGTCTCTACTTTTTTGGGATTTTGTTTTGTCCATTCTATATCAACGAAGCTCCTGAAAATCGTCTTCAACGTTCGACGCACTCGTGACTAGCATCAGAGGCTCGACCAACAATAAATAGGTTGATTGTGTGGATACCGGTATAGACGGGAGTTTGAAACGTTGTCATTTGTCATTCAAAGTAGCAAATCTGGGCAGATTTTGGCTCCTTTCGGTTTACATACAAAAGTAATATTCCTATTCAAAAGGTACTTGTTCTTTCTCGTGAAAAGATCCTGGAAAGGAATGGAATCCCATTTTATTTTCCTTGCTATTCTGTGGGGATTCCGAATTTCTTCCTTTCACAATCTCCACATGTTCGAATCTAGTTTCAGGAGTCCTATAACTATGGTTAAAATTTGGGAATGATCAGAGATCGTTTACTATGTCTGCTAAAGAGTAATCTCTCACTGCCTATATTTTTCCAACACTTTGCTATTTTTCTTTCTTTCTCTTCCTGTTTCTTCCTCTTCTATTTATAGGCTATGAATCTCCAGATTTCTCTTCAAATGAGGTGCCTTTTTATCAATACATTGCAGCCGAATTAATCTTAAAAAGGCACATATTCAAACACTAGGTTCTTCCCTCCTAAAATAATTAAAAAGGCACATATTCAAACACTAGGTTCTTCCCTCCTAAAAATATCTTCCAGCTAACCAAAGTATTCATGTTAATAATTAAGTGTTCCAGCTTTATATTCTAGCTAAAGATGGTTTATTGGAATTATTTGATTTCGAATCATTTGATACATGCGAACCTTGTTTAATGGGTAAAGACGACTGCTTCTATTTTTACTAGAATAGGAGAAAGGGAAAATGATATATTGGGGTTAATACATAATGGTGTATATGGCTCCCCGACACGCTTCCTACCCGGACGGGGACGAGCCGAACCACCAACCGTTCCACCTCTCGGTAGAACAAGGATCTAAAAAAATATTATATTAACCCAAAAATATAATATCCATAGGGTTACAATGAAATTTAATAATATATAAGACTAAAATCCATTTGTCCAAATCACTAATCCCATGCTTCCGCTGCGCACTCTGATACCAAAATGTTACACCAACTTCAGATACTTGTGGGGGGAAAAACATTTGGAAAACGTGAGCCGAAGCTCAGTGAGGGCCGTGCAAGTGGTGTTGGAGTGTTTAAAACATTTTTTCTTCCAAAGTACTTTATATTTGGAAAATAATACACACAATGAGAAAACCACATATATACTGTTATAATAAAGGGCCAGATTTTGGAACAATTGTCCTGGACCGTCGAGGTGAAATTGACAAAGGCATCACAATAATAGCAGATCACATTTCATACGACCCCAAATGCACAAATACAAAGTTAGGACTCTAGAGGTGGCTCACACCTTCGCATCTTTGTCGATTTATAGAATGGGGAGAAGACTGATAGTTTCCAGCAGACTAGAGGTGTCCCTCAAGGGGATCCACATTTGCCCTATTTGTTTGTTCTATGTATAGAATTTTTGGGGCATGACATTGAGAGGTTAGTGTAGCAAGGTTAGTGGAAAGTTTTACAGGTAGCCAAGTTGGGTCGGTCTTTATCACAACTATTTTTTGTTATCAAATACCAGTTCTCTTAGTATCTAATACCAATGCTACAAGTATGGCGATCATGCTGCTGCTGTGTCAGTGGCTTCGTTAGTGAGTCAGCGATGTTATCGTCCGTGTGAACTTTGCAAATCTTCACATCTCCTCTATCAATGATCTCACGGACCAGGTGATACCGCCACATTACATGTTTGGACCTTTGGTGAGGCCGTGGTTCCTTTGATTGAGATATGGATACATTGTTGTCATAATAGAGATCAATAGCATTCGAACGTTAGTTCCGACTCGGTGTTCCCCCTGCCATTTTGCACTGAAACAGAGATTTCGACACATCGAATCTCTTTTGGCGGGCTTTACCCTGAAAAAATTGCCTTAGATGATTATTCATATCAGAAGCTCCCATTTTCTCGTGTTTCTTCTGAAACTCAAAGTTCATGGTCACTTACATAATATTAGACACATCTAATGCGTCATCTAAGTGCTTACGATAAGAATTTCTTTCAGCCGCCATAGCCCCCGCGTCTGGTAGATCAGGAATTTGTTCCTCGAGAATATATAGCTTTTTCTCGTGCTTGAGAATGATTCTCAAGTTCCTGTACCAGTCGAGGAAGTTTCCTCCCTCAAGGTTTTCCTTCTCATGGACAGATCACAATGATAAAGAGTTTGATGCAACGATTGCATTTGCCATTATATCTACAAAAAAGAGTTTGCAAAAAAATTAGTTGTCACAGTTTAAAACCATTAAGATGACTTTATTTAATGATTCTCCCATTATTTTCTTCAAATGAATAACCCTCAAATATTAATTTAGAAAGTTCAAAACTTTCTAGTAGGAGCAAGATCCATATTTTTATCAATTTATAGATTGGGGGAAAGACTGATAGTTTCCAGCAAACTAGAGGTGTTCTTCAAGGGGATCCACCTTTGCCCTATTTGTTTGTTCTCTGTATAGAATGTTTGGGGCATGACATTGAGAGGTTAGTGTAGCAAGGTTAGTGGAAAGTTGTACGGGTAGCCAGGTCGAGTCGGTCTTTATCACAACCATTTTTTTGTCGACGACTTACTACTTTTTGTGTTAGTAGTGCCCTAGGACCCTTAGCATATGTTGTACATTTTATTTCTTTTGAGCAAGTCTTTGAATAGTTAAATTTGCTTCTGAACATCAAATGCGTGATTTGATAGTAAAACTCATTAGCTTATGTAATTACTATTCTAGTTGTCCCTAGTTTTATGTAAAGTTCTTTACAATGAAACAAAACTAGTATGATGTTTGATTGATGATTATGTTTTACTAATCATGTGTAATGAATACAAATCATATCATAGATGCAATATATAGGGATACATTGTATTGGACGTGATAGGACACTACATCCGATCATCAGTCGTATTGATTACTCGATTAAAAGTAACGTTCGACTGAGTCAAAACGTGGCTCCATTCATTCTAGAATCAATGGAGACATAAGGTCTAAGGATTCCAAAATAGTATTGAGGATGTAATACTTATGACTAAGGACCATGAAGTATTACTTCTCTAACAGATCACGTCCAATACAATGTATCCCTATATATTGCATCTATGATATGATTTGTATTCATTACACATGATTAGTAAAACATAATCATCAATCGAACATCATACTAGTTTATTTCATTGTAAAGAACCTTACATAAAACTAGGGACAACTAGAATAGTAATTACATAAGCTAATGAGTTTTACTATCAAATCACGCATTTGATGTTCATAAGCAAAATTAACTATTCAAAGACATGTTCAAAAAATAAAACGTACAACATATGCTAATGGTCCTAGGGCACTACTATCAATCTCCCACTTGCCCTAGGTCCAATCATACATGATCCTCAATCCCATTGACCTAGTATAAATCTCATGTTTAGGTTGCGGGAGTGGCTTGGACAATGAATCTGCAATGTTGTAGTCTGTATGAACTTTTCAAATTTTAACGTCTCCTCTATCAATGATCTCTCTAATCAGATGAAAATGCCTGAGAATGTGTTTGGATCGTTGGTGAGATGGCACCAGTACTATCACAATAAAGGTCCACTGGGTTCACAATGCTAGGGACGACACCTAATTCATCAACAAATTTCCTGATCCAAACAGCTTCTTTAGCTGCTTCAGAGGCAGCCAGATACTCAGCCTCTGTTGTAGAGTCGGCCATGGTTTCTTGCTTTGAGCTCTTCCAGCTCACAACACCTCCATTAAAACAAAACACAAAACCAGATTGCGATCTAAAATCATCGACGTCGGTCTGGAAGCTTGCGTCTGTGTAACCATTTACAACCAGACTTCCTTCCTGACCTCCCCGTAAACTAAGAACATATCTTTAGTCCTTCTCAAGTACTTAAGAATTCTCTTGACTGTAATCCAATGTGACTCTCCAGGGTCAGATTGATATCTGCTAGTCATACTTAGAGCGAACGAGACATCCGGGCGAGTGCATATCATGGCATACATAATTGGCTGAAGCATATGAGATATTACTCATGCGCTGTCGGTCCTCCTTTGTGGAAGGTCCTTGAGTTCTGCTGAGTTTAATGCCATGTGACATGGGCAAGAATCCCTTTTTGGAATATTGCAAACTAACCGTTTCAATAAATTGTCAATGTATCCACTCTAGCTTAGGCAAATCATTTTGTTAGATCTATCTCTATAGATTCTTATACCCAAAATGGGCAAGAATCCCTTTTTGGAATATTGCAAACTGAACCGTTTCAGTACCTTGTCAATGTATCCACTCTGGCTTAGGCGAATCATTTTGTTAGATCTATCTCTATAGATTCTTATACCCAAAATGTATATAGCCTCGCCTAAGTCTTTCATGGGAAAACACTTCCCTAACCAAGCTTTTACGCTTTGTAATGTGGGAATGTCTTTTCCAATCAGTAAGATGTCATCCACATAAAGCACAAAGAACACTACTGCATTATTAGTTACTTTCTTATAAACACAAGGCTCGTCTTCATTTTTGATGAAACCAAATTCTTTAATTGCTTCATCAAAGCAACGATTCCAGCTTTGAGATGCTTGCTTCAATCCATAAATGGACCTTTGAAGCTTACACACTTTGCTAGGATTTGATGGATCAACAAACCCCTCAGGTTGTGTCATATACACATCCTCGAGAAGGTTTCCATTAAGAAACGCATTCTTAACATCCATTTGCCATATCTTATAGTCAGAATATGCGGCTATGACAAGTAAAATCCTAATAGACTTTATCATAACGACAAGAGAAAAGGTTTCATCGTAGTCAATACCATGAATTTGTCTGTAACCTTTAACTACTAGTCGAGATTTGAAAGTGTGTACATTACCATCCATGTCGGTTTTCTTTTTGAAACACCATTTGTTATCAATGACCTTACACCCTTCGGGTGGGTCAACCAAAGTCCACAATTGGTTATCGTACATGGATTGCATCTCAGACTTCATAGCTTCTAGGTGGTAGGTTCATCTTGATCAATAAGTGATCAATCAGTTCAACGTGATGATCATCAGTCACGAGAAATTCATATCTCTCAGGCTGTTGATGTACCCGACTTGACCTCCTTGGGCCTTGTGTCAAAGATTGAAGCTCAGTATCAGCACGTGAGCTTGCTTGAAGTTCCAAAGTTGGTTCAGATGTTGTTTGGGGATCTTGAATTTCCTCAAGATGGATCTTACTCTCACTATCCTTTTTGGAAACAAATTCCCTTTCAAGAAATAGACCATTTCGAGCAACAAACACTTTGTTCTCTGATGGAAGATAGAAGTAATATCCTTTAGTTTCTTTAGGATATCCCACAAACAAACACTAGTCAGATTTAGGGGCGAGTTTATCAGATAACATGCTTTTTACATACCCCTCGCATCCCCAAATTTTGAGAAATGACAAACTTGGTCGTTTCCCAGTCCATATCTTGTATGTAGTTTTCTGAACCGCTTTAGAAGGAACTCTATTCAATATAAATGCAGCAGTTTCTAGGGCGTAGCCCCAAAAGGAAATTGGAAGACTGGTTTGACTCATCATAGATCGAACCATATCTAGTAAGGTGCGATTCTTCCGTTCTGACACACCATTCCATTGTGGTGTGCCAGGAGGAGTTAATTGTGAAACAATTCCACAACCTCTAAGATGTTAGTCAAACTCTTGGTTAAGGTATTCGCCACCTCGATCTGATCGAAGTATCTTAATACTTTTACCAAGTTGATTTTGTACTTCATTTTAAAATTCTTTGAATCTTCCAAAAGATTATGATTTATGTTTCATTAGATGGACGTAACCATAGCTACTGAAATCATATGTGAATGTGATGAAGTACTGAAACCCTCCTCTAGCACTTGTGTTCATTGGTCCACAAACACCTGTATGTATGAGGCCCAACAAATCAGAAGTTCTCTCAATTTGTCCAGTAAAAGAAGTTTTGGTCATTTTGCCTAACAAGAAAGAGTCACATGTCTCATAAGACTCTAAGTCAAATGATGTCAAAATTCCATCTTTATGGAGTTTTGATATGCGTTTCTCGTTGATGTGGCCCAAACGACAATGCCAAAAGTAGGTTTGGTTTAAATAATTTGATTTAAACCTCTTGGTATTAATGTTATAGATGGGTCTTTTAATGGATTCATCGAGGTTAAGAATATAAAGCCCATTATCAAAGAGGCATCTCCATAGAAGATACGATCTTTATGAACGGTGCAAATTTTATTCATAATATTAATTTCAAAACCATCAATATCCAAACAAGAAACTGAAATAATATTCCTACTCAAAGTTGGAACATAAAGACAATTATTCAATTCTATAACAAGGCCACTTGGCAAAACTAAATTAAATGTCTCGATAGCTACAACAACAACTCTTGGTCCGTTCGCTACTCTTAGGTCCACTTCTCCTTTTGCTAGTGATCTACTCCTTTTGAACCCCTGCACATTTGCACAAATGTGAGATCCACAACCGGTATCTAATACCCATGAAGTAGGAGCAAACATGTTAATTTCAATAACATAAATACCTGGAGAGATAGTCAAACTGGCTTTTACCCTTTTCTTCTCTTCCAAATAGAGCTTGCAGTTCCGTTTCCAATGACCTGGTTCATTGCAATGGAAGCAAACTCCTTCATTTGGTGCCTTGGCCTTGGGTTTGGGCTTGTTATTGCCTTTGCCCTTCTTGGCCATGGGCTTTCCCTTTCCTTTCTTCTTGAAATTCACTTTTTGAACCATTAAGACTCCAGTGGTCTTCTTAATGTTCAGTTCAGCCTGCTTGAGCATCCCGTGTATCTCATGTATGGACTTCTCCATGCTATGCATGTTGAAGTTCATGACAAACTGGTCATACTCCGGTGGGAGTGAGCCCAAGATAATATATGTGGCCATGTCATGACCTACTGGAGCCCCAAGTTTCTCAAGTTGGTCAAGATAGCCTTTCATCTTAAGAGCATGTGCACTTACATAGGTGCAAGGGGCCATCTTGCAACTATTCAACGCCTTAGTGGTGGGAATATTTCTTGACAGGCTTTCTCTTGGAACATTTCCTTGAGCAGGCCCATCATCTGGAAAGCCTCAACCCCTTCAAACTGTTTTTGAAGATCAGTGCTCATTGTGACTAACACGAGACAAGTCACATCGTTAGAGCCATCAGAGTGCTTCTTCTAAGCATCTTTCTCAGCTCTGGGGGCGTTGTTTGCAGGTTGTTCAGGAATATCCGTATCAAGAACGTATAGCTTTCTTTCCTCCTTAAGGACAATCTTTAAGTTGCGGGCCCAATCAAGGAAATTGGTCCCACTTAGTTTTTCCTTCTCAAGGACGGATCGCAATGAATTGTGTGATACATTGGTTGCCATTATCTACATTAAATTATTTGCAAAGTTATTAGTTTTTGAGCAAAAACCTTTCCACAATTTCAACACTTGATAAATAGTGGAAAATATCATTTTACGATAGTTATAAGTAAGCTTTGGCTTATCCCCATAATTAAAGTAAAATCAATCCATGGGAATGACATCTATATGTCCCAGCTATTTCCCATTTTATGCCCTAGGCCCAAAACTATTTTGATAGCCTAGCTAATTTGAACCATGTCTAAGCTTATGGAAATCACTATTTTCCCATCTCCTTTTGCTTAGATAACCACTTATCTGTTGCTTTGGCAAGCAGACAAAAATGATGATCCAAGCTCAATTAGTGCTTAGAATATGGTAGGCATTTTAAGACTTAGTTAAAACATTTGAATAAGCTGTTAAACCCCATAAGACAATATATAAAGCATAAAAGTAAACGTGAGATAGCATGGCCTAATCCTATGATGACTCCCACGAGCCTTGTGGGAGCCAAGGGTCAATCTAAGTCAATATCCATCTCATGGATAAAGTCTTCGATCCAACGTCCTCTAGTCTTGTTACATAATTGCATGGGCATACCCTGCCTTCAATGTAAAGCAGTAAAACTAATCTAAGAAAGCAATTACAATTTTACATCATTGGAAAAATGACTCGCAGGTCGTATTATAAAATTACAACCCAATTTAGTGTAAAACATGAGGGGTATAGCAGGCCATGCTATTCACCATGATAAAACTCACATAAAGCATAATGAAATAAAAACGAGTACATATACAAAATCTTAGGTTAGCGGAACGCTGATGGTGAGCGCGGCGCAGACGGTAATCCCGCTTTTGCCCCGGTTCTTCATCAGCTCATCGAATGAGTTTTCTACCCCGATGGAAGAAAAATCTGATTCTTCATCAGCTCATCGAATGAGTTTTCTGCCCCGATTTTAACCCTAAATTGCCTAAAAGACATAATCGAATTATGTATTGGTTAATCAGATTAACGCAGGAAGCATAACCGAATTAACGAATTAATAACAGATTAATCATAAACAGTTTATGCAGTATCGTATATACAGAAACATGCGATATCAGTTTATGCAAATTAATCGAATTAAATTACATACCGAATCATACTATAGCAGTTCATGCAATATTAATCGAATTAATAACATAACGATTTACAGAAACAAATAAACATGATCAACCGATGACAGTTTATGCATATATCACATATATTAACTTAAAGATACAATCTTTTCTGTTTTTTTCACACATACACATACCAAATCGAATTTGATACATGTTATGATGTGATTAACAATATCGAATTCGAATAGTATGAGCAAGGCTCTGATACCACTGAAGGGATTCATGGGCAGAAACTCATTCTAAACACCCATGAGTCCTCTCCTGAAGGATCCGCTCATACAATCTTTTCTATTTTTCACACATTTTTCATTGCCATTGTGATATGAACCTACAGGGTCACACGCATAGACGAGCTAACGAGCTTCATGTCCAGATTCAATTAATCTAAAATGTGTCTAGGTTCATTGTATCTGACATTTATTTTTCTGAAAATAATAAAGCGTTATTATTCGAATTAGAGATAAGGGGCATTTTCGGTATAGCTGGGATTATGTGGGAGTTATTATCCGATAAAGACTCCCACTACTAGCAGAAGTCTAGAGGACGTGGGAGTTATAGACTCCCACTGCCAAAAGAGTTGGATAGGACGTGGGAGTTGTTCTTGAAACAAACTCCCACTCCCTATATAAACTCTCTTGGCCGAAACCCTTAAGACTAATGTTTCAGCCGCAATAAACTAAGAATCCTGAAATCAGATTTCTGAATTCTGCCTCTCTCTTTCTCTCTAAATTCCCGAAACTCAGAAAAACGAAGAGCTAGCAATCGCTATTCGTTTCGTCGCGTGGATACCGGTAGGGAGTAATTCCGCAAGGGAGGACTCAATGTGATCTTTGCTAAGAGCCCAATGACAGAATCTTTCATTCAAGAATCAGATTCTTGAGCAGTAAAATTTAAGTCTTTTCGTATGCTTTCGATTCGTTTTTGTATGAGCGGATCCTTCAGGGGAGGACTCATGGGTGTTTAGAACGAGTTTCTGCCCATGAATCCCTTCATTTTGGAGAGGGGAATATAGCGCATGCGCGACTAATGTAGGTGACATTACAAAGTTTTTGTACATGGCCTGGGCAGAAAGTTAGAATTATGAAATCTCAATTGTTTTCTTCACAAATGTAGATGATGATCTTGGGCGAAGTAAATTAGAAGCTTTTGGTGACAACTGATATTGGGTGTCGTTGTCGCATCGAAGAATTAATAAAAATACTTATGTTTTTGTGATGAGGACACACCTAAGATGTTGCCTAGGACAAGTCATTCAAGTGATCCAATGATCAACATTCAAGGTCCAATGACACAAGAGCTAGAAAGAAGGAAATAATCCAAGCTTTAACTATATTGATTCGAGAGGTTCAAGCTAAGGAAGAAACAAGGATACTTTTACACGATTCTATTCATCGAAGACAAGTCCATCACATCACTTTAAAGCATGATACTCACGGCTCATTAAAGTCTAAAGTGCATTTTTAGAAAGTTTGTACATTAAAGTCTATCTTAGACTTTAATTATATTTCAGCTTTATTTATTTATTATTTCAGCCGAGTTCAATAACAAAGGACATGTGGTCCATATAGTTATTTAGTTTATAGCAAGTAAAAGTTTAAGGTATTTTACTATACTTGTGATTGCTTTAGTGCCTAGTCCAATTAGGAGTTTATTTTGTAAGGTTTCTTGCCAAAATCCTTTTCCATTTAAAGATAGATTTGGGCCAAATTATAACTTAGACTTGATATAATATTGGAAGGTTTATTCCTTTGTTACTTTGTGAATTGAATTTCTTTTTAGATCTTCCTTTCATTGTTACTAATCAACAAGTTAGTTCCCTTGTTGTGGTGTTTCATCATCCATCTAGTGTTCTTCTGCCAAGGTAGTCAAGTGCTTATTGCTGCTTGGAGGTCTTGTGTGCCGAATACTTTGAAAGCCCTATGCTAAGGTAGTCAAGTGCTTATTGCTGCTTGGAGGTCTTAGTGAGGCATTCACGTGAACTTCTTTTCAATTAGAGAAAGATCCTTCATTTTCTTTTTTGTGTTTAATCTTGATAAATCCAATTGTCAAGGTTCTTCATCATATTGGTATTAGAGCTCAAAGTTTCTCTCTTTCTTGGTGTATCTTTTCTTTCTTTCT
The DNA here is from genome assembly GCA_026122235.1 of Vinca minor. Taxonomy (NCBI): domain Eukaryota; kingdom Viridiplantae; phylum Streptophyta; class Magnoliopsida; order Gentianales; family Apocynaceae; genus Vinca; species Vinca minor. The sequence continues at coordinate 886,549 of JAOCZM010000015.1, forward strand.
TGATAAAAAAATATATATATTTCCGCTCTATTTTATTCACTTATAGCCGACGTGACAAAAGAAAAGAAAAGACAAGAGCCAAAAATACAAATTCTTGGTTTCTTGATCTTGAATCTTGATAGGTAACTTTAGCCGAGAGCCAAATTACAAATTCTTAGGTTCTTGATTCTTGACAAAAAAAAAAGAAAAAGAAAAGAAAAGAGCTAAATTACCAATTCTTGGTCTCTTCGTTTTTCGGCAAAAAAAAAATACAAGATCTAAGGGGCAAGAAAAGATTAGGAAACTTTCCTAAAAGTGTTTTCAAAATCAACCAGGAAAGATTGAGATCAAAGAGTCATAAACATAAAAGGATACCTACAAGTATTCTCTTCCTTTTAGGTCTAGGATTCCAATTTACTTTTCCTTTTAGGTATAGGTTTCCAATTTACTTTCTTTTTCATACATCTTCCTTTTTTACTTTAGGTCTAGTATTTATTTGTATTCTTTTATTTTCAAACCGCAATACCCCCCCTCTTAGGATTCCAATTCTTGGCTTTCATCTTTAATGCCTTCTAGAGTTGAAATTCTTTTTACAAAGTTTCAAAGAATATTGAGAGATTCACTTATAAATTGAGAGATTAAATGTCCCAACATCTAAGCAATTCGATAGCTTAGTTGATGGCAAACTTCTTAGAGATGCACAAACTCAATCCTTTCAAAAGCTCTTTGAGCAGATTTAGGCCCTTACCGAGAAAATACAATTAGTTGATCAAAATAATGATCAAAGATGGAGACAACTTCCCCAAAGGCAGCCCTATGTTCCAAGAAAGGGACCACAAATTGAAGAAGAAGAGAGCAACTTTGAAGGTGATGATGAGGGGTATGAGTTTCACACGTCAAACCGATCAAGAAGGGCACCGAATAGGCATCAAGGGGCTTATGATCAAGCTAGGCCAAGGAAAGTTGGGAATGAAAAAGGTTTGACAACAATCTTGGTGCAATGAAGACCAAGATATCATCTTTCCAAGGCACGAATGATCCCGAACCTTTTTTAGATTGGATTCGAAAAGTTGACCATGTTTTTGCTGTCCATAATTACTCCTAGGACAAAAAGGTCAAATTGGCAGCCATGGAATTTTCGGATTATGCATATATTTGGTAGGACCAAGAGAGCGTTCTTAAGAGAAGAGCGGGACAAAGGCCTATTGATCATTGGGATGACATGAAAGCCTTGATGAAACGTAGATTTGTTCCCCAACATTACACTAGGGTACTTTTCAATCGTTTACAAAGGCTTATGCAATAGCTATGATTCAAGCGGATATACAAGAAGATAGGGAAGCAAATTTGGCTAGATTCTTGGCGGGATTAAATGAAGATATTAGGCCAAAGGTGGAGGGAGCACATGATGTTGATCTTGTAGGAATTGTGTATTATGAGGAGCAAATAGAAAGAAGACTCAAAGAGAAGAAGAAATTGACCAATTCGACTAGATTTCCAGCTAGGAAAAAGCCAAATCAGCCCCTTCTAATTCTAGTCCTTGCCCGAATAAAATAGAGAATAAAGAGAGTTTTGGGATTGCCAAAACAGCCCCACAAAAAATTGGAGCAGCCAAGGCAGCCGCCCCTTCCAATTTATCAAATTAGAGGTCAAGTACTGCATTTTCTCTTCAAAAAGAGTTCTGCAAGTGTAGAGGAAAGGGGAACTTTGCTTGGGACTGCCCAAACAAGAGTGTAATGATCATGCAAGATGAAGAAATTGAAAGGAAAAATTGGTAATCCCCAAAATGCAGCGAAATAAAATAGCGCAGGATTACGTTCCTTTAAAGGATCTACTCACGAGAAAGAACCAAAACCTTGTGATAGGAATTATTCCTTTATCGATCTAATCGATGTTGCCCGGATTATGCAAAGTTAAACCACTAACAGCAGCCTTTAGACTCCTGTCTCTACTGGTATACACACATCAACCAAGAGCTCGTTCTTCGCGTCTCAGATGCTAGTCCAAAGAACTCCGAAGTTTAGAAACACCTTTCCCGGAATCCACAAAGTATAGGAAACTAAGAAAAAACCGAAAATCAAAGAGATAAGAAAATCTTATTTTCTTCTCTTGAGTGTTCTTGAGAGTGTGTATATGTCAAGAAGAAAAATCCCATATTTTTGCTTCTATTTTCGGTTGGAATGTTTTATGTAAGTTTGAGAGAATAATCAATCAAGAGAGTAATAAGAATGAAGAACAATTTTTCATCAAATGTGGTGTTAGTGGAATTACCCACTAACCCCCCACTCTCCCATTATTTCTTTCCCAATTTAAGCACTCACACATTGCGCGCGCACACACACACACTCCCACACACATGTAGTTGTGCCAGTTTTGACCTGGCCCAACTGGTCCAGTCGACCGGAGAAATGGTTCTCGGTCGACCAAAGTGACAAATCGATTCGGTCTACCATAGACAGCTCTAGGTCGACCGGGTGGCCAATTGGACTAAGTTGTTTATTTTTCTTGTTTCTGCATTGGTCATTATTGTTATGTGATTTGGGTAAAAAAACCAGTACTTTTGGGACAGGGTTTGTGAGTGTGCAGAAATGCCCATTTTCTTTATTAATTTACACTGAAAATTGTCCTGACTGAACATCGGACGACCGGTTCGGTCGACCGGACCATTCAGTCAGTCATCCAGACAAACAACTGGACTTCATCGGACGAGGGGTAGTGGATTTCAGTTGACCTAGATAAAAAGTCCCTCGATCGGGGTTGCTGAGGTCGACCGACGACAGCTTCCAGTCAGCCGAACTTTATACCATTTTTGGGACAGTGTTTCTATCCAAATATCGGTCGACCAATATATCACTCAGGTCGACCGATATACCCTGTAACATGATTATGTTCTGTTTTGGCACAGTTTCAAGGATATTGCGATGTGAATTGTGAAAGCGTGATCTGGAAGTGTCATGCATTCTTCTAAACTCGTGTCATGTTAATAACGTGTTTTAAAAGGGTATTTTGGGGAATAGTAAATCATTCGTGTTGTGCCTGTTTACTTGCATTACTTGTGATTATTGTACAGGGTTTTGTGTGGATCATACTGAGCACCGAAGTTCAGTCCATTCGCTTGTTTGTGCAGTGATTATGAGGAGGAGCCTTACTATGAGGAAGAAACCTGGGAGGGACCCTATGATGAGTGAAGAATAATCAATCTTAGTGATAAACACTTTACCGCTTTTAGTTATTTTCCTTTGAACTATAACATACTTTTGGTAATGTAATAACTTAGTAACTTTCCTTTCATTGGAGGTAGGAGAGGCTATTTTGAACATTGATGGAGCTTCAAAGGGGAATCCTGAAATCTCCAGCATTGGTGGTATTCTTAGGCATCCTAATGGTGTTTTTATAAGTGTCTTTTCGAGCTTCATTGGTGATTACAAAACAAGCTTTGAGGCCGAAATAGAAGCTTTACTAGCGGGCTTACAAATGGCCCGAATGTGTGATATACATCGTTTTCAAATTCAGACGGATTCATCAGTTCTAGCGGGTGCTTTGATTAAAGGTACTATTTCATCTTAGAGGTTTGACCTTAATTTTCGCAAAATATTATCTATTCTTAGTGATTGCAAGGTTGTTCATGTTTACCGTGAAATTAATACGGTGGCAGACGCTTTATCAAACTTGGCATGCTCTTCACATTCGGCAAGTCGCTTTGACGAATTTCCTTTATTGCCAAGTCATATTCGCGGATTAATACAACTTGATAAAATTGGTACACCATATATTCGAGTCTTGTAACTAGGTGCCTTTGTTATGGCTCTACTCGGTATCTATGGTTTTAGTCCCCTTCCCGTTTGTCCTCTTTTGTTTTACTTTATATGTGGGGGATCGCCCCATCACGATGGTGGTAATAAAAAAAAAAAAAAAAAACTTTCCTTTCAGTATTTAATTCCGCTAGCCCACTTTGATATTTTGGATTACATAAATGAATTTCCTTTTATAGTAACTTTGTTCCGTGGGCTTTGGTGTCTCATCTACCAATGAGACACTGCCATGTCATCATTCCGGAGACGGGATGTGACACTTAGTCCTTTGCAAGTAGTTAAGGATGTTCTTGAGATTATCCAATGGTGTTCACCGTAAGTAGACTGGTATCTGCTCGTTAAACTCTAAGCATAAGAGACATATGGGCGAGTACAAAACATGACATACATGATAGATCTAATTTCCGAAGAATAAAGAGAGAATAAAGAGAGTTTTGGGGCTGGCAAAAAAGCCCATAAAAAAATGGAGCAGCCAAAGCAGCCGCCTCTTCCAATTTATCAAATTGGAGGTCAAATACTTCATCTTCTCTTCAAAATGAGTGCTAAAAGTGTAGAGGAAATGAACTCTTTTCTAGGGACTGCCCAAACAAGAGAGTAATGATCATGCAAGATGATGGAATTGAAAGGAAAAATTTGTAATCCCCCAAATGCAGCGGAATAAAATAGCGCAGGATTACGTTCCTTTAAAGGATCTAAATTTAGGTAGGGTTGGCAACATGAGTGGTAATCAATATCGCGAGACAAAGGGATTAAATGGTGGATTGATATTAGGTTTCACCGTACATTCATTCACTCTGGGTAGTCACAATGTCCTGCTAGGGACTGCTTGTGATTTATGAACACATACTACTACTAAGTGTGTTTTCATTGCCATTGTGATATGAACCTACGAGGGTCACACACATAGACGAGTTAACGAACTTCATGTCCAGATTCAATGAATCTAGAATGTGTCTAGGTTCATTGTATCTGACATTTATATTTCTAAGAAAAATAAAATGTTATTATTCGAATTAGAGATTAAGGAGGGGCATTTTTGGTATTTGGTTTACGCTAGAATTACGTGGGAGTTATTATGTGATAAAACTCCCATTACCAGAAGAGTTGGGACTACGTGGGAGTTGGTTCTCGGAACAAACTCTCACGCCCTATATAATCTCTCTTGGGGCGAATCCCTAAAGATTGGTGAGAGCCGCAAAACCAAAAATCCGAAATCAGATTTATACCCTTCTCTTCTATCTAGATTCCCGAAACTCAGAAACAAAAAGCTAGCAGTCACTGCTCGTGTCGTCGCGTGGATACCGGTAGAGAGAAATTCTGCAAGGGAAGGCTATTGGTGGTAGCAACACAGCATCCGAAATCAGAAGTATTTTTTTCCTTTTTTCGATTCCTACGGTATGAGCTGATCCTTCAGGGTTTCATGGCTGTTTAGAGCGAGTTTCTGCCCTTGAATCCCTTTCAGTGGTATCACAGCCTTGCTCATACTATTCGAATTTGATAATGTTAATCACATCATAACGCTTATCAATCTCGATTTGGTATGTGTATGTGTGAAACAAAAATATTGTTTATGTGATTCTGACACATATATGTGATATATGCTTAAGACACGGGCCAGCAGGCTTTGGTGGTAGCGGACCCGAACCCGCCAATGAGTGATCAGGATAAGGATGAAGCCAATATGGATGGAATTTTCCAACCATCCCATCAAATTTATGTGCGTACTCTCTACAACAGTCACTTTTAAGAGGTCGGGTTAGAAGCCTATCGCCAGGTGGTAAGATTGACACATTTGATTCGGACCACTCAGATATTGTACCGTCAATTGCGCAAGACTGTAGTAAGCCTCTCGAACCAGAAAATTTTTATGCCCCGGACACGGGGTCTTTTGAAGATTTAGCACACTCTCAGCAAGATGATGATTATGAAGACTTTACTCCTGTCCGCTCATGTATGAGTAAAAGGAAAGTTAAAAATACTCCCCCTGAACACCATATGAAGACTCGATAAAAGCCTTTTAAGAGACATTAGATTAATCGTCCCCAATGAGGTTTCTATGTTAGGAAATTAATCCCCTCTCAATTATAGCCCACAAGCAAATATCAACAAGGCAAGCGATAAAGGGACACAATGATTTACGTGGTTCGGTCAACTGAGTACATCCACGGGTAAGGCGGGCGCATACTCTTATTATAATGGAGAAACAAGAATACAATGGAGATTCCTCCAATCCATTAGCTCTCCTCGCCTTACTACTCCAAACCATATAAGAGGCACAAATATATAGGAGTAGTAAACCTTTTGTTAAATGGATTAGGAGTTCACATAATTAGTAATTCACTTAATTACTAATTCTTAACCTAATTAGTATCCAATTAGGAATCCACCTAATTAGTAATTTACATAATTACTAATTCTTATCCTAATTAATATCTAATTAGTAATCCAGTGAATATGGGCCAAAACTGAACAATCTCCACCTTGGCACGTATTCACCCAATCTCCAACTAGTACGCTCCACGTCTCATATGCCCCTACGCACAAATTCACTACTCTGCACTTGAATCTTCAAATCAGCACGTTGAATTAAATTAAGGGGAATTTGACTAAGATGAGTTTAGTCAACTTTGATCAACGGTCAGACACGACAACACCAATAGCGGAACAAACAGCTCAACGTTCAAAGTCCACCAAACCCACTCTGGTTTAGGACACTCGATGCACCGCTGGGTCCATGCACCCGAAACATACCGGATCAATCATCCACCCTTCCAATTCAACCATCTAGATTTAATCCTTCTTATTTGCTTGACTTGTACACCAACCACACTAGATTTTTATCTCTTTCAGCAACACCTATTCTCTGCCAAACCTCTATCGGCACGTGCGCTCCACCCCCAATGGATCTCTCTTCCATCTCTGACGGGTCTTTACTACCATCTCTGACGGATCTCTTCCATCTTTGGAGGACATACATAAAAATCTTTCCACTTGTGTTAACGGTTTTTAGTGACGATGGCTAGAATTGCACAGAACTCTGAGTTGACAATTGGTCGATCTTTAACTAGAGAGTAATGCCAAATTCTGGTGTAGCAGCGCTGCGTTCCCACCTTGGCTTAACCAATTGAAAGAGTCCGCTTTCGATTATATCCAACACTCTCCTCCAATCTCTGGAGAAATCGATGAACCAAAACAACTTCTTTTCTGTTCTGAACCTTACTCTGATACCAGTTGTTGGGAAATAAATCCCCTTCCAATTCTAGCCCGCAGGCAAATATCAACAAGGCAAGCGATAAAAGGGACACAATGATTTACGTGGTTCAGTCAACTGACCTACATCCACGGGTAATGCGGGCGCATACTCTCATTATAATGGAGAAACAAGAATACAATGGAGATTCCTCCAATCCATTAGCTCTCCTCGCCTTACTACTCCAAACCATATAAGAGGCACATATATATAGTAGTAGTAAACCTTTTGCTAAATGGATTAGGAGTTCACATAATTAGTAATTCACTTAATTACTAATTCTTAACCTAATTAGTAATTTACATAATTACTAATTCTTATCCTAATTAATATCTAATTAGTAATCCAGTGAATATGGGCCAAAACCCAACATTCTAATGGTCTACAAGGATTTCATTGTCCATGTAGAAGTGGATTTGTTTCCACCTAATATTGGAAGGAGGATCTAGTCCCCTCCGTGTATATATTTCATAATCTTCAATAAAGTAAAATTAGTTCCTAAAAAAAGGGGGGCGGGGGTGTAGTTCGAAATATTTGATTAAGTTCACCCCCAAATTTGTTTTTTGCAGTTTTTATATGTAGTTATACATAATGTTCTAGTTTTTCGCCCCCAACAGACAATTACTTACTTCGTCCCTGGTTAGTGAGGCTTGATAGGTTGAAGACAAAACAGTTTTTATACAAGAGAATGGTGCTTGATGAACCAGGTTGTGAAATTTGTCGATTGCAGGTGGAGAATACACACAATGTAGTCCGGGACTGCCCATGGATGTTCGAGACTTGGTGAGTTCTGGTGTTTGGGAGCGAAGTTCTTTTCAGTTACTACGCCTGCGAAGTGGGTAGATGAGAACATTGATAAAAGTGATGGTGCTACTTAGGCCGAGCGAAATGGTTGGGGGTAGGCCTGTCAATTAGACCCAATGACTTGGATTCAGATCCAGGTTCAACATACCTAATTTGGGCCCAGACCCAACTCTCTATACCTAAATTCAATTGAGTCTCTCTTTCTATACTCAAGTTTAGTTGGGTTTATTGGATCCAAAATTAATTAGAGACACAATAGACTCACCAAGACCCAAAGCTCCCAATAGGCTTTGTCCCATTGCAGAATTGCCAACATTAAAGCTTCTAACTTAGGTTAATTACTACAACCTACACCCAGCCTAGAACTACCCCCATATCCAACACAGACTCAGGCCCAAATTTTAAAACTCATGGGTATGTAGTGTGGATTCAGACCCAAAACTCTTTTTAGTGGGTCTGAGCATGAATTTTAATTTTTGAATCCAATTGGGTCCAATTGACAGGCCTAATTTGGTGATAATGTTCCGAGTTTCAGTGTATAGGGCATGGTGGTGGCGAGATACCTTTTTATTTAATTGATGATTTTCAATCAGAACGTGTATCAGTATATGAGAGAGTGAATGATTTTAGATACTGTTAGAGATATTACATGAGTTCTTACCCTTACTTTATAACACTTTCCTTTTTGAGATATTAATATAGTTTTCCATTTACACAAAAAAAGAAAAAGAAAAAGAAAATGTAGGTTATGAATCATTTTATAAAGGATACGTCATGGAGTATTAATGTGTAGGTTGTTGATTCCTTTTAAATCATCAATCAATGGGCAGTTAAGGCAATTATTAACTCTTCTAAGCAATTAAAACACACTTTTTATTCTTTAAATATTAGTTATATTCTATGGTCAACATATTTATTACTTGTAGGTCAAGAAGTTGTGCCCCAGTGGGGCTCCCCTTCGCTCACAACCAAGAGGTCATGAGTTCGACATCAAACCATAGCGCCCAGACTACTAACCCTTCCCCCCTAACCCCAAAAAATTATTTATTACTTGTAGGCTAAAGGTTTTATTTCTTCTCACGGTAAGGGGCTTTATTCTCAATATTTGGATAATTAGGTCCCTTGCATGAAAACATTGAATTAATGACTTTTACATTTTTTGGGGGAGGGAGGGACGACATTTCATCTTTTTTTTTTTGTTTTTTTTTTTTTTTTTCTCTTTTGGAGATAAATATGTCTTTTTTAAATGTAAAAAAAAAAAACCGACTTCTTTTTTTCTCGCAGTGAAAACCTTTTGTCAATTTTAAGTTATAAATTTTTATAGTGCTTATATCTTTAATCTTTATTTTATATGATGACATACTTCTGAACGCACCAAGTTAAATGGATCTCTAACAAACTTGAAATTTTATGTGTGGAAGGAAAGATATTCTAATCTGAAAACGTTGTGCAAGTCCTCCGCATTATGCCCATGCTAACTTTAGCTCATCTCAAATATTTAGATCTACAAGTAAATTTAGATTGATAGTAAGTTATCTTTGAAGTATACACTTATGAATTTAAAAGCATGCCAAGGACAAATTTGTGAAAAGGCAAAAACGTCGTAGTTGCGCCATAAGCAGAGCATTACTCAGCTAGTCATCAATCTTATTAATTATTATTATTATTATTATTATTTTGAAAGAGGCTAATCATCAATTATTGAGGCCTGAAAATTTTCTTACGAAAGCACAAAGACAAAAATTGAGACATCAAGCTAATATGATAAGTTTACAACCGGCTCTCAAATACCAATAGGAAAAACTTGAATCTTCCAACAGTCCAAACAATTTTTTTCCTCAAAATATTTCATACAAAATTTATTTCTAAGAAAAATAATTCATACAAAAATCAAACTTCACACTGCTCTAATTGAACATCTTTGGCCTTCAAAGGAACATAATCACCCAAATTATAAACCTCAAGATGATCAGAAAGGGCAGATTTGTCAATGTTCTCATGATGATATGACTTGCAAACAAAGTAGATAATTGTTTGTATAACCAATCCAAAGAGAATCAACTTGAACAGCAGCAAAAAGCAAAGAATTCCAAATCCCATTTTATGTAACAATCCCATTCTCCATCCTCTAACAACATACTCATCAAACAATACTTGAATAGCTGCTAGAGATAAAAGCAACTTGAAGAAAATTACCAGACTAATTAACATCTTTCCCTTGATCAATTCCTTGCTCTTCATCACAGCTTTGATCCCATATGAATCTTCTAAAACTGCTATAACACTAGCAAGTTGCCATAAAATTGTCATGTAAACAAACCCCGTCGCATATATAATAACCATGACGATAAAAACAATTACATCTATTATAAAAGTGTCTAAAAGAGTCATTACCCAAACAATTAGTAACAAAACCGAAATAAAGTTGTAGACAAAAAAAGCGATGAAAGTACAAAAAAATGTGACCATAAGCCTTTTCCAAACCTTTGGGACAACACTCATAACCTTCTTGAAGGTGATATCGCGCCCGGTGTAAATGCAAGCAACGGTATAAACCACAGCAGAAGTAGATAAAAGGGAGAGGATGAGGAGAAAACTAAAATAGAAAAAACTGAAAATACAACGAGTCACCCATTCAGATGAAACTAAATCACTAAGTTTCTTGGATTTTTCTGAGCCTGATTGAGCATGGCGTAGTTGGAATTCCGTGTGCCTGATTTTGAAGTTTAGATAGTGAGAAATTTCCATGTGGGCTAAGAAAATAAATGATAATGGTAAAATCAAAGCCAAAGTGATTTGGCTGAAGACTTTTCTCCATTTTATGATCACTTTGTAGGCTTCAGAATATATACCGAAAAGGCCTAAAAATTGCATTTCTTCTTGTTCTCTATCCATGGCAAATTTTGTTTATTTTGGAGATGGAAAATAATGAAGGAGAAGACTTTGGAGATCTAAGACTTGACTTCGATTTCTTGTGATAAGAAAATATAGGAGATTTATTTGGACATGTCTATGGAAATACCCCTGGATTTCAGATAAATTATGGAAAGATCATATTCATTGTGGATTTTTTTAATATATTTTCTTCATTGTTTACAAATCAACCAAGTTTAGGTAAATGTCTACGTCAGGCCTTGATTCACCTTGACATAGGGGATTTATAAAGTATTCATTAGAACAAGTGTATATACTGTATATATATTACACGTACTAGCTAGGTTAACGAAACTAGAGAAAATTAAAATGCAAAAAGAGTGAAAAGAGTTGTAGCGGAGAATAATATCATATATAGTTATTTTCTTGTCGAACTATTGAAATACAATATTGTTTTTTTTAAACAAATACAATATATTTTTCTCCCAAAAGAAAGAATTAAGACTTAGACGAAAATGTTTCTTTGGTTACCAAATTTGATTTTTAAAATTATTTGGTGAAGTTCATTTTTTTAGTACCATCAAGTACATTTAGTAACAACTTAGCCAAAAAAAAAAAAAAGTACATTTAGTAACATACAGTATATATAATTACATATTTCAATATGTTTCCTTCTAAATTGATCTCCACATTCCGCCCCCCCTGCATGTCTAGATTGTTGAAAAAATTCTCTCCTTTCATTATTTTTTCCCTTTTTTACAGCATAGGATTGGTCTCATTTAGGGAAATTGTTATTCCCAGAATCTTCTGTCGTTGCTAATCCATCACAAAATTACATTCTACAAGAAGATAATGAAATCATTTTTATATAATTACACAAAGAAAGAGGAATCCTTATAATCATTTGGACGGCCAAAACGTACATATTCTTTGGTTGTTTCCTCCGCGGTCTGACGATGAATCTAAGTCTACTATGTTCAGTTGTCATTTCAAATTTGGCCAAATTTTATACTCTTGAGAGAAAAAGTGAATTTTTATAAATAAAAGTTAGAAGTTAGAGAGGAAAAGAGGATATACTTTTTGTATCATGATGATTTTGATCATAAGAAAAAGTGAAGGATCCAACTTAGAAATCCCAAATTCAGTGCAATGTAAACAGATTATGAACTATTTTGTTTAATATTATAATTTATTTGTCTTATTTTATTTAAGTTTTTTTATCATTAAATTTTACTTTTTTTATGCGGTAGGACTTTTAGTTTTTCGCCCCCCAACCCAATAATCTTGGCTTCGTCCCTGGTATCATCCAAAAGGTTTTTTTTTCCCCCTTGTGTGGCTGGATATTGTCCGTTGTGATTTTCTTTTGCTTTGTCTATACATTGTATTCATGGTGTTGGAAGTGGATGCATTAAGGGTTAATAAGATTGTGTCTACAAACAATTAGTTTGAAATAACAATTGAGCTTTATTCCGGCATGGTAAAGAGTGGAATAAATAGCCACTTTGATCATCAACGTTTTTTCGTCTAGCCACTTTGGTCAAAATTTAAGTTTTTTAACTTATTTCATCATTAAACATTTTTCGGCCTGCCATTTTGGTCAAAAATTATTTTTTTAACTTTTTTCATCACTAAAGTTTTTTCGGCCTACCATTTTGGTCATTAAAGTTTTTTCGGTCTGCCATTTTGGTCAAAATTTTTAGTGACCTAAATGGCAGAATGAAAATACTTTAGTGACCAAAATGGCAGATCGAAAAAACTTTAGTGATGAAAAAAGTTTAAAAAATCATTTTTGACCAAAATGGCAGGCCGAAAAATGTTTAATGATGAAATAAGTTAAAAAACTTGAATTTTGACCAAAGTGGCTAGGCGAAAAAACGTTGATGATCAAAGTGGCTAATAATTCGTAAAGAGTGTTTATAACTTTGGTAAAAGCCATTTATATGATCGGAATCAGAGTTAATTGATTTAGAATTTAGGGCTTTTCACCTAGTGATCAGGCTTCATGTTTAACATGAATCCCCTGCAGGAAAGGGAAAGTGTCACACCCCGTCCCCGGAATGGTGACATGGCAGTGTCTCATTGGTCAATGAGACACCAAAACCCGCGATACTGAGATTACTAAAAGAAAATCCAATATAATATAGCAATCCAAATTATGAAATAGCAACGGAATAAATGTATTACAAATGAAACCGTTCAACGATACTATAAGTGAAATTGTTATACGTATAAAAGAATAAATGAATGGCCTAAAATTTCTAAGCAAAGCTCGTTATGAATCACTCTTTATCATCCCCTTCCCAAGTTGCATCATCATAGTATTGTTCCTCACCTAAATCATCTACGAAATAAGATAAAAGCGGATGGACTGAGCTCCGGTGCTCAACAAGGACCAATAATCACAAGTATAAAACACAATTAGACACGTAAATACATTCCTCTTTCCCAAAATACCCCTTGCGAAGTAACACTAATCACTGACACAACACTGTAAAATACACTGAGGATACACCCCACGGTATTCACAATGCACTAGACACGCAAAAGGAAAGAAAAAAACAGAAAACTGAACACTGTTGACCGCTGACGAATGGCACGGATGAATGCTTCGTCCGTAGGTAGTCGCGGACTATTGCTTCGTCTGCAGGTGCGTCCGCACGAAGACAGTAGGTTATGTTTCTCTGCGGACGATACGTAGGACGATACCTAGGACGAATGGTTCATCTGCACCCTATGCGAAACAGAATTTTAAGTGCAAAACTCGTACAAAAGTGTACTATCTTGCACCAATTCATTCCTAACCCAAAATACCAGTTATATGACTCAAAACCAAGTATCATATATAACCAAAATATGAAATAGCAAGTTAAACAACAATTAAGCCAAATAGTCATATTATTTGCATCAAAACGCCTACACAATCGAGTGTATGCAAAGCACCACGCTTTACCTATGCAATAAACTCCATCACAATCAACGTTTAGACACTTAGAACATCACTACCTCCGTGACACTAAATTCCGTAATTCGAGCTCAATCATATATTCACTAATAATCAACAATGACTGTAACGGTCCCAGTTATAGTCCAAACTAGGACGACCCAAGAAATTCAACACGTGGTTCAGTATGACCCCCCGAACTAAGGGTCCAAAGTTTAAGAATCCATTCTTTACATTGTATCATCATCCCCCACCAAGGACTCCAAAAAACCGTTACAGTCCCAATGATCTCCTCATCGGGTTAAGGCCCAAGAAGTTCACTGTTCACTAGAGCACACGGAATCTTACACAACACTCTAAAATCGAATGAATCCTCCTAATCAATCGATCCTAGAAAAGAGCTCAAATAGAAGGAGACGATTCGGTCGACCAAAACCAAGAAGGACTGAACGACGACTACCAAATAGGACGACCAAAGCGATAAACAATTAGGCAAGTTCATCAAATAGCCAAATAACGATCCATGATCCACGATACACTATAACACTTAACAATAACGAATCACGAAATTTCAAGTATAATAAAGCAGTGAATCAATTTACGAATCAGATTATAATGCATTTAAATCAAGCCCAAAGCAGTTTATGCGATAACGAAAGAAATAAAACCCTATTCATGCAATTAGTTCGTAATTGAGCAATTCATGCGATAATTAAGCACTCAAAAAGACTCAAACATAAACCCAACATTACCCACTGATTATACATGATTTAAGGCGATAACTATATGATATAGGGGGGTCCCTACCTCTCACGAAAGCAATTGATATCAGAAATCCCGAAATCTGCATTACCAGTTTTACTCGCGGAGCTTTAACTTTCTGCTAGAGACTCGGAATGACGTGTTGTGTACGCTCACTCGAAGATCTTTCGATTACCTTCGAATCGGTATGTTGTGGGTAAAAAAGGGATAATTGTAGCCCCCTCAACGGACTGCTCAAAGTTCTGGACATATTTCTCTCTCTCTCTCTCTCTCTCTCTCTCTCGTGTATTTAGGTTTACTTGTGAGTGAAGACAACTCCAAAAAGTCTCAGCCCTTGTGTAGGTTTAAGTTTACCTTATTTACAAGTTAGGTCCTTCATCTTTTATTTTAATTACATTCATGACCGCACACAAAAAATTATAAATGCACACATATGACACATAAAAAGTCATCTAGCACATAACGATCAATTCATGTCACTTATTATTAAGGGAAATTCACCTATTTAGTCCCCTACAATTTTTGTTTCGCCTGTTTAGTCCCCACATTTTAATTTCAGTCATTATGTCCCTCTGTAATTTTTGATTTGCTTGTTTAGTCCTTAAATTTTAATTTCATCCTAGATAGTCCCTAATCAATTTATGGACAACAGAATGAGTCCCCACCCCCACTTACGCGTTGGAATCTGACTGATTTTGGCATGTGCGACATGTATGCTCGACTAAACAAGGTAAATTACTAATACTTGCTTCAAATCATTATTTAAAAAAACACAAAAAAAAAAATGAGAAATAAATCTTCTTATTACCTAAACCTAGCAACATCTTGACTTCTTCTTCACCATAACCGCCGCTCAAGGAGAAAGAGTGTCAGGTGAGGCTCAAGGAGGAAGAAGATGGAATAAAAGATTTTTTTTTTTAGTTTATTATCATTATTGTTTTAGTTGTGCATGCATGTCGTACATGTCAAAATCAATCAGATTCCAACGCGTAAGTGGTGGCGGGGACTTTTTCTGCTGCCCAGATATTGATTAGGGACTATCTAGGCGAAATTTTTTTTATAAAAGGACTTAATCGGATAAAATTAAAATGTGGGGACTAAAGAGGAGAATTTCCCTATTATTAATTATCTTAATTGCGAATTAAACACATAAACACATAATTCAATTAATTCACTTGGGGGAAAGGTCCCAGATATCACAGAAATGCTTGGATGCTTTAAATATTATAGTGAAACTCTATAGATTTGAACCATGTCATAGATTCGAAATTCCTCTCATCTCCATATTTTATTATTTTATGTCTTGTAATTTTTCGGGTAACTGAAGAGCTTTCGAGGTTATCAGAATCAGTGTGCACCGTCAATGATCTAAATCATCTTATCTTGCAAGGAGAATAGTAGTACATTTCACATCGGCGAATAAAATCTTAAAGGCATACGAGTTTCAACTTGTGATACAGACTACGCTTAAGATAAGTTGTCATTTTTTATGTTTATGGAATTCGATTTTTATTTAGGTATTTCTTTCTCTTCTGGTTCATTTATATCTTTAAGATTATTTGGTCTTGTAGGAATATTTGTTATTGATAATTGCCAATTTGTGTAGCCCTGATTGAGAATAGGTCTGCATGTTAAATTTTGTTGAATTTGCCTGATTTGTGGTCTTGTTTTTGTAACAATCTTCAAGAAGTTATTCAATTATCTGCAACTAGATGTGGTTGCTAATCAGTCTCAATCTGTCATGTTCAAGCCCATGATTGACCTGTTAGGTATGCCGGTCAGTCTAGGATAGCACTTCGAGCACTAATAATAGCGCATAAAAATCTTGTTGTCGATGATGGATTTGATGACAGCAGTCGAGATAAACAAGCATGTATCAACTGCTACTAATATTTCCTAATTTGCTCCAGTTCTTACTTTAGGCCTGAAAGTAGATGAATCTATCATAGGTGTGAACTTCTTCTTAGCTGCTTGTGATATAAGGTTCGCAGCTCTTGAACTCTGTCAATGTTCCATGGTCTAGTAGTTTCTCTTTCTATCCCTATTTGTATTTGCTCTGTTGAACTCCATCTCTATGTCTAAGCTCCCCTGATATGCCTTCCGATAAGTAGTGGGATGGATGTTTGATAATCTTTCTCGAATCCTTCTCAAAGAAATGTTTGTGTCCTCATCATTGGGTCTTGAATGGTGGTGGTGGCATATTTTCCTAAGGCGTTGAACTTCCCAGCATATTCTGATAATGTCATTCCTTCGGTCTTCTTAAGTTGAAAGAATTGGTTATTCCTTTCCATTCTATAAGTATCTGGAAAGTACTTATCCAGAAAAGCTCCTATGAATTCTTCCCAAGTAGCAAATCTTCCCCCTTGGCGATAAATTGGGGCAACGCCCTTCCACCATTCAACTGCATTCCCTGTCAAGGACACTATACCTACAACTGCCTTAGCGTCATCTGGAACTCACTTGATCTCAAAAATCTATTCCATATCATCCAATCAGATTTCAGCCTCATCCGGTCCAATATTTCCATCAAATGAGTTCATCCTCATATTCTTCATCATTTCATATTAGGTCCCCGGGTCTGTAGCATTCATTGTCTCACTAGCCCTCCCAATATGCTGATTTCCATGTGCTTGATTTTGAAGTAGTTGTGCCATCGTGGTCAGTGCTGCTGTCAGTTCAACCGGAATTCCCGTGTTCATTATTGGTGGTAGTGGAGGTACAACATTTTTAGCCCCGGCGGCTGCTCCCACATTCGGTACTTGTTGGCGGTGTGAGGATTCATGCACATCTTTTTGTCTATGACTACTCATTCTGCCTCGGCAGCCCAGACTTGCAATCGGTATGTTGAGGTCATCGTTGTTGTCGCTTTGACGATCCATCTTATGTAGATAATAAGTTACAGATAAGCAGATAGTTCACCTAAGGCAACAACAACTAAAGTAACATGCTTCTACATTCCTATATAAATATTATCTTAGCTAAACACATAACATAAAGGCATGGTGTCATATCTTAGTTAAACATGTAGCATAGAAGGCAGGTACATAATTACTTAAAGTAGTACAAGTTATGCCATCATCTTATATAAGTAACGTTATAAAGTTAATATAACATAGTACCACGTTTTTCATATAAACACGATAAACAAATACTTAAAAACATAGTGCACATTACAAGTTCATATCTTAAGCTAACATAATATTTCATCAACTAACTTAAAATAAAACAACAAACCAAGTTATCATGGCGATATGGTTAAAAAACAAATAGACTAAGTTACATGTTAGCACAGTTCATGCTATACATAATAAGTTAAAATAATATAACATATGAGGTAAACATGGTATATCATATCAAATGATATATATAAAGAGGTAAGTAAACACATATGTCCTATTCCAGAATCTCTACCCAAGAACACCTCTTTAAGTTATCTAAGGAATCCATCCTATATTCATTCCATACTTAACTTTCTAACTAAAGATTTAAGCCTAAGGTTCAACCTGCACTGATACCACTTATGTCACACCCCTTAACCAGAGGGTGACCTAACAGTGCCTCATCTACTAATGAGGAAAATAACACATAACAGAATATACTCTTGCATGTCATAAATATATTAAATTTTATTATATCATCAATACTTATCAGATATTACATAAACTTAAAACTAAATTTATTCATCTTAATAAAGGTTCATCACTATACTATTACATCTTCACAACATCATTAAAGTGTACTTGTCATAATCTCCTCCACAAGTCTCCTCACTAGCATCATCTACAAAACATAAGAAGATAAAATGATGAGCCACACTAGCCCAGTAAGAATCGATCACCCTTGGGATTAAGGACCAACTGTGACACAATAACATTCCATGTTTCCCAAAACATATGAGAATACATCTTGACTTGATATATCCTGTACACATCTTTAAAACACTTGTAAAGTACTTGAAAGCATAACATGAGAGTTCATGACATAAATCACTTGAACATAAAGTAAATCAGAACAGTATAAGTGTAAAAAGAAAATCTCGGAAGATGGACATAAAGCTTTGGTCGACCGAAGGGTCGTCTGAGATCAAGACAGAAACTGATACAAAAAGTCCGGTTGATCAACGGACATGCTGGTCGACAGGGTTTAAGGCCTAGTCGACCGCAAACCATCACTGGTCATTCGCAATCAGTTCCAGTAGTTTGGTCCGGATGATGGAAATATGATCCGGTTGACCGAACCAGTCGACCGAGATTTAGTGAAGACATTTTTCAGGCTTAATTTGTGAAGGAAAATTCATTTTATGTATTTTCAAATATCCCAACCCAAAAGCACTTCTTTTGATTGACTTTAACATATAATAACATAAACATAACATGACAAAATAATACATTAACATATTGGTCATATACATATCATAAATTTTGCTCCGAGCACCTTAAACATAACATAACATAACTTGTAGTTTTCTGATATATAGAATCCGAAAGGACAAGTATCACTGTAATACCCCGGGACTTTTTTCCTTTATGATTTTACGAGTTTAATTATGTTTATTGCATGATTTATATGTTGTACCAATTTGATCACGTGAATTGTATACTAATTGTTATGTGTCTAGTGACTTTTTGTTGTGTTATACGTTACAAAATGTGTTTTGGAGTGTGTGTGGATATGAGTGCAATTGTGTGAGTGAGAGGTACTTAATTTTCTATTAAATTAAAAGGAATTGATGAGAGTTATTGTAGAGTTTCTGCAGCTTTGGGAAGTTACTAAAAACATAAGTGAAAAAAAGGAAGAAGAAAGAAAAGAGAGATTTTTTGGGCAGGAGTTTGAGAATACATTTGAGTGGGTTATTGGAGTCCATTTTGGATGATCCATATATCAAAATGATTGCGTTCGAATTAGTTACGACTGAGCGTAAACGGAAGTCGAATCGGAGTTTGGAGTAAAAAGATATCACACCGGGAGTGGGGTTGATTTTCTAGAAAAATTATATTTTAGTGTTTTGCTGGAATTTTCTTGCTTAAGAGGTATGAATCCTACACCTCTGCATTTTCATTGTTGAAACTCATGAATTTAGTTGTTTTTAAGTTAATATAAAAGCATGAATTGTTTATCATATTTTAGTGCATCAAATGGATGAAGTGATGGTGATAATTGTGTGTTATGTGAATTGTGATTGCTATCGTGTTATATTATATGAATTGGATAAATCAATGATTCTACTTGGTGCCTATTTGCTCTTTGGTAATTGCTAGACCTATTTGACAACTTGGAATAATTGGTTAATGTCTAATTGAACCTTTGGAGTCGTCATTAATTGGTTGTGTCATCGTTGTCGTAATTGGTTTTGGTCGACCGAGTCGTCGCCCCATTTGAGCTCGTATATAGGAAACACTAAATGGAAGGATTCATTTGAATTATAAAACGTGAAATATGTAGATTCGGGAGATCTTGTGATTAATGGAAATTCTTAGGCCTTAACCCGATGTGTATTATCATTGGTACTGTAACGGTTTTGTGGAGTCCAAGGTGTTGGATGATGATATAGTGTATGATGGATCCTTAACGCTTGGACCCGTTCATTCAGGGGATTATACTGAACCTATGTGCTTGAAATACTTGGGCCTTCCTAACTAGGCTAATTGTTACGGCAGTTACAGTTATTGTCTTACAGTCGTGAATAGGTACCGAGCTCTAATTTTGGGAAGTGTGTGTGTGTGCGTGCATATTTTAGCAGTATCCATTTCTCGTAGTGTCACACTTCGTATATTTCCGTTGTGCCTTACGAGTGAAGCATGGTGTTCGTAGCACATTCCGAAGTGTAGTGTGTGATGTGAAGATGATGGTTATTTGGCTAAGTTGTTTATTATTTTTTTATTCTTATTTTGGTCATATTTTTTTACATGGTTTTGATGTCTAAAACACGTATTTTTGGTTGGGAATGATTTGGTGGAGAAATGGTACACTTGTCTACTGAAATGCACCTGAAAAACTGAGTTCTGTAGTGTGCGGACGAAGCATTCGTCCTACGTTTCTTCTGCAGAAGGACAATAGCTACTGTCTTACCACGGACGGACCTGCGGACGATACCTTTCGTCCGCGACTACCTGCGGTCAATTGCTGTAGACGATCCCTTCATTCGAGCTTTTGGAACCCTTTCTGCGGACGATACCGCAGACGATTGGTTCGTCCGTGGCCTTAGTCCACAGCTTGTGCTGAAATGTTTTATACTTCTTTTCTTTTCGTGATTCGTGTCGCGCGCATTGTGCGTGTTGTGCAGTGTACCCTCGATGTATTTTCAGAGTATTTTCCCGTGTTAAGTGTGTTGTGTCTTGTGTCTTGTGTCATCACAAAAGGGGTATTTGGGAAATGAGAAACTATTTTGTGTCTTGTTTGATACTTTATCCCAGGGGTTGTATGGACCTTACTGAGCCCCGAAGCTTAGTCCATTTTCTTTCTTATTTTGCAGGTGATGTAGATGCTGAGCCTTATTACGAGGATGATACCTGGGAGGGGCCATATGAATAGTGATCATAATCTACTTATGTTATAGTTGAACATTTAGTTTTATTATTTATTTCCTTTGAACATTTAGTTCCATTTCCTTAATGTAATATTTAGACTCTTTCATATCAGTAATTATACTTCCGCTAATATACTTTGGAACTTATGGTTATTTCATATTTGAATTCCCTTTTCTAGTAAACTCTGTTGTGGGCTTTGGTGTCTTATTTGACACTGTCATGTCAACATTCCGGTTACGGGGTATGACAATCACTATGACATGCAAACAAGTAATTCTACAATTGAGCTCAGTCATCTGGCAATAACACTAACCAACTGTTAACAACCCGAACTTCTATTACCCATTCAGGAAGGCCACATATCATATCATATCATATCACATAGTAACTGGTAAGGCTAAAAAAATGCTTTTTAAGGATATACCCTTTGTTATATCATCGCTCACCCTTGTGAACTTCACAACTTACTGTTAACAAGCCCACTTTTTATCCTCGTTAGGAACCGAGTCACATTGGGGACATGGCAACGCTCCCAGGCACCGTAAGAATGTATCATAATCGGAATATGTCCTGGACTAGGGTCATGAACAGACAAGAGCTCAGATTGAAAAGGTGCATATGCTGACTCTCATGGAATTCATTCAGCAATTATACAAAGACATACACAAGAAGAATCATATATAATCATACACCATATGCAAATATACTCGGTTCATCATCCATTTTTGATGCAGTAAAACATGAGAAATCTCTTATATAATTCATAACTTGATAAAAGACAAGTTTATGCATTTTAGGACTGAAAAATAAGAGCGAATGATCCTTACTTTTTACGCTTAATCGAAGCTATAGATGAAGAACAAAAACCAGAATTTCAGATGCGCAATCTCTACGTCCTGAAGCAATAACTCTCAATAAAATCTTTGAAATCTAATCTCCACCGTTCAGAATGTAGTCATTCAAGTCCTTAAACTCAAAAAAACAAGAATCACTCCGATTAGATACCGTATGATACTCCAACTTAACAATCTATCCTCAACACTCTGATTTTATTCGAACTGTTACAACCTTGTACTCTGATGTTGATATCTCTTAATCCGGGAGTTATAATTCAATCGCCTTTGGTCAGAATCTAGTTTAAAGAGTCTAGCATCTATGATTAAAATATGGGGATGATCAGAGGCCGTTTACTATGTCTGCCAAAGTGTTATCTCTCGCTGCCCCAATTTTCCAGCATATTGTTTTCTCTCTTTTCTTTCTCTTCCTTAATCCTCAATATATAGCCTACATATGTCCACATTTCTAGAATCTTGTGACTCTTCAATTATACATAAAAACCTCTCGTCTTTATCTCTAAAGGAACCATTTCATCTCTAACTACTTTCCTTTAAAAATAACCAACAACCAACTATCAACTTAACATATAAGTTCCTAAACTACATACCCTTGCTCGTGCGCCCCAAAAACTAATCATATAAACGTAACATATAACATATATGTAATACCTGAGACTTTTTCTTATGTGTTAATTTACGTGTAATTAATTTTTGTCTGATTAATTGCGTAGGCGTGATTTATTCGTGTTGATTACGTGATGACGTGTCTATTTATTTGTTATAACATGTTACATGTTATATTTGTGTACATTTGTTGAGGGCGTTTTGCACGTGCATCGTAGTTTGGGATTGAGTTGTGATTCACTTTGAGGAGTATTTTAATTAGAAGTGTGATTAAGAGTTTAAATTAATTATAATTTTAATGGGATTGGAGAGTCACCATAATAAATAAATAGAATAAAAAAAGGAAATAAAAGAAAATAAAAGAAAAGAAAAAGAGAAAAAAAGAGGGGCAAGTATTAGACTAACACTGATTAGGGAGAAAGCCCATAACATGGCACCGAAATTTTTGGGGATAACATTTCAGTCCAAAACGGAAGTGCAACTTCCGTTTTCGCTCAATACGGAAGATCCAATTCCGTCATGGACACGTGGCACAAGGCGCGTGGGGGTCTTGGCGGTCGGATGAAAACGGAAGTACAACTTCCGTTATAAATTGAAAACGGAAGTTGGACTTCCGTTTACAATAGGCAGCCCCTTCATCTTCCCTGCTCTCCTCCCCCAAACGGAAGTATCAATTTCGAAGCAAAAAAAAAGGCGAATCCTCCCCAAGTCCTCCCCGCCTCCCGCCGGCCCCCTCACGCCGCCGACCCCCTCACGTCGCCGCCGGAAGTCGCCGCCGCAGCCCACCTTCCTCACCAACAAAGCCTTTCTTCTTCTCACTCCTTTGCCTTTTGTGAGGTATAATTATCTAAATTGATTTTTTTTTTGGAAAAATTGTTAAATTGTTCATTGATATGAAATTAAATTGTTGTTTAATATGAAATGCAAGTTTTTTGATTGTGAGAATATTGTGTCTTTTGAAATTAAGGGTTTAATTGGTGGAATTGTGAAATTTAGGCTTTAATTGAAATTGAGTGTTTAATTGTGAAACTTTGCGTTTAATTGTGAAATTGGCTACATTATGAATTGTGTGTGTAAATTGTTTTTCTAATTTATTTTGTGTAGATGGCCAATCCCGCCTATCTTCATCCAGGACCTGTCGATTCCAGTTTGTTGAACAAACAACGGTCCCATAGGTCGTTAGGTATATGGCACGGGAGCCGAGGCCTTAACGTCCCATCCCGAAGGTTATTAGTAGTTCAGGACATTTTTACCAAGCGTATTCATCGGAGACGAACCCTAGAGTCCTAGAACTCATCGACTTCTTGGGCTTAGGCAATTGTTGTAGACTTGGTGCGATGAATGTAGATCACGCGCTCGTGACTGCATTAGTAGAGAGATGGCGCCCGGAGACCCACACATTTCACCTACCGTGCGGGGAGGCGACCATCACCCTAGAGGACGTAGGGTGCATTTTGGGACTGCCCACTAGGGGTGACGTGGTGTCTTTTGGCGGCAGATACAATTTTTCCCCCGGTGAGTGGATGGACATCGTGTTCGAAGTGCTTGGATTCCGACCCACGCCGGAAGGAATTTCCGGCCACATTTTGCTTGTTAGAGAGGTATTTGCCCATATCGCCGTGCCATTTCCTGGTGATGCCGGTGACCGCGAGGTAGAGCAGAGGGCTAAGGCCCTGGCTTTTTTGCTGATGGCTACATTTTTATTCCCCGACAAGTCGGGGAATAAAGCGAGCATGCGACTTCTCCTCCTCTTGCGCCGTGACCCACTGGAGTTTGTTGAGCGCTCTTGGGCCAGCGGTGTCCTCGCACATTTGTATCACCAAATGTGCGTGTCGTGCATGGCTGACTCGAAGGACATCGCGGTTGTTGCCTTCTCATTCGGGTTTGTCCCCTATTAATTAAATTTACTTACATTTCATTCTTTATTTGTGAATTAATTGCTTATTCATCGGTTGTTACGTCTTGAACAGGTTGTGGGCGTGGGAGCGTATTTCATCGCTCCGTCACCCGCTAACCGAGGCCGAGTTCGGACTTTATCGACGGCCTCAGGCACCACTGGGGCCGAGTGGAACATCCCCGAAGCTTCCGCAACGCCCTCGATGGGCAAGCGAATTTGTTTCGTGAGCATTTGGATTTGATTACCGAGACACGGGGGGTGAGTAGATTTATTTGCATTTTATTCAAGTCTGAATGTGTTATGTTTAGGTTAAATGAGAATTTTGTTGCGTATTATGCAGTTCTGTTGGAGGCCCTACCCTGATTCTGTCCTAGCAGCGAGGGTGTTTGCAGATGAAGGGTTTATAAGTACGTGCCGGGCGCGCACCCCTCTTATCTATTTCGAGCTGGTAGAGTACCACCGCCCTGAGTAGGGTGATGCGCCAGTTGGCTTCCGAAAGGGTGGTTCCCATCCCGCCCGATTCTGAGAGGGCATTGTCGTCAGGGCAAGGGCGTCCCACATTGTTAGGGTTAACGCGACCATGGATTGGGAGAATAAGCACGGTGCCTACATCAAAATGTGGGACAACCGGGTCGATGCCATGGTGGGCGCTGAGGAAGCGATCGGTACTGTTATTGCACCAACCCGTGAGTACATGGGTTGGTACAATACCATTACCGTTCGGCACCTGACGAACCCCCAAAACCGGGATCCCAGGCCACTCCCTACGGGTATTCAGACCGTCGCCACAGCAGATTTGTTTATGGTAAGTTTTGATATTATTTATGTGCTTGTGATTATTTTCCCCTGAACGTAATAACTTTTATGTTTTGCTGCAGGAGGACACGGGCAATTTACTAATTGAAGAGTTCGACAAGCCGAGCAACCCTGCACGGGGTTGCCCGAGTCACGAGTCCACTGGTTGCACGGGCCTTGCAGAGCGCTCGAGGATGCCTTTGCTAGCTGCCGGGAAGGCTGTTTCTTGCGAGTCGCGGGCTCCCGAGCGTAGTGGCGCCCCGATCCCAGCGACCCTTCCGTCCGTCCCGGGGATCTGTTCGGGGGAGGCGGTAGTTGGCGGCGAGGGCACCCGCGAGACCCGCCAAGCCACTCGGGAGCGAGAACATGGCTAGGCGCATGAGGCAGGCGCGGTGCGGGAGAGGCAACCTCGCGGGGAGGATTCGCGAGGGCCCAGAGTTCGAGCATCCTTCATCCGTGTTCGAGACACGGGAGCGGGACCCTCTGCGTCGGGAGAGCGGGAAGTGTACTTTGGTGCGCCATCGCTTCAGCCCTCGGCCTTGACCCGACTCGGGAGCATACGCCACGGATGCGAGCCCATTCCACTAGAAGAGGCGCTGAGTGGTCGACACCGAAGGGGCGGAATTCATCCGGACCCGGAGGGTAGTGCGGTCGCGGATAAGGGATGGCCGCATGTACTATCTCCAGCTAACCCAGAGACAAACGCATAGATACACCCCTTTCGGGAGCCCCTTAGATAGGATTTATTTTTTTATCTTTGTACACATTTTCATACCTTTTTTATGTATTACGATTTGTTTGTTATTTCAGTTGTCTTTATTTTATTTATAAAGTATCTATTTCGTAGTCTATTTTAGTAAAAAATCCAGGGCAAAAAATTGAAGGAAAAAAATGTGTTACTATTCTTTTCCATTTAGAAGGCAATTTTTTTTTAAAATAAAACACACTGCCTATTGAACACCCTAGAACGGAAGTCACACTTCCGTTTTTAATTAACGCCACGTCAAACCAACGCGCATCAATCCGTATTCAGCTGACCGCCAAGTCCCCCACGCGCCTTATGCCACGTGTTCATGACGGAATTGGATCTTCCGTTTTGGGTGAAAACGGAAGTTGGACTTCCGTTTTGGACTGAAATGTTATCCCCAAAAAATTCGGTGCCATGTTATGGGCTTTCTTCCTAATCAGTGTTAGTCTAATCCTTGGCCCAAGAAAGGAATCATGGGATTGAGGGATCAGGGAAAAGAAATAAAAGAAAAAGAGCTGGCAGAACTTTGAGTGAGCAATTGAGTAGGCTGACGACATCCGTTTCGACGATCTTTATACCGAAACGTTCGTCTTCGAAAGTCCTTCGAGTGAGCGCAGACGAAACTGAATTCAGAGTTCGGAGTGGAAAGATATTGCACCGGGGCTGATTTTCTGGATTTTCTATTTTGCTTGCTTTTAATTGCTTTCTACGAGGCAAGGACCCTACATCTACGTTATTGCCTGTCCAAGAACACATATATACAATGAGTAATTTTAAAGAATGGTTAAATAACTGATTGGGCATGAATTATCGCACAAACGGATGAAATTACGAAGCAATTGCATGTTATGGGTTTTATTGCTTTGTTTGTTGCGTAAATGTGTTAGATTTCGATTAAATGCATTGTAATATTAATATTGAATTGTCTTACTGTTTAATTATACTTGCCATTACGTGAATTGCTATTGTTAGTGATATTCGTGAATTGTTAATTGGTTATTGTTGAACTTACTTACTGTTTATTACTTGGGTCGGTTTTATTGGTCGTTGGCTTTTGTCTTATTGGTATCGTTGGAGTAAATCTCTATTTTGTATTGTCGTTGTCGTCTATTTGGTATTGTTGTTGTAGTCTATTTGGTATTGTCATTGTCGTCTATTTGGTATTGGTCTTTAAAAGATCAGTCTCTAGACCGTCTCAAGTCAAACTCAAAGTCAAGCACATAGGGTCTCCCTTTGGTCGGTAATTTGCGATGAAAATATCTATAAATTGTCGCAATGTCAAAAGTCATACCAGACACAAAATGGTCGCTATTTAGTGACCGATAGGTAGAGTCGGTTGTTAAATGGAGAGTGAATATTCTGTCACTAAGTTTCGTTCACGAATTAATTGCCATTTGGGTCATCAACGTTTTTACAAATCGCCAGTTTCATCACTTTTGAATTTTTTTAACTTTTTGGGTCACCAACATATTTACAAACAGCCAAAATCATCATTCCGTCTAAAATTTATACAAAAACCGTCAAAATGGATGACTTTACATGAACAAAGTCTTCATCTTCTTCATTGTTAAAGAGCGAAATTGGAAAAACCCAAAAACAAGAACACCATCTTCAAAAATCAAGAACACCATCTTCAAAATTTTCAAAAATCAAGAACACCATTTTCAAAAATCAAACCCTAAATCCCAAATCTTCATTGTTTGAAGAAAAATTGAAACTTTCGGCTCATTTTATGGAGATGCTGATGAGATTTCTAAGAGATAGAGTGGGATTACACTTAATCTCTTGATTCTATTCAGTTATTAGAAGGAAAGTTGGGTTTTTTATTTTGGGTTTTGTTTTCGCTGTTCTTGCTGTGTTTTCTCTCCAAAAAGCTGCGATTTTTGGGAGATCTTGAAGATTTGGAAGCTCTCATCATGGTTTTAACTTCTTTATGATGTTGGGATGGAGTTACAATGGTTGATTTTGGAGGTATTTGCTGGGTATTTGCGTTTTTAGATAATAAAACAAGGGTTTCGCTGGTTCAAGCAGAACTGTACCTCGCGCACAATTTCGCGATTTCCCGTTGATTCGGTAAGCGATTTGCTCTCAAACTTTACAGATAGTTTCGTACTTTAACTGGGAACAAGAACATGTGATTGAATTTCAGTGTAATTGTTTGTGGTGACTGGGCTTTTTGTTTAAAGTACTCAGTTTTTCGCGAAAAATTATCTAGCAGAACTATTGTTCTTCGGTTTTTGGCGATTTTTGGGTGTTCCGTTATGAGTTTGAGGCTCAAACTTTGCAGAAAGATGTGTTTTTTAACTGAGTTTCAGATTCTATAACTGCATTTGAGTGATTTGGTCTGTAGTGTTTGGGTTAATTTTTTGTTTGAACCTCTGTCAGTTGAGATTGTTTTTTGGCAGCAGCTCTGTCATTGCTTATTTTGCATTTTCTGGGTTATTGGTGATGAATTTGAAGCTCTAACTCTGCAATTACCTTCGTCTTTTAACTGTGAACAAGTGCATTTAATTGGATTTCAGTGAAATTGTCCGTAAAGATTGAGATTTTCTTTAGAAAAACTTTGTTTCTGGGCTGTTTCTGCTGGCAGATTTGCTGTTCTTCAGTTTTAGGCATTTTCTGGTAGATTCTTGAAGGATTTGATGCTCAAAATTTGCACTTTGGTTCGTCTTTTCATTGTGAGCAAGTATATGTGCCCAGATTTCAGTTTGGATTTCTGCATAACTGGGTTTTTTTATGGTGTTCTTGATTTTTGAAGATGATGTTCTTGTTTTTGGGTTTTTCCAATTCTGCCCTTTAACAATGAAGAAGATGAAGCACTGTTCATAGAAAGTCATCCATTTTGACGGTTTTTGTATAAATTTTAGACGGAATGATGATTTTGGCGGTTTGTAAATATGTTGGTGACCCAAAAAGTTAAAAAAATTCAAAAGTGATGAAATTGGCGGTTTGTAAAAACGTTGAGATCCAAATGGCAATTAATTCTTTCGTTCACACTACAACAAAAATAGTCTTTTGCGACGTTTTTGTACCAACAGTTTTTTTCAAACGTCACTTAAAATAAAAAAGAGTAAGTTAAAGCAACACCTTTTGCAAACGTTGGTATGTTTGGATTTTATATGACGTTTCATAGTGACGGTTATAGTAATTGTTGTTTATACTGACGTTTGTATGTTGGTTAGCGACATTTACATTAAATGTTGTTATATATTGTTACTTTTTGTGACTCATATAGCGACATTTATATACTATGTTGTTAGATCTTGTGATTTTCAGACAAACATCGCTATATTTAAATTTTAGACGACGTTTCATAGCGTCGGTTATAATAATTATTGATAAAATCGACATTTTGATATTAGTTAGCGACGTGTACATTAAATGTTTATTATAATTTGTTACTTTTTGCGACTCATATAGCGACATTTATATACATCGTCGTTAAATCATGTGACATTTCATACAAACGTCGCTATGTTTGGATTTTATACGGCGTTTCATAACGACGGTTATGGTAATTTTTGTTCTTACCGACAATTTACATTACATTTTGTTATAAATTGTTACTTTTTGCGACTCATATAGCGACATTTATATATTATGTAAAAAGAAAAAGTCATTAAAGAAGCTTTCAGTAGCAAAGAATGGGACAGTCATGATCTTGAAAAAACTTTCTATTAGTAAAGGAGTGTTTTTGTAACAATCCTTGTGAGACGGTATTTTTTATAAGAAGACGGAGTAAGATAGTAATTTTACAATTTAAAGAATATTAAAAAAAACAATATAAAGGAGTACTTAATCTTCAAGAAAATATTGTGCTCAATTAAAACATCTTCAGGTCAGCTACCTTTGTGGAAGCCAAGTCTATCAATTTTACATGTCACCATTTTGTTCTAAAACCTTTAACACCGAAAAATTACAAGGTAGAGCCACCCTTATGGGACTGATCATACACTCCTCTCACATGAATTGAGGTTTGCAGGTAGGTCACACCTCAACTTATGTGAGAGGGTTGTGGGAGCAGTCCCACAAGGACGGCTCCATACCCAAGTGATCCCCTTAACACCTATAATTTCTTTTGTGGAGTCACCCCCAAGTTCACAACTTTTGGACACTTAGCACTTCTAGCAAATCAAGTATCCAAAAAACAATATAAATCATTGATAACTATATTCATTGATCTAATTTTGTTCCTTATATCCTTTTCATCCATGCTCTGCAACTTGACTTGATCATACTACCAAGTTACTTATTTTGATAACTACAGTGAAGATCATTTCTTTAATGTTACGTCCAAAACATTCCTCTCCAACAATATTTACCATGAGTCCTCTTCTATTTTTTGTTTTCTAAACTCCCTGTTGTATTTCTTATAATCAAGTAGCTCCTAAGCTCTAAGAAATTCTTAGAGCTTTACAATTTCATCCCAAACCTCATTGTTTTTTAAGGTAAACTCGTAGCCCATAATTCGCATGTCTTTAGTTTCTACTTTTAACGGTGAATTCTAAGATTCTTTGCCAGATCTATTTATGTAATTTTCTGGACAATCATTTGATTTTTGATATGAACTATTTGGGATCTCGAAGGAAGTTAACAGTTTATCACGTAAGCGGCCCATAAACATTTTACAATATATATATGTATTGTGTGTTCATTGATTCTAAATAAATCACTGTATTCATGATCTGATTCGCTCATGACAAGCATTGGTTGTTCTTACATGACATCAAGAAATGTTTTCCTGGTTGGGGCCGTGTTGTTAATGTTTTTTTAACTACATTGAAAATGTTATGATTTGATGAACTTTATACGAAATTTGTCATGTGATTATTGACATGACATGATAAGATTATAAGTCTATTGAACCGACTCTAAATAAATAGAATTGAAAGAGGTAACTGCTACACAAAAGGGGGAGACACACACTTACATTCCTATTGTTAAATGTTTTAAATCGGGCCCTATGAAATTTGATTTACGTTACAATGGCGTCTTTGTCAATTATACATTGACAGTCTCGAATAATTCTTAAAAAAACGGGCCCCTCACTATATGAGTATATGTATAATTTTTTCATTGTGCGGTATATTTTCTAATATAAGTATTTTTCAAAGGAAAAAGTTGTATAGCCACTGACACATCTGCACGACTTTCACTGGGCTTCAGCTCACTTTTTTTCAAACTGTTTTTCCCTTCCCCCAGGTACCTAAAGTTGGTGAGATATTTTAGTATCAGAGTGCGCAACATAAGTTTGGATTTGCGATTTGTATATATGGATTATAGTTTTGAATTGTATTGGGTTTAATTGTAATAACATTGTGGATATTATTATGTATTCTTGGTTAATAGAATAATTGTCCCGAGCCTTACTCTACTGATAAGTAGGACGGCGAGCGACTCTGCTCGCTCTTATCCCGCCGGAGGCGGGTCGGGGCATCATAGTTTTCATCTTCATAGTCCATTTTGTGTAAAGTTCTGTGATGACCACTATATGTGACGGTAGAAGACTTGCTTCACTTGAAGTTGTTTGTTTTGTTTTAAAAATGTGATTTTATATGATCTTCTATTTCCACGTTTAAAACCTTTTCTTTTGGAATCCCTTCAAAAGCATGACAAGTTATTCAAAAATAAATTCTTCTAATAATTCCTTCTATCTACGTAAGCTCTTCGGTATATGCTTTACATTGAAGAAAGTCTTCGGAAATTTTGATAAATACTAATCCTTCAAAATGGCTCACATGGGTTACTTGTTGAAATCGTCTTGTGCGTCACTCCTTAAAGCTCCTATCTACATGGGTTTCTCTAGGTTTGGTGTAAGCTTCTCATATGGCTATATATGTACATCAACCTCACGATGTTCTTCACTCTCGGAATGGACTAGTAAATGGTTTTGACAACTCTCATTTGATGCATTTAAAAGATTTGAAGGAAAATTATATATTTTTCTCTTACAAATAAAAAACTAGTACATGAGTATTTATACATATGTTCCTACACTACATTAGTTAACTATCAAATATTCCATACTACACACTATTTAGGTATTAGTTAACTATCAAATATTCCATACTACACACTATTTAGGTAATTACTATACATTGGGTAGAAAACAACTATATAAATGTCCATGGGAATCGGGTAGCCCAAGTGGTAAGGCTACCCGAACACGGGGCGGAGGTCCCGTCTTCGATTCCTATATCTCCCCATAATGGGGCAAATAATTCTCCTGCTTATGAGGCTTATCTTCCCTCCCAAGGCATGGGGCATGCTTCAATCTTCCCTATCTAGGGTACTCTCCGCTCTTCCCCCTTCGGGGGCAATCGCCTTCGGGCGCTCAAAAAAAAAAAAAACAAAAAAAAACTATATAAATGTCCTAATTAATTAACCACTAATTAGGCATGCACTTCCTAATTAATTAGGCCAAGCTGGAGTGTGGATATCGAGAACACTCAATTTGCTAATCTGATAATTAAATTGCTCTTGGCTAAAAGCTTTGGTTAACACATCGGCAAGTTGCTCCTTTGTTCCCACATGACAAGTAACAAATGTCCTATCTTGGACCTTTTCTCGAACGAAATGACAATCGATCTCAATATGCTAAGTTCTGTCATGAAAGACTGGATTGGCTGCAATGTGGAGAGCCGACTAACTGTCACAATATAACATAGCGGGTCCCAAAGTGACTCCAAGAGATTTGATCAATTCTCTTAGCCAAACTAGCTCACTTGTTGCGTTTGACATAGCTAAGTATTCGGCTTCGGCTGAAGATTGAGTGACAACTTCTTGTTTCTTGGATCGCCAATAAATATGAGTGTTTCCTAATTGAGCAAAGTACCCTGTAACATGCCTCCTAGTTGTGGGGCAAACGACCCAATCAGAATCACAATAAGCTACAAGTCCTGCATTGGGATTTTTTAGGGGCAGAAAAATTCCTTTTCCAGGATTTCCATTAATATAACGAACGACTCGAATTGCAGCATCCCAATGTCTTCCCCTTGGATTTTGCATGAATTGACTAAGAGTATGGACTGCATAAATGATGTCGGGCCTCGTTATGGTGAGATAAATTAATCGCCCCACTAATCGCCTATATTGTCCTGAATCTCTGATTAACTTCCCACTATCATCCCCGGTTGTCAACTTGAATTGTGTCTCCATCGGTGTAGAACATGGTCGTGAACCAGATAAACCACATTCAGTTAGGATATCAACGACATACTTTCTTTGACACAGAAACAAACATTTGGGTGAATGTGCTACTTCTATACCCAAGAAGTACTTGAGAACTCCAAGGTCTTTGATTGTAAATTTAAAGTCCACGTACCCTTTACTTCTTGGCATGTTTTGAGGGCGTTTCTTGTTAGAATGATGTCATCAACATAAACTAGGATCACAATAAAAATATTACCTCTTCGATATATGAATAAGGTAGGTTCCATTACAGTCTGCCTAAAGCCAAATTTTGGAAGTTCTGTGGTGAGCTTACCAAAACAGTTCTTTCCCGCTTGTTTCAACCCATATATGGACTTCTTGAGCTTGCAATAAAGATTTGGCCTAGGTGGCGAAAATCCAGGTGGTGGTTCCATGTAAATATCTTCTACAAGATCACCATGAATGCGTTGTTGACATCTAATTGGAAGATGCTCCAATTTTTGGAAACTGCCAAAGCCAAAAGACATCGAACTGTGGTCGTTTTGACAACTGGAGTAAAAGTCTCAGTGAAATCCTCCTCCTCGACTTGAGAGTAACCTTTAGCCACCACGTGAGATTTAGAGCGTTCTAGAGAACCATCCGCCCGAAACTTCAATTTATAAACCCAACGATTGGAAACGGGCTTATTTCCAGGAGGCAATGGTGCATAGACCCAAGTATTGTTTCTCTCAAGGGCGCGTATTTCGGCTGCCATAGATTCCCGCAACAAAGGAGAACGAGCAGCTTCTGCATAGCTACGAGGCTCGGTATAACGGGAAAGAGAAGCTAAGTAACATTTATGGGAAGCTTAAAAATTCTCATAAGATAAATAATTATGGAGTGGATCGAGCATACGTGAAGAAGCCGTTTGAGAATGTTAAGCCGAGGGGACAACATTTTTGCAAACATTTTTGTAATGTCTTGCCTTGGCCATGGGCTACAACCTATTTCTTAAAATATTGTTGATGCCACAATCACTTCATAATCACACTGTGGAAATCGCTTCAGGATTGTATTAAGAGATCCTATTATAGCTACTCATGTTGGTACTATGCTTCTTTGCGCTTCTGTGTATCTTGATCTTCATTGTGTACTGAGAAAAGTTCAATTTGATGTTGAACAGAAGAATGGTTTCCCGGCCTCAAAGTTTCCAGGCTAAACTCACAAGTTCCTACTCTCTTGAATAAGCCTTGCACTTCGTATTACTCATTTGTGGATATAATCTTTGCAAAAGGATATGAAAGCAAGAGCTCTTAAGCTCAAATGATGCATCTTTCAAAAAATATGTCATGATTGTGTGTGTGAATTATGTCTACTTCAATACTTTGTCTATCCATCTTTAACATCACTCACCATGACTATGTTGTCCTCAAAGGTGTAGTAACTCTCTGTTCAAACTTTTTTTTTTTGTAATGACAACCAATGGAATGAGAAAGGTGAAACTCTTCTAGGCTTTGCCTCAGTAACAAGATTTTCCAGCTTTGATGGATTATTTAGAGTGCATGTTATAGTGGAACGATATTCCGGTCATGTGCTCGGCAGTCCGTGAAATCTATCTGTATCTTAAAGCTTCAACATATGTCATGAACTCGGGCTGTTGGGGACCGACCACCATTAACCGCCTATTTTCAGTTCAAACCCTCATCTTCCCTCTTTTATTTCCCTCCTATAACTGATGAACCTCAACCCATGCTCTAAAAATCATAACCCCTGTGACTATAAGGGAGGCACGAGAACAAATAACCCTAAAAAAGAAGATGTTTGAAGGAAAGGGCAAAGGAAAAGCTCGCCAAACTATGATGAAGTTTATGAAGAAGAATCACTCAGAGACTTTATGTTGCCTCAAATTGCAGAACGAGGCGAGCCCTCCTCCTCTACTACCAGAATTGAAAAAGAAATTCTTTTCTGAAAAAGTTGAAGCCTTGGATGAGTATCTGATGGAAGGGATTAGTACCGTCTTATATGGATTTGACAAACACAAAGAAATCTTTAGGAAAAGTGAAAGGTTTGAATAATGTCAATAGATTATTGGACAACATTGGTTGGAACAATATTGGGGATTTAATGGGTTATGCTATTGTTGTTGTTGTTGTATTGGTTGGAACAATATGTTGAACATGGATGATGAATGGTATCCTTCTATAGTATATGAATTTGGAGTTAATTTGAGAGAAGATCAATCTCCAGTTGAAGAACAATTGTGGAGCATAACTTTTGTTGGGAGAATGGAGTTCTTAATTTCTAAAAAGTAGTATGTGAAATTCTTTGATATTCTCTATTAACCTGACAACCTTAGGTTCTATGACAACTTTGGAAAAAATCTTAAGTGTCACATTCTGAACATTGAAAGCTTCAAGAGTCAGTTTACGATTAAATAGAAATTAGTGAATGAAAATGGCAAGCATGTCAGAGTCCTAGATGAACATGGAAGGATTGTCAATAACATTGTAACCTATGTCATTGTTCCTCATGGAAGACGCATCTCTGAAATAAATTACCTATAGATGGTAGTAATGGAAAAATCACTTTATGGAAATAGAATGAACTTTTGGAATATTCTCGTTTAGAACTTGATAGAATGCATAAAGAATAAGGGGAATGCATTGTGTTCATGCCAAGCCTATCTCAGAAAACCACTTTAAGAAATCCTTGAAATAGACTTATAGGACTGAAATGGGTGAAACAACATTTAATTATGAAACAACTATGAGAAATATGGAAGTTCTTTATAAACTCAATCAAGGAATAAATAGCCATTTTTGTCCCTAAGTTATTTACGCTAAGCAAATTTTATCCTTTTTAGAGATTTTTACTCTTTTTTGTCCTAAATTAATTTACGAACAACCATTTTTGTCCTTCTGTCAAAAGTTTGCTTAATTTCGTTAACATCCATGACATGGCATAAACAATAAAAAAAACACCTTTCTCTTCCTGGGGTAAAATGGGAAATAAAAACACCTCACTCTCTTCCTCCCAAATCCCTCTTTACGACACCGTTTAAGGAATCAAAACACATGGAAAGGAAGAACTTGATTTCGACGATTTTACAATCAGGATTTCCAATTCCCCGATCATCACAGCGGCAGATTAGAAGACCTTGATTTCGACGATTTATTAATGGAGCAACATCAGCCTCTTCCACCTGACGATTTATTTGGTTCGTTTTGCTTCGGATCCGACCCCAATCGTGTTATGAAATTAGATGTGATTTCAGAGAATTGATTAGAACAAGAACAGGAAGAGAATTTAGTAAAAGATAGATTGAGATTCCAAATTGAATTGAAAGATTACAACTCGGAAATTGGAACCCTAGGTCAGAGAGAATTGGGGTTAAAAGGGAAGGGAAGAGCTCAGCTCAACAAGCATTCAAAAGATAACTGAAAATATCTAACTTCCCCTATTTCTAGGATTGTGCTCCACTCGGGTCACATGATCCGCGAACACACAACCCGACCCATTCTCATGACTTACACAACTTGGACACCATAGTTCGAAACCCACAGCTCACAACCAAGAGGAATTATTCTTATTTACATAACAAATCCCTCATCCTTAGCAAACAA
Organism: Vinca minor; assembly: GCA_026122235.1. Taxonomy (NCBI): domain Eukaryota; kingdom Viridiplantae; phylum Streptophyta; class Magnoliopsida; order Gentianales; family Apocynaceae; genus Vinca; species Vinca minor. The sequence goes on from JAOCZM010000015.1 coordinate 923,152, forward strand.
CTTGTCCTCAAGCTGCCCAATCAAAATCAGGCCACTTTTTGAAGAAGTCATCAGCATATTCCAAGGATGCATCCTCCTCATAAGGTGACTCCAAACAATTAACCATTGAACAACAGCTTTGTTGCCTTTCTTCACAATTCTTCTGTCAAGAATGGCTAAGGGTTCAACCATCATTTGGCCCTCTGAATTGACTACCGGAAGGTCTTGTTGCACCACTTGATCATTGCCAACCCTCTTCTTCAATTGACTCACATGGAAGACAGGGTGTATTTTGGATGATGAAGGCAAATCCAAAGCATGTGCCACAGTCCCAATCTTCCTAGTGATTCTGTAAGGTCCAAAGAATTTTTGTGATAGATTCTGATTTTTTCTTAACACCATAGAATGCTGTTTGTAAGGCTGAAGTTTTACAAACACCAAATCACTAACTTTAAAGGATCTTTCAGTCCCGTGCAAGTCTTGTTGCTGCTTCACCCTGTTGGTAGCTACATGAAGTTGTTCCTTCAAGATGGCATTCAACTTGACTCTTTCCTCCATCATTCTTGAAACTTCTCCATGCTGATTGTCCCCAGCATAAACACCCTCTCCAAAGCCTTGTGGTTTGCAGCCATACAAGGCCTCAAAATGAGACATTTTGATACTGTTGTGTACACTTGAATTGTACCACTAAGCAGCCAAATGGAGAAACTTATTCCAGCTTTGAGGTTTGTGGAAGGTCACACATCTCAAATACATCTTTAGGCATTGACTCACTCTTTCTGTTTGACCATCGGATTGAGGATGGTAAGCAGAGCTCAAGGGGAGTTTAGTGTCTAAGGTTGTAAACAATTCCTGAAGGAACCCAAGAGGGGGGGTGAATTGGGTTTCTAATAAATCTTGCAAACTATTTCCAATTTAAACAATGATAGTGCAAGTTTAACAAAAGCTAAAGCAAAACCCAATGCAAATCACAAGACAAGAGATTTAGAGTGGTTCGATTCACTAAGAATCTACATCCACTACCTTGAGCTGCACCCAAGGATTTCACCAACTTCACTAAGAAGAATGTGCCCACACAAAGTAGGACTTTACACTAGTGGCTAACTCACCAAGAGTTTTACAAACAACCACTATAAACAATTGCCCACACTAAGTAGGACTTATACAACAATAACCCTATCACTAAGAAAGGGGATAAGATGAAGGTTTTAGAGAACAAAGTTGTTCACTCTTCTAAGTGAAAGATACATACATTTGAAGCTCATCACTTGTTGGCTCTTTGAACATAATAAGCTCACTCTTTGTCTTGCTTTGCAAATTCACCTTTGAATGCATTTAGATCATGACAATGAAGTGCATTTGCTTTCAAGGTGTTTAGACTTGATAATGAATCAATAAGAATATGTTTTGCAAGTCTCTCAAAGTGTTAGAGTCATTCTAAAGCTTTGGAGTATATATACATTTCAAACTATGGCTGAAAAACGACTTTTTAACGGTCAGAAAACGGCTAGTAAAAACAGAGTTCGGTGGACCGAGCAGGACACTCGGATCCACTAGCCAAGCTTCGGTTGACCGAGCATCACTCGGTCGACCGAAGTACCCATTAGGTCGACCGACCTCATATTTCGAAACTCTCGGTTTACGGTCGGTTGATCCGAGCCTTAGTTCGATTGACCGACCTTCTCGAGCATTCGGAGAGTTGTCTTAACACACGTTTTGAAATCTTTTGAAGTCTAAAATGTTTTCTTAATATGTAACAAGTAAGAGCACTTTGGAAAAACATTTTACAAGACTTATACTTTGAAATCGAAGGCTTTTGAAATACGAACACTATTTGAAACTTAGCCTTTCAAAAACGTGTTTATGAAAACATGCAATGCAAGACTATAGTGTAGAGCTTATGTCCAAGAGAGCGTTGGTTAGAGCTTAAGGATAAATACCATTTTCAACCAAGCTAATCTAACCAACCTAAGTCTTCAATCTTCAAGCTTGACGAATGTGTCTTGAATGAAATCTTTGAAGCTTGATCAAGGCTTGATTGAAGTACTTAGAGCTTCCATATTGAGTTCCAATATTCTATCACATAGATGAAAACATTAGACGCAAACATCAAGTGTTTGTCCATCATCAAAAACGAGTTCGTTTGCCCTCAAGGCTAACAATTCCTTCCAAAATAAGTTAGTGAACACCTTATCTCTATCACTAACTATGCTCACTGGTAATCCATGCATCTTGAATACCTTATCCAAGAATTCCTCACCTATTTTCTTAACTGAAAATGGATGAGTGAGTGCAATGAAGTGAACAAATTTAGTAAACCTATCTCCTATGACCAATATGGAATCTTTGCCCTCAGATTTAGGCAAGCCTTCCACAAAGTCTATGCTGAGGTTAGAGAAAGGTTTACTAGGAACCTCTAAGGGTTGCAACAACCCAAGGTAGGGAATGTGCTCATGTTTGCATCTCTGGAAAACATCGCACTGCTTCACAAATTCCTGAACCTATTCCAGCATATAAGGCCAATGGAAAACCTTTTTCAGCCTGTTGTAACTAGCCAGCATACCAAAATGCCCTCCAGGGCTGGATGAATGTGTAGCCTCAATCAGATCCTTCCTACACCCTCATTGACTTCCAACATAAATTCTTCATTTGAACCTGAGAACTTCCCCCACATACTGGAAGTAAGTAACTTGCTTCCCAAGTAGAAATTGAGCAATCATCTCCTGAGCTGCCATATCTCCTTCATAGCTATTTTTCTCTTGAACTTGCTTCCTAGAAAGAGCATTAGCTACAACATTCTCAACTCATTTTTTTAACTTGATCACAAAGACAAAACCCAAGAGCTTGGAGACCCACTTTTGTTGAGCTTCAGTTCCAATCCTTTGCTCAAGTAAGAACTTGATACTTTGATGATCTGTTTTGACAATAAAGGTATGACCCACTAGGTAGTGTCTCCACTTAAGTATTGACGTAGAAAGGGCCATCAATTCTTTTTCATAAGAATATAGGCCATCACTCTTAGGACAAAAAACCTTGCTATAATAAGCCAAGGGCTTCCCATCCTGCATTAGTACTGCACCCATACCTGCCTCACTTGCGTCTGATTCTGCCACAAATGGTTTACTAAAATCAGATAATGCAAGTAATGGTGGTGAACTAAGGGCTGTCTTGAGGGCCTGAAAAGCCAAGTCAGCTTCTTGACTCCAAGCAAACCCATTATTCTTGAGAAGATTGGTAAGGGGCTTTCTTATAATTCTATAGTGCCTGATGAACCTCCTGTACTAGCCAGGCAGCCCCAGAAAACCCCTTAGTTTCTTGACAGTCTTGGGAACAGGCCATCTCACCATATCACTGGTCTTTTTGGGATCAGCCTTAACTCCCTCACCATTGATCAAGTGCCCAAGATACTCAACCTTAGATTGAGCAAAAGAACATTTTCTCAGTTTCCCAAAAAGTTTATTATCCTTCAACACTTGCAGCACAGTCTCCAAGTGAGTGATATGAGAGTCCAGATCTGGACTATTGATCAACCTACCATAAAAAAAGACTAAGACATATTCTATGAGTTAAGGTCCAAAGACCTTGTTCATGAGAACTGAAATGTTGCTGGTGCATTAGTCAACCCAAAGGGCATCACTTTGAATTCAAAGTGCCAAAAATGGGTGCTAAAAGCAATCTTGTGAATGTCATTTTCAGTCATTCTAATCTGAAATTATCCAGACCTGAGGTCTATCTAGGAGAACAATTGAGCTCCATGTAACTCATAAAGTAAGTCATCCACTATAAGAATAGGGAACTTGTCATTGACTGTTATGGAGTTCGGCTGTCTGTAGTCCACACAAAACCTCCAGCTGCCATCCTTTTTCTTGACAAGGATCACAGGTGAAGAGAATGGACTACAACTGGTTTGAATGATTCCATCTTGAATCATGTCTTTGGCCAGTTTCTCTATTTCAGCCTTTTGTGAATGTGCCACCCTATAAGATCTGAGCTTCACTGGTTGAGCACCCTCTTTGAGCAAGATTTTGTGCTCATGATTCCTCCAAGGAGGTAATCCCTTAGGAAACTCAAATACCATAGCATACTTGTGCAGTAGCTGTTGAATTTGAGCAAGAGTGTCATCACTTATCCCTTCCAAGTTGCTCAAGAAACTGGTTGAGCACATCTCACTGCTCTGCAAGTGACTCAACTGCCCCACCCAGACTTTTGAGGCTCCAGCTAAACATTTGGCTAGAGTTTTACCAGTCATTGACTGCAGTTCCACTTGCTTGCTTCCACTCTTGATCACCATCTCCCCTCTAGACTTATAGGACTGAACCTTTCCAACCAATCACCTCCCAAGATAACATCACTTCCTCCAAGAGAAAGTAAATACATGTTCTGACATAACTGGTGGTCACCAATCTTTTATTTGACACTTTTGCAAACTTCTGCATACCACATTCTCTCCCCCATTTCCCAAAACAACCATCATAGGCTTTCCTGGTTCAACTTTCAGTCCAACTTTCTTTGCCTTTTTAGGATCAAGGAAACTATGAGTTCTACCAGGATCCACTAAAATGGAAGCCAACTGATTTCTTCCTAAAACTCCAGGAATTCTGAAAATCTTACCCCCTCCCTGTATACCTTCCAAGGCATTGATAGACAGGTGAGTAAGTTCAGCAACTTCCTCCCCCAGCAGATTACCTCCATCGTTCTCCACTAATTTCAAAAAAAGCAAGTCCATTTCATCATCCAACTCCTCCATTTGATCACACAAATATATTATGTTTACCTCTGCTGAGCCACACTTGTGCATGGGGGATATTTTCCCCCACATTTGAAGCAAAGGTTTTGTTTTCTACTCCTCTGTATTTCCTCATTGCTCACCCATTTCAACTTGATAGGTTCATTAGCAACAGATTTTGCAGAGTATGAAGCTCCTGAGCTAGCCTTGGAAGAAGCAGTTACTGAGGCAGAAGACTTTTGACCAAAATTTGGAGAAAATGGCTTGGAAAAGCTTTTGGATGAGCTTCCCAAACACATTTCTTGTTCAATAGCTAGCCTATAGGCTTCTAGTGTTAGAGGAATAACCGGGTCACACATAAATGCGCAGCGGAATAAAACTTGACCCGCCTCTACCAGGATCTTCCACGAGTAAGAACCTACGACTATGGGATAGTGTTTTACCTTATATTGATGCTAGAATGGCTGAAACGCTTTCAGCGGTATGTTGTCACGAACGGAACACCACAATGCGAGCTCCGTCTCTCCCGAGTATCCACTCGATCTTCAGGGGATGGTCTTCTCTGCTTGGTGCTAGCCAACGCCTTGTAGAAGCTTTGAAGACACTCTTCGATGGAGTATGTATTTCAGACCTTATCGGAAGAATAAGATACGGGATTTCTAACTTCTTTCCTATTAGCAAAAAGCTAGAAAACAAGTCTAGAAATCTATCTTTTCTTTTCTCTCTAAAAACTCACTTTTCTCTCTTCTCTCTAAGCTTTAAAAGCTGGAGAAAAACTGATTAATATCAATGGGAAAAATCGGTATTTTTCCCTTAGTCTATCAAGAGAGAGTGGGGAGAGATAAAGGGGAAAGTGGGGAGATCATGGAGGAAACCACTCTCTCCACTTTCTCCACTCCTTTAACCTCTAGATAAGAGACATATAAGCTGAAAATATGTGTCCAATTTTTCCAGCCATAAGGTCGGTCCCAAAAGCGGGTCGGTCGGCCCAATCATATTGGTTGGCCCAACCCGATTAAGGGCCCAATCCAATCCCGGCCCGACCCAATCGAATTGGCGCACCTTAGATTAAATGTACTCCAACAAGCCCGATCCGGTTGATCTATGAGTGCGACCCGAGAGGTATCTATGACGTTGGCAGTGACATCATATGTCACGAGTAATGAGAGGTATCTAGCAACGCATCATTACCCCCGATTCATAAATATCCGGTGATTTATCATAATCACAACATTTGACATTTGTAGTTAAATCCTTTTGTCCTTGATATCTAGATTGAACACAAGTCATGGAAAAAGTCACACTTGTATTGTCCAATCTTTTAGTTTCTTGATTCGTGAATAGACTAATCAAATGACATCAATATCATATCTTGATTCACTTGTTCATGGCCATGAATTAGTCGAGACTCCATCAAGGGGGCCCCGAGATATCGCTCTGCTATATAGGAGGGACAAATCCTTTCTGCATCCCACTCATCACGAACAAGATTCGTGATATACCCGATAAATGCCTTTATTGCTCACCCGATTACGGATAGCGTTTAACATTATCAAAGCATAACACTAGCCATGCAAGAACTCTTGTGAGACCTCAAGTCGAAGGATCTCATATACAACCCGAGTCAAAATTTTTGAGAAACACCGATTTGACTATTATATAACAACCCGTGGTGTGTTTCTCATGTCGAGTCATGTCGAGTATAATGATTCTCTAATCATATATACCTATGTGACGATCCGATATCTTATATCAATCACTTTGCACATACTAGTCTTACGCATTATTATTGTCCTCGAAGATTCCAAAATAATGTTCGACTAGGGGACGTTTGAGAATAGTATCTCATAACAATTATAAATACTATTCTAAGGACATATTATTTATTTATGTTGTTAAGAGCAGAAACATAATGAATAATCTTTGGAATTAATTGCCTTTTATTCATCAAAATGAAAATTACATTAAATACGGTACAATAATCTCTCACTTGCACTAAAGACCCAAATTACAATAAATGGTCTTTAGGGCATACTAATATTTGTCTCTAAAGATCGGTCCTCCGGATATCGGATACCCGTGGAGCTAGTGTGACGATCATGCTGCTGCTGTTGCGGCAGTGGCTTCGTCGGTGGATCGGCGACATTGTCTGCAGAGTCTACTCTACATATATGCACATCACCTCTCTCTATAATCTCGCGGATTAGGTGAAATCGCCGTAGTACATGTTTGGACCTCTGGTGAGATCTAGGTTCCTTAGATTGGGAAATAGCCCCATTGTTATCACAATAGAGGTCTATCGGGTTCGCAATACTAGGAACCACATCGAGGTCGGAAATAAATTTCTGATCAAAGCGCCTCCTTAGCTGCTTCACAGGCTGCTATGTACTCGGCCTCTGTCGTAGAATCTGCGATGGTTGATTGCTTTGAAGCTGCGCTGACTCACGGCACCTCCATTCAAGTTAAACACATATCCGGATTGCGATCGGAAATCATCTCTGTCGGTTTGGAAACTAGCATCGGTGTAACCACTTACAACGAGCTCATCCGCCCCTCCATAAATCAAGAATGTATCCTTAGTCCTTCGTAAGTACTTGAGGATATTCTTGGTCGAGATCCGATGGCGTTCACCGTAATTAGGTCGATATCTGCTCGTAATGCTTAAAGCAAGACGAGACATACAGGGCGAGTACATATCATGGCGTACATGATGGATCCTATGGCGAAGCATAAGGGAATCTCTTTCATGCGTTCTAATTCGGCGGGCGTTTTAGAACACTTGTTCCTTCGACAGAACAGTACCATGTTCCATAGGACAAAGTCCTTTCTTAGACTCTTGCATGCTAAACCGCTTTAGCACCTTGTCTATATATGTACTCGACTTAGGCCAATGAGTCTCACTGGATCTATCTCTATAGATCTTGACTCCCCGAGAATATAGCTGGCCGCTTTAAGTCTTTCATAGAGAAACACGTACTCAACCAAGCCTTTACTGAGACTTTAAGGTTGGTATGTCGTTTCCAATGAGTAGTATGTCATCTACATACAAAACCCGAGGAATACAATTGAGCTCCCACTAACCTTTTTGTAAACACAAGGCTCATCCTCATTTCTAATGAAGCCAAACTCACGGACGGCATCATTAAAGCGGATGTTCCGACTTAGAAGCTTTGCTTGAGTCCATAAATGGATCTCACGAAGCTTACATATTTTTCGAGCATTCTCTGGAGTGACAAAACCTTGAGTCGTGTCATATACACATCCTCATCAAGTTTTCCATTAAGGAAGCGGTTTTGACATCCATTTGCGGTTCGTAGTCATAGTAAGCTGCGATAGCAAGCAAAATCCGAATGGACTTGAACATAACTACGGGGGAAAAGGTCTCATCATAGTCAATACGATGAATTTGTTTGAAACCTTTCGCGACCGAGTCGCCCCCTATGCGTTTGTACATTCCCTTCCATGTCGGTTTTAATCTTAAAAACCCATTTGCACCCTATGGGAGTTACCCCTTCAGGGTGGATCAGCAAGATCCGGGACTTGGTTTGTGTACATGGAGTCCATTTCGGATCTCATGGCCTCAAGCCATTTCTCGAGAATACGGGTTATTAATTGCTGTTTGTAGGTTGAAGGTTCATCGTGATCCACAAACATAACATCACCATGTTACGTTATGAAAAAATCCAAATTTTTACGGGAGGTGGGACGACGAACTCTACCGGACCTACGCAATTCTTGTGTTTCTTGAGCTAGTGTTGGTTTGCACTAGCTGTTTGTGGCACTTTCTTTGCACAACAACTTGTGGAGTCTGTTCAATTTCCATCTCATCATTAGTGCTAGTTTGAGAGTCCGGAACTTGAGAAAGTTCTACACTACTCCCACTTGTGTTTCTAGAAACAAATTCTTTTTCTAGAAAGACTCCGTCGCGAGCAACAAACACTTTGTTCTCGTTAGGGATATAAAAATAGTATCCTTTAGTTTCCTTAGGATAACCTACAAATATGAACTTTTCAGATTTTGGAGCCGGCTTATCGGGAAGTCGAGCGTTTTACAAAGCGCTTCACGACCCCCAAATCTTGAGGAAAGACAAACTTGGGACGCTTCCCGATCCCATAACTTTCGTATGGTGTCTTTGCAACCCGATTTAGATGGAGCAGCGGTTAAGTGTTAAAGATCTCTGTCTCTAGTGCGTGTCCCCCAAAAGGAATTGGGCGAGGCTCGTGTGACTCATCATAGAGCGAACCATATCTAATAAGGTTCTGTTCCTCCTTTCAGATACACCATTCCATTGTGGAGTAGCTGGAGGAGAAAGTTGTGAAACGATTCCACAAGCTTTTAGATAGTCACAGAATTCTTGACTCAAGTATTCTCCTCCTCGATCAGATCGAAGAACCTTAATACTCTTGCCAAGTTGGTTTTCTACTTCAAGTTTAAACTCTTTAAACTTAGCAAATGCTTCGGATTTGTGTTTCATCAAGAACACATATCCATACCTACTGAAGTCATCAGTAAAGGTAATGAAGTAGAGGTAACCACCCCTTGCATGTATATTAAAAGGGTCACATACATCACTATGTATTAGTCCTAATAAAGCATCGGCTCTCTCACCTAGCTTAGTGAAAGGTGATCTTTGTCATCTTACCCAACAAACAAGATTCGCATCGATCATAAGACTCGAAGTCAAATGATTCCAATGACCCGTCTTTATGGAGTTTGGATATGCGATCTTCGTTTATGTGGCCTAAGCGACAATGTCGGAGGTATGTCGGATTAGAATCATTAGTCTTAATCCGTTTGGTATTTATGTTTAAAATTGGCATATCAAGGTCTAAAATATATAGACCATTAATTAAAGAGGCGCTTGCATAAAACATATTATCCAGAAATACCGACAATCGTTGGTTTTTGATCGAAATCTCAAAACCGTTCTTGTCCAAACAAGAAACTGAAATAATATTTTTTAATTAAACTAGGTACATAGAAACAGTTTTCTAAACCCAAAACAAGCCACGAAGGCAAAGTAAAAGTACAAGTCCCTACGATTAGAGGTCGCGACACGTGCTCCGTTGCCTACTCGTAGTTCCACTTCACCCTTTGCCAACTCTCTACTCCTTTGCGGTCCCTCGCACATTAGTACAAATGTGAGAACCACATCCGGTATCAAATACCCCAGAAGTAGTTGTATTTAAATTGATATCAATCATATTAATATCTATAACATAAATACACGAGCCCAGTAGCAACAATTGCTTTCTCCTTTTCGACCTTTTTCCTGCAAGATAGCTTTTGCGGTTCCCTTTTCCAGTGACCCTTCTCACCACAATGATGACGAGATAGAGTCCTTGGCTACACCACCCTTAGGTTTCGAGTGCATTGTTGAAAGTGGTTTGTTTGCCACTAGGGCTTACCTTTCGGTTTGCCTTTGGGTTTCGCAAAACCTTTGCCTTTGCCACTTTTGCACCATCGGTATGGTGTTGGGCTTGGACTTGCCTATTTCCTTCTCGGCGAGTCCTTAGCATATTCAACAACTCGAGCAATGGCTTGTCAATTTCATTCATGTGATAATTCAGAATGAATTGATTTGAATGACTCGAGCAACGATTGCAAGATCAAATCGATCGGCGACTCTTGTCCCAAAGGAAATCCCGGGTTTTTCAAGGTTACGAACATAACCTATCATATTAAGAATGTGAGTTCCCTACTGGCATTCCCTCGGACATTTTGCACTTTGAAAGAGATTTTGATACATCGAATCTCTCTGGCGTGCTTGCCCTCGATATAGTTGCTTCGGGTGAGCCGAGCATCTCATAAGCCCCCCAGTGTCCTCATGTTGCTTCGAAGCTCGAGTTCATGGTGACAAGCATGAGGCTAGACACATCTAAAGCATCACTAACATGCTTCTGATAAGCAGTCCTTTCAGTGGCCGTAGCACGAGCCTCTGGTATAGCAAGAATAGGCTGTTCCAGGACATACAACTTTCTTTCATGCTTGAGAACGATTCTCAAGTTCCCTGAACCCGATCGAGGAAGTTAACTCCCTCTAATTTGTCCTTCTCAAGGACAAAACGCGATGATAGTGTTTGGTTTGAATTTTGCCATTTTCTACAACAAAAATATATGCAAAGTAAGTACCGATTTAAAAATCATTATTAGGTCTTTATCTTTTTAATGATTTCTCCCACTATTTTCTTCGAGTGAATAACCCTCAATATCAACTCGGAAAGTTCGTTAACTTTCTAGCGGGCCAAGATCCATATTTCACCTCGTTCTGAGTCAACTTTGGCTGATCGCCCAAAACTTAGTTATTTAGGTAGGCAACGTTTGCCAATTACATCAAATTATGTCATTCTTGGTTAGTTGAGTGAATAACATTTATTCAAGCGTATCATTATACACTTTTCTCAACTCTTTTGCCTCTAGATCCTCAATCCATCTATTGAGATAATCTAGTTAACTAGGACCCTAAGTTTTAGCCGGCGGATATCACAACTTATCCTTCGCGCCTCACCCGGATAGACACGTATGCACAGCTTTGGCATGTCCCATACTAATGTCGATCTAGGCCTTGACGAGGGCCAAACTTAGGAAGGCACTAATTAATATTTTAAATGAGGGATTTCGTTTTTAACAATCTCACCAGAAAAGCATAAATAAAACAGTTTATGCTTATATACTTATGCATCCAATACATAAAATAAAATGCAATAGTAATCGCCATATCTTATTCGGTTTTTCCAAGCCAATGGAAAAACCGTGAAGTCAATCTAAGGGTGTAAAATGAAAAACATCTATTCTACACCATCTTGACCTTCAGTTGGTTGCCTCCAAATCTTCATCATCTCAAATTGTACCTTTTCCTAATCTAGAATTACAAAATTTCTAAGGAAACCTCGAGTTACATTCGAGGAGATATAATGAGAATAAAATTACAACTTTTTGAATGATAAAATAGGTACGATACGCAGATCGTATTATAAAATAAAACCAACAGGGTAAAGGCGACTACTATGCATCATGCTCAATTAACATAACATTTTATGGAAAAACGAGCAAGCAGCAAACAAATGAACATTTCATATTGTCTCAGGTTCGGTCGACCGGTCAGGGTCTTCGGTCGACCGAAGACCAACTCGGATCGACCGAAGACCAACTCGGTTGATCCGAACAAGTATCATTTAGCTACTGTCTTGCCTCGGTCGACCGAAGATGAGTCCCGGTCGACCGAAGTGACAAAAACTGAGAGTTTTTCCAGCTTTTGAATGACTTCAAAACTGGAAATTCTCAACAGATATACATACATAAAGCTGGAAAAGCATGTCATACATGATTTACTACATTTCTAGCAATCCTAAGGCATGCATAACATAGATTCATAATCTATATTCAAACACTATAACACTTAAAGTCTATAGGGTACTCGTGAGTGGCTCTGATACCACTGTTAGAGGAATAACCGGGTCACACATAAATGCACAGCGGAATAAAACTTGACCCGCCTCTACCAGGATCTTCCACGAGTAAGAACCTACGACTATGGGATAGTGTTTTACCTTATATTGATGCTAGAATGGCTGAAACGCTTTCAGCGGTATGTTGTCACGAACGGAACACCACAATGCGAGCTCAGTCTCTCCCGAGTATCCACTCGATCTTCCGGGGATGGTCTTCTACTGCTTGGTGCTAGCCAACGTCTTGTAGAAGCTTTGAAGACACTCTTCAATGGAGTATGTATTTCAGACCTTATCAGAAGAATAAGATACAGGATTTCTAACTTCTTTCCTATTAGCAAAAAGCTAGAAAACAAGTCTAGAAATCTATCTTTTCTTTTCTCTCTAAAACTCACTTTTCTCTCTTCTCTCTAAGCTTTAAAAGCTGGAGAAAAACTGATTAATATCAATGGGAAAAATCAGTATTTTTCCCTTAGTCTATCAAGAGAGAGTGGGGAGAGATAAAGGGGAAAGTGGGAGATCATGGAGGAAACCACTCCTCCACTTTCTCCACTCCTTTAACCTCTAGATAAGAGACATATGAGCTGAAAATATGTGTCCAATTTTCCAGCCATAAGGTCGGTCCAAAACGGGTCGGTCGGCCCAATCATATTGGTCGGCCCAACCCGATTAAGGGCCCAATCCAATCCCGGGCCGGGCGCACCTTAGATTAAATGTACTCCAACATCCAGGACTATAGAATGCCTGTGCATATGCACCACACCCCTAATATCCTCCTTCAAACCACTCAGGAACAAAGATACAAAATACTCCACATAGCCCTTGTTCCAGTAGTCACAAAAATGGACTTGAGTTCTTCAAACTTTCTCATGTATGATTGTACATCATAAATCTGTTTGAGTTTTGTGAACTCTCCCACAATGCCTGAGATTGACTTGGTGTCGAACCTAGCATACAGCGATAACACAAAATGGAGCCAATTCTGAGCTCCATGTTCAGACACATACCTATGCTCCCATAGGCAAGCCTCACCTCTGAAATACACTAAGGTTATATCCAATTTGTAAGGATCATGGATCCTATGCAATTTAAATTATTGTTCAGCTTGGATAAGCCACTCACTAGGATTTTTACCTTCAAACTTAGGAAATTCAAGCTTAAGTAGCTTGAATGTTCCCCTATCACCACAGCCAACATCAAACATAGGTTCAAGACAATCTTCTTGACCTAGGTTATGATGAAATCCACTACCAGCACCATATTCAGTCCTTATGTGTCTGGCTACAGGTGAATTTTCTAGAGTTCTGTTGTTTTCACCAGCAGTATTCCTCTATTTATCACTACAATTAATCTTAGCCAATTGTTCCATTATGCGACTGAATTTTGACTCCATCTCTTTCCTACCAGCATTTAACTCATCACGTACAATGATTATAGAATTCCTGAGCTCATCAAATTGATTATCAATTCGAATCCTTGAGTTTTCCAAATCGATAATCTTTCTTACCAGTTGATCTGGTGAATATGAACTTCCGACGCATCAGGAGTAGGCAGAAGAGCAGTCGCCGCCGTCATCGAAGCTTAGCCTGACTGATTTCTAGTCATCACCATTACCATTGAGGACCTAGATGCTCTGATACAAAATGTTATGAAATTAGATGTAATTTCAGAGAATTGATTAGAACAAGAAAATGACGAGAATTTAGGCAAAGATAGATTGAGATTCCAAATTGAATTGAAAGATTACAACTCGTAAATTGGAACCCTAGGTCAGAGAGAAATGGGGGTAAAAGGGGGAGGAAGAGCTCAGCTCAACAAACATTCAAAAGATAACTGAAAATATCTAACTTTCCCCTATTTATAGGATTGTGCTCCACTCGGGTCACAGGATCCGCGAATACACAATCCGACCCATTCTCATTACTTACACAACTTGGACACCATAGTTCGAAACCCACAGCTCACAACCAAGAGGAATTATTCTTATTTACATAACAAATCGCTTTGAAATCGACCTCGCCTGAGTTTTCCCATTTCTCCGGTGGCGCTGCGATTTAGAATTCTTCATCATCACCGGAGCCCAAGGTTTATCAGGTTTCTGGAGATCAAAGCTTGAAACATGAATCATGCCGGTCAATTTGCTTCAAACAGTTCCCAAAAATTGGTTCCAAAAGAAAAATATGAAACAGGTAGATAATCTTGGTAAGAACCAAAGTTGCTTGAATTGAAGGATCAAATTGACTTGTAAAAGCAATCTCAATTTTACCAATTTGACTAGTTATTTTTTTGAATTTGTGTGGAATGTAGTTTTTGAATAATCATATTAATAATTTGTAAAACCCAATGGTAGTGTTTTTCCCATCTGCTTCAATGCAAACCTAAAATTAAGTCATCAACAAATGATGGTAGAATGTAAATGAGGGTTTATTGATTCTTATGGTATTATACCCAGGTAGTTGTATTTCCTTATGTTGGGAAACATTTGTTCAAGATTCTTGACCTTTTTTGGGCTGGCATGTTAAAATTGTTAAAAGGGATTCCTTTGATTTCGTTGTTGAACGTACTTGATGTGGATGTGCCGGAGTAAGGTTTAGTTTTTGTTTGAAGTGCAATGGTAGCCGAAAAATTACTCCTTCGGCTGCGGCGGGTAGTTGAGATCCGGTTAGGTGCTTTGATTGTAATGAAAATTGATTAGTCTAAATGGATTTGGAATTTTTTCCAATTTTACCCCTGGAAGAAAGAGAGTCTATTTTGAGAAGTTATGCCACATCATGCCATTTAACGGAATTAAGTAAGCTTTTTGACAGAAGGACAAATATGGCTGTCCGTAAATTAGTTGACGTGAAAAAAAGTAAGAATCTCTAAAAAGTATAAAAGGGGCTAAGCGTAAATAACTTAGGGACAAAAATGGCTATTTATTCCTCAATCAAGCGGTACTTGATAAATTGCCCAACTCTAAAAAGATGATTTATACAGCCAACACAAGTTGTCTTAGTTTGTAAAGATTTAGCACGTCCTTACAAAGGTCAAGTGTTCAAATCTCGCTGCCGACATGAGGGCTGTGTTGGTAGGGGATGTGTAAGTACCTTTGTAAAAGACCTAAGGTCCTTAGAGCCTACCCTGACCCGTGGTAGTGACCGTAGTCGAACCCACCTAATCTTTTTTCTACTAAAAAAAAAGAAGAAGATTGATACCACGGATGGAATGGTTGACAAGATAGAAAACTATTATGGAGCTTACATAAAGTTTAAAATCAAAGGTTGTAGTTGTTGTTTCATATCCAAATGATATACAAGAGGAATTTGAACATGGTTTGGTTGAATATGATGAAGGATTAAGGGTTATGATGAAGAGGAAGGAAGCAACAATGAGAAGTAAGGAGAAAATGAAGTATTTGGTGAAGATGAAGTGGACGATAAATAAGAGAAGTAATAATGATGATGATGTGGGGGTGGATATGATTATTACTGTAAGATAAAGAAATGGGCATAAGGATGTTGATGATGAGGGTGAAAAAGATAATGCTGGTAGTAGTCAATGAAAGTGGTATAAAAAAAACAAGGAAATAAGTGTCAAAGAAATATGCTAAAGGATCTTCAAAGAGGATAAAATGAAAGCAGTACAAGCAGGTGTTGTCTATGAGGATTGCATGCCAAAAGAAGAAGCCTAATAAGGAATTATTTTGTGTAAAATTATATTTTTGGAAATATTATTTTATGTTATAAAAGAGTTTCTAATTGTGATTCGTTTGTATAATGGTTTTTATAAAGAAAATTTTGGTTTTGTACAAAAGTTTCGTAGGGATAGTTATGATCATGTTACTGTTTTTCGATTACTACAAGAATTACTTAGTATCTACGGTTTCCAAAAAATGTATGTGTATCCATATATGTATCGTATTGTAAACCCATGTTGAATCCCAGAAAAAGAAAACCTCCGCTTACTAAGTCGTCGTACTCACCCCTCTCTATTTCCACTTTTTAGTTGCATATCTTTTGTAAAGAGTTATTCGAGAATTTATTTTTGATGTATTTGGATATTTGATATTTTATGTTTGACGTGCAGCTTTAAGATTGAGGTTTGGCATTTCTGAGGGAAACTTTAGGTATGTCACTGTGTGATGGAGTTAAGCTTGGAGATGGGTTACCCGAACTGACCGATATGAATAGAGCCTATCTCCCGAGTGGTATGAGAGTCCGGCTCGGGCTAGGGCAAACAGAAAAAGAAGGTTGAGGGTTTCCTTGGATTTGGGAACTATGCGCCTATTTGGAAGCTACTAGATCCTTGGAGAATCTTAGAGGATCAATCAGGCCAGAAAGAGAATAATGATCTTACAAGATCTAGGGTTTTCAGATCCTTCTAGGGTTTCTCAAAGGTTATGGTCGGATTCCTATAAATAAATAGCTATTTACTCTACGTTGTCTTAAGCTTTTATCATTTTTTATGATATTACTGACTTAAGGATCGATGAAACATTTGGGGAGATAGCCCTACCTTCTTCTTTTTTGTAGGGAATCAGATTTAGGTTCTAAACTCTATCAATTGGCATCCATCGTGTTTTTGATGTCCACACAAAATTAATGAGATGTCGACATCACATGTTACTGATTCTAAGTGTTTGCCTTATGTTGAGAGAGACTCTGATGGAGGTAGAGGCATGGGTTGCAGAAGTATTTACTCCAAAATCTCGTCACTGATTCCAAATTGGCGATGTTGGAAGGAGAGACGAGGAAGAACATTCTCAAGGAACAAGGGAGGACACATACGACTGATATGCATGTATGGCCCTTTCTCACACTAACATCTTGGACGTCAGCCTCTGCGTTCTTAGCGGGCTCAGTGGAGAAAAGCACTGTCATAAATACGACACGAGATGTTCGCTGAATTTCTTGCGAAGTGCCCAGGCATGCCCAAGTGAATGTAGGTCGATGCTCGTGCCAAAGGTCCATGATATCTTTTTGGGAAAGGCTTGTACTGAATTATCCAATCTCGATTCGATCACTTGCAAAAGAAAAAAAGATAGGGATATCTCCTCAAAACCACATGCGACGCTTAAGTCTATAGTCATATCCAAGATAATAAAGAAATAAGATTAATGTAGAGTAAATATCTAAGTATTTACATGAATCAAATCTTAACCCCAAACAAACCGTTGAAGGAACCAAAAACCTTAGATCTTCCAAGATCTTTATTCAATTTCCTTGATTGGCCGATCCTCTTAGATTCATTAAGGATATAATATCTTCCAAACAAGTGTGTTGTTCCCTAATATAACATTTCATAAAACAATGGACAATTAGAATAGTAATTATATAAGTTAATGAGTTTTACTATCAAATCACATATTTGATGTTCAAAAGAAAATTTCACTAATCAAATAACATGCTCAAAATATAAAAACATACAACATATGCTCATGGCCCTAAGGCACTACTAACATATAGATGTTGGAGTCTTGGAACATTAAAAAATGACTAAGGACAAAAACAACCTTGGTCGGCCGAACAACACATGTCGGACGACCAGACTTCATCAGGTCTTCCGAGGCTATACCTAGATCAACCGGACTTCAGTCCAAAAGTGATTTTTCCACTTAGTCATATTTCTAATGTTTTCAAACTCATGCCTAAGTGTTTTTCAAAGATATTCAAAACATTTTAAAGGTTTTAGTAAATAATTAACACTTAGGAAAGAGAATGAGCTCAAAAACCTTTTAAAAAATTGAGTCAGTAAATATGTGGTTTTGAAAACATGCAGGAGTATGAGTTTTAAACATACTTAAATCTAGTATTCTCAAAGGAAGATTAGTCACAGGGAATGTACCTATGTTGACTAGACTAATCTTCTTAGGTCTTTAAGTCTTCAAGATGTAATCTTCTCTGAGCTTGGACTTGAGACCTCTATCAACCTCTTAATGTGATGAAGTCATTTGTGCAATCTTATATGATGCAGCTTAATGGACATTAATAGTTCTTTTGTTAAGAGTCTACTTCATGGATGAACAATGTGTGATTGAGTAGCTCTTAACTTGATCTTCCTTCTTCTTGACATTGCAATTACTTCCAAGGCTTGTGGATGTACTTCAAGCTTGTGCCATGGAGTCTTGAAATGTATAGCTTCTTCTTGTTTTATGAATGATACCTTTTAAGTTCCACAAGAATCTAACTTATTATTTTAATCAATGTAATTGTGAATGAAATATCCTATCAATGAAACACAATCTCACACAAACATTAGAACTACTTAATGGTTTGTTATCATCAAAACTAGATTGATCACATTAGCCCTTAATTCTTACAAAGCATATTCATAAGAGCAGTAACTCGAGAGATATTAAGAGGTCTACCACCAATTTGTTTTATTGTAACAATACCTCATTTTTTATTTTATTTTTTAAAAAACTAGGCCATTTATAAGTATGGTCTATTTTATTACAATTATTTTATATTTATAAGACCTCTCCAGAGGAGGTCGACCTCACCAGAGGAGGAGTAGTAGAAGCCCGGCTGAGCGGGTGCCCCGTGAGGGGAGTAGTAGAAGTCCCATTGAGCGGGTGTCGTAGAAGAGCCCGTTGAGCGGGTGCCCCGTGAGGGAGTAGTAGAAGTCCCGTTGAGCGGGTGCCCCAAGATGGGAGTATAAGATCCACACAAGGGAGCCAAAGAAATGACAATTAAATCATTCCCTTGTGTGAGATACAAGGATTGAACTTGGGACCTAAGCCCCAAGTGTGATGACCTTACCCACTTGGCCATCCAATCCCTATGTAACAATACCTCATTAAAATCTCTCATAAGCAACCAAAGTAGATCATGACTCATAGCAATATTTCTTAGATAATTCCAAAATTAAAATATAATAGATTGATCAGGACTAGAATACACATCACTAAATAGAAAAGGTTGAGTAGAGTTTCTAACCTTAACAACCGCATGAACGGTGTGTATATTTTTGGAGACGATATAAACCTCAATTTTCGTTTGATTCCACATCAGCCACACTCTCCCTCAAAGTCCCTCAGGGTCTACTCTTTTCGAGTGCGTGAAGGGCAATCTACTACATATATTTTATGTAGTCTCACCACTTACTTTTGTTTGCAGTAGCGCTAGCAATCCCGGTTTATGGGTACGGACGGATCATGTCCATGATGTGGTCATGAAATTTGGGGTGTGTTGCCCCTCTAACATTCCACACTATGATTTTTATCATTGATGATGATTTTGGTTTTGGTTGAATCACTACCTTCCTCAGTGACCATCAAGGAGGAAGTGTCGTAAAGCAATGCTGATTGAATCCTGGTATGAGATGCACCGTGTAAATAAAGCTGATCATATTCTCCCTTCTATCGATGCATATCATGAGTCTCTTCACTCCATTTATTAGTTGAATTGTGATTAGTATGTTTTTTACATTTTCCATTTCCAATTTTAAAGGTAGGCAACTTAGTTTGTAAGAGTTCCTTACGATTTCCCATTCGCTTGGTTGATATCGGACCCTTTGCTTTGGTTCTGATTGTACATTACTCTACCTCCATGCCCGACTCTCCCCCTGAGACATTTCCTTATTGTAAGCAGTCTGATATGGTGGATTTTGTTGTTGAATGTTTATGTGATTTTCCCTTATCTAATTCACTAGGCGGGTCGAGTTCATATTCACGGATAGTGAGATTTCAACTGGGGTTTTCCAAATATGGAATGTGCCCACTGGCCATTATCCCAGTTGGGTCATCATTGTTTGGGACTGATTTAGATGTAGTAGGCCGCTAGCTACAAAAAGTTGGGTTCTTATCCATTTCCCGTTCGATGGGCTTGTTGGGCTTGGATTTCTTGCATGTTGATTTAAGGCCCAATTCCGGCCCTTAATATATTCTGCAGTTGTAGCTTTTATTTGATGGTTGTCCCTCGTCATAAGCTAGTTGTTGTTTATCCTTGAGCTTGGTTGTTTCTTAGTGGATACATCTTTAGCAATTATTTTTTAACTTTCAGATGGTTTGTTGTGAATTCTGAATGGTTCACTTTCATTATAAATGAGGGTGAATCGATTCGATTGAGAGTGTTCATTTTCTGAGGGACAAGAACCCCTTCCATGGTATTCGTCATCGTCGTAGCAGCCGTCTCCGTCCCATCACCGGACGCTTGTTGAAATGGTGAGTCTATCCTTTGGTGGCCGGAAAAATTTGGTTGGCTTTTTTTTCTTCCAATTTGTCATTATTTGGCACCAATATCTAATTCACTAATCGAGTTCATATTCACGGATAGTGAGATTTCAGCTGGGGTTTTCCAAATTTGGAATGTGCCCACTGGCCATTATCCTAGTTGGGTCGTCATTGTTTGGGACTGATTTAGATGTAGCAGGCCGCTGGCTACGAAAATTTAGGTTATTATCCATTTCTCGTTCGATGGGCTTGGATGTCTTGCATGTTGATTTGCTCCTTCTTCCTTTCATTCCTCTGGTTTACTCGAACAATTAGACAATAAATGTTCAATTAACCCACATCCATAGCAAAACTCGATCACTTCATATTGAATTTGTTGGATATGTTTTTTTCTCATTCTCACGAAAAGTACAAACGGTGTTTTTAAATCAACTTGGATACACACTCTTGTATAACGACCCCTTTCAGTGTTGAATGTTCTAGTATCCACTTTCAGAAGAGTTCCAAGATGTTTTCGCACTTTGGATAATATAGGTATATCATATAATTCAACCGGGAGGAAATGAAATACGTAAAGGGTTGAACTATGGTTGCCATAATCTTGTTGTGAGATACTACCCATTTAGAAATAATGGCCCCCCGCTATAACTCTTGCAAAATATTCTTCGAGACTGAACTTTGATGTAAACAAATTATTTCCTAAATCAATTAGTCTAAGATTTTCTATGGGATTCCACAATTGTCTAACCTTATAATCGATATAGTTATAATTCAGAGGTTTCCCATATCGTTTGATAATGATAGAGTTTATCCATGATGTCCCGCATCTCAGTTTGTCATATTTAGATAGTTTGATTGTTGGAAAGTCTTCTGATTCTGTGTCAAAGTTGAAGTCTTCGTCTAAATGTTTCACAAGAAAACTTCTCTACATAGCTTGAGTTAGTTTATCCTTATAAGATATTGTTTGATGTTTGTTCACATCCTCTGGTATATCGCTTTTGAATTTTTTTGGTACTCCTCTGAAGATAGCCTTCCTCATCTGTTGAATTTTCTGTATTTTTTCTCCTCCACAGCTCCTTCATACTCTCTAGCCCCTCCCGAGCTCTAATCAATTCCTAGGCCATTCTCTATTAAATAGTAAACACCATGCGAGATTCATAATCCATAACAGGATATTAGCGGAATTTAATGAAGTAAATACATGTAGTATACAATTAGAGTTGTTAATGTACTCTCTGTCACATATCTGAATGTTCTTGGTATCTTGTGCTTATTTTCCTTAATCATTTTGATACCTCTTATTCCCTTTTTCAGCAATGTTTTGTCATCATAAAAAAATGGGAGATTGTAAGCCCTAAGGGAAAATGAAATCAATCTAGTTTTGATGATAATTTTTTAAGGTTTTTGTGAGTTTGTGTTTTGATGATAGGTTTTATATCTCACACTTACATTGATGAAAATGGAAAGGAGCCTTCATGGACCTCAAAGTTTTCTATCATAACTTTGAAGATGTTAAAACAAGGAATGGCCAAACGATCGGGCAATACCTTGTGTACAAAATTGAGGATCCCTTTAGAGGTCTCCTTTGAAGAAGCTATGGAAATGTAGAAGTCCATGACGTTACATCTTAGAAGAATCCAAAAGGACTTCACCACATGAAGATGGTATCAAGTGGAACTTTATGAAGATGATCAACTTTGAAGACTTGAAGGCATTTAATAAATCTTCAACGATATATATATATATATATATATATATATATATATATATATATATATATATATATATATATATATATATATATATATATGTATGTATGTAAAAAATTTAGAAGCATATTGGAAGAACATACCAAGCTTGATTAGGAAGACATCGGATGAAGATCAAAAGAATAAAGAAGAACTTGAAAGCCAAAGTCTCACGATGAACTAGTTCGGTATATCTCTTTCCTGTCTTTTGTAACTAGTTCATATGAATGGTGTTTATAATTGGAAGCTCGTGAAAATTAGTCTTAACCTCATGTTTTCATTGATAAGATCTTTCAAAGCCCAAATATTTTCAAAAGTTTTTTCTTACTTATAAAGTTTGATTTGGAATTGTGATTCCACATGCTTTCATCTATCTTTCCAAATATTTTAGTCAAAGGTTTTGAGATGCATTAAAAATGTTTTGGATTCATGTATTCCAATGAAAAATTATTTGAGAAGTCAAAAATGGCAAAAATATTTCAAAGGGACGTGGTTGAAAGCATTCGGATTCAAAAGGTGTAAACTTGAATGATTTGGACGCGAAATTGTCTTTTTTGGTTTGTTAAATGTTAAATCGGTTTGATAAATATGTTTGAATATCTAAACACGTTTTTAGACCTTTTTTTAATGTTTAAAGTTTTATAAGTCCAAAGTTTGATTTTTTTTCAAAATTTCAGGTTCAGGAGGTTTTTTGGTGCAAATTTGTGTCGGTCGACTTGAGCGTAAGTTAGGTCGACCGGAGGTTCCCTCAGTCGACCACATAGAGTCAATGAACTATGTAAATGCAAATGTCGACTGTCCAAAGAGGTAGGTCGACCGAACTGTCGCTGACAAGGCAAAAAACTAGACATTATTGATCCTTTGGCTTTTTCGTATCTTTGAGTAAGACTTTGAGCATATTTTCTCTACACTTTAAGAGGGGCTTGGAAGAGTTTCATACATCAAAATATTTACATCTTCCACAAATTTGAGAAAATAATTGAGCTTTCTTGTTAATACACATTTTCTTGGAATTAGAGCTTTCACTTGTAATGTTTGTCCATTAAAGGATGATATCTTGAGCTCTATTGTAAATCTCACTAATTGATTTCATATAAATATTGAGATATCTTTACTATCTTTGTGATTGGATTGAGTGACAAGGCTTCATTATCAGAGAGTTGGATTTGTGTTTCCTTAGTGGAGTGAAACTTTATTATAATTATAGGAACTAGAGAGAGTGGTGAACCCGAAAGGTAAGTACAGTTGATGTGTTCGTAAAAGAGAATTAAGAGAGAGAGAGAGAGAGAGAGAGAGAGAGAGAGAGAGAGGTGAAGAAAAGTTTGTGTGAAATATGGGAGGTTTATATAGAGTTTGTGTGAGGGATTTTAAGGAAAAATAAAAACATAAAAACATTAGAAATTCGCCATTTTAATTCTGGCTGTTGATGATCAACGATCAGATAAATCTAGTCGATGATGCTCAACAGTCATATTATTTATAGTAGTGCCAAGTGGTTTGAGATTGTTTTGCGACCACCGAGTCGTGATCGCAATCCTAGGTTTTATAGTTTTGGGGTATGAACGTAGTTATAATATTAATATAGCATATTTTAAAGATTTTGGTCTCTAAGTGGTCCCTAATTGTGACCACTTAGCGACCACTTCTAAATTTATTATTTTTTAACATATATATAACTGGAATATTATAGTTAAATAAAACCATTAGTAAATTTTTCGTAAATATAGGGTTATGATATTTAACTAAATATGGTATCAAACTACTATTTAACTAAATATAATATCAAAATATTATTTAACCAAATATAGTATTAAACTACCATTTAACTAAATATAGTATCAGACTTTTCTTAAAGAAACTAATTTATCTTTATGTCACGTACATACTATATATTCTTTTGTCTATTATTATATATATATATATATATATATATATATATATATATATATATATATATATATATATATATATATATATATATATTGAACATTTAAAATTAAGTGAATAAACCTAGAAATTGATATTCGGAAAATTATTAAGTCTCACATGCGACGGTTGAATTTAGTAATAGATCTTTGGAAAATATTATTATATTCGGATAATCAGATCGGTCGTAAAGTTGTGGCAATTTGAGACCACTTTGTCAAAATGACGATGTCTTATCAGACCAGGTGGAATTCGAACAGTTAGCCCCAATACACTACCATTCCCTTATCCCTGTGTCGGTCGCAAAGTGGTGACCATTTGGGAGCACCTAATCAAAACGACGTCGTCCAATTATATCAGCTGTATTTCGAACACACAACCAAATTCATTTTCATTTCTTTACCCTCCAACAAATTCATTTTCATTTCTTTCCCCACCACCAACATCCTCCACCGCACTACAAATTCTTATTCCTCTATCGCCTCCACCAGCAGAATCCGACCACCACCACCATACACTACCTGTCACCATCATAGTCAAACCGTAGTTTTGCATTCTCACACTGTTGTGCTCAATTTGATTTTACCACCATCCATACTTCACCGCCCAATTTGATTTCGCCGCCATTTACTTCGTGACATTTTGACAATTGGCATATCCTCCGGCCAATACAGTAAGTTTGATTTTTTCTGGTTCAATTTTGGGATTTTAGTCTATTATGTAATTGGGATGTTTTTATTTAATGCAAATGACTTTATTTATGGATTTTGAATTAGTTAGAGTACTTATATGTTCCTTAAGTTCTAATTTCTTTAGTTTATGCTATATTGGTCAGTGAGTTCTTTAAATTTCTTTATTTGTAAAAGGTTTCTCATTTTGTACAATGCAATCTGATAACTTCTCCTAGAATAATATTAGTATGCAATGAAACTGAAAGAAATTGACCTTATATACTGTAAATTGTTTAGCAATGTCATAACATTAACGAAATTGTACAAGGATATGGTATTCAATACTGGCCATTTGAATAGAATTATTAAACTACCGTATACCTAAATATGTTAACAATCTTTCTTAATGTATACTACTTCATTCTAAGACTTGGTGTGTTTCAAGTCATTTTCAAGTTCCTTATTAAGACTCGATAAATCTTGAGACTTTCTCGTTATTCATCAATTCGTTCCAAATCAACGATAGTACTTCATTCTAAGACTTGGTGTGTTCCAAGTCATTTTAAATTTCCTTAGAAGTTAACACTTGTGTTCGTTTTAATGCAAAAATCACACATCTAAGTACCTACTTAAAAAGTAAGAGACGGGCGTATATGTGTGTGTGTGTGTGTGTTTTGAAACTAAACATGTTAGAGATAGTAACTTTGTAATTTAAGAATGCCTCCGAAAAGACGCCTACCCTTCGAGCAAATACGTAGACATTTTTCGAGATAAGAGACAGGCGTATCCACTTCATCACCGGCGATCAATGTTGCTGCGCCGCTAGCTGGGCATTTAGCACTGGCTCCGTCGACGGCTTCTCTTTATGTCCCAGCTACACCGCCAGCTCAGGGATTGGCGGCAACACCAGCATATCAGACTGGTAAGCAGCCGCCAACTCATTTGCCCCCTCTAACGCAGTCCACTGATTCATCATCAGAGCGCGAGACAAACTCTCGTGTGGTCATTATGCCTTGCTTGGAAATGTAAGTAAATATTTCCATAACAAATTGATTTCATTCAAATGCAAATTTAGTAAATCTAAAAAGATGAATTTAATAAGTTTGAATATTGCATAATCAGTAGCTTGAGTAGTGACGTGGCCTGGACGATAACGAGTATAATTCACAAGCGTTTTCGAGGTTCGTACAATAGCTTGGATGATATACCTGATGTTGTTCTATTTTTTTGGTTGGATGGGTTTAAGGTAATGATTTAAGTTTTTTTATGTCATTCTTTAAAAAAGTTGATATATATGCTCGTTAACACTTTTTTGCAGAAATTTTATAGATGGGATCCAGTGCATGAGGGCGCCATCATAATCGGATGGAGAAAATTAACCAAGAGGATGCTAACTTGAATTATGGAAGACTATAGAAAATCTAGAGTTAGGCCAAGATGGATCCATTCGGATTTTCGACTAGACTCGTTATCGTTTGGGACTCAGATGAGTTCAAGGCTCGGTCTGCAAGAAACAAGAAAAATCGTATAGAGTGAGGGGTAGAAAGGGGCCGCAGAAGCACTGTGGCGGTTCCAAGAACTTTGCAAGCCACTTGAAGGAAATGGTGATTAAAACTAGTTAAATTTCTTTTTGTTTCGTCATACAAACTCAAAATGATGGTAACTTAGATCTTTAACATTTGATTTACAAGTGGCTAAGAAATGACTGAATGTCAACTTAGTCGACTTACACGAAGACCTGCATACTTACAAGAAGGGTAAGAAAAATGGTACCTAGGTAGACGAACACTCTAGACATTTCTCGTTAAGGCATGCATCTCTTTTCTATTATGCCTTTCCTGAATTTTGAAGTTTGAATATCATATATCTTTGGGTGATAAGATTAATCTTGATATATTATGCAAAATTCTTTACTCTCTTTTGTTACGTTGAAAAATGACTAGTGCTGTTTACATATTCGACTCACCAGAATTTTTTTGTTTACATATTATGCAAAATTTTGTACTTGCTTTTGTTACAATGACGAATGACTAGTGAAGGTATTCATGGGATGAAACACATTCTAAACACCCATGGATCTTCCCCGGAAGGATCCGCTCATACTATGGGAATCGAAAAACAAACGAAAATACTTACGATTTTCGGTTAATGGTTTCTGACTTTGGATGCTGTGCTGTGACCACCTCAAAAGCCTTCCCTT